>BMAU01020360.1:702500-1205000 GCA_019973935.1 Trichonephila clavipes | reverse complement strand
GACACTTTCATATGCATGATTTCAAAAATGTTGAACTGTCTATCATTAAAATTACTCCAATTATACTAAGCACAGATTATGGTGGGAAAATCACTTCATTAGGAGTTTTAATACAATCTATCCATATGGCCTTAATGTTTTGTATTTTGCTAAAAATACACTTTGCGAATAATGTTACAGAATAATAATAAATAATTTTTTTATAATGCCAATAATTTAAACAATAATTCTAAAAGAAAATCTAGAAGCAATAGAACTAAAAGGAAAAATAGAGATAAAAATTCATTAAATGACAATATTAGAGTTCTTATTGATGATTTTGAAAAAAACTATAATATCAAGAAGATCAAATACTTCATGTTTGGTCTTAATAAACATGAAATTGCATTGTTATATGAAACCTTAAATAATGATTCCTTAAAGGTTTGTCATGCAGCACACATTATTAAAGACATTCTTAACTATCTAGTTAAAAAATTCAATATTAATGTTGAGAAAAAATTAATGAACCTATTACAGAGTACTGCACTTTATTATTCATGAATAAAACTTTTGACAAAATCAACTTTTCTAATGTATTTAATAGACATTTGTCACTTTTTCCGGTTAGAAAGGTGGTTGTAAAGAAAGCTTTTAAATATAACAAAACGATGGGCAGATTTATCTTTAATTACAACAATAGTTCGCCCTCTATTAATATAGAAGATTGTTTATGTATAAAAACTATAATAACTTTATTGATGGTCATCATAAACATGTAGTTACTGGCAAATTAGACATAATCAATGATAATATTTTAAAAGATATAATGAGTAAAGTCACTAGTTTTAGATTAAATGTTTCTAATAACAACAATACTGTTAAAAAACAAATTATTAAAGATATAAATAATTTTATTACAAATTCTGCAATTAAATTTGGACTACCTATTGAGGCATTTGATGAGTATAAGTAGAATATTTTAAAAGACCTTATGAATTTTTTTTTTAGTTACCATTATCAATATGAAACTACTTTTAAAGATATAAAACAGAAAATTTATGAATTACAAAAGAATTTTATCATAGTTTACATTGATAAAGTACCTGGTAACTATGCTGTGATTTGTAAGCATTTATATTATAATATTCTTTATGGTCACTTTCTAAATAATGGTTCTTTTAAAAAATTAGATTTGTTACATAATGAAATTAGTAATCGTATTATTGCTATTTATAAAAAATTAGGTTTTTGTATTCCTAAAAAATTAAGTATTCATATATTTTTTCACTCCAAAATTCCATAAAAGTCCGGTTAAATTTAGAACTGTGACAAATGGTTTTAGAACAAAAATTACTATTGCAGGCAAATTACTTCAAAATATTATACAAAACTTTATTAATCAGCAATGTAATAAAGCTATAATTAAAAATAGTAAAGAGATTATAGATTTTTTTTAATAATACAAATATTTATTCAGTTCATAGTTATGACTTTGAAGATCTTTTCAATTCCATTGATATATATGATATTATTAAAGTAATTTTAGAAAATCACAGTATGTATAACCTTAATATTAATTTTAACAAATTTAAAACTCTCATAGCTTTTGTCTTAAAAGAAAATTACATCAATTTTTTAATGGTTCTTTATATAAACAAGAGAAAGGACTCCCACAAGGGGGCCCAGCTAGTAATAATTTGGCTAATCTTTATTTACATTTTTATGAATATAATTATGTTATTAATAATGACTACTACATTTTTAGATATATTGATGATTTAATTATTTTTGGCAAAAATGATAATTTAAATCCCATTATTAATTTTTATCCGTCTTACTTAAACTTAGTTAAAAATAATAATAATACAATCAAAACAAATTATCTAGATGTAACACTGTATATTAAGGATTTGAAACTACATAGTAATATTTATGATAAAAGAGATGCCTTTAATCTTAATATCATCAAAGTGCCTTACTGGAATTCTAATTTATCAATATCTATGTTTAGAAATATTATTTTTAACTATATTTATCGCAATAACGTATTAGTTAGCGATAAAGCTAATATTTTTTAAATCTTAAAAAATTTTTAATCACTGTATTGAACATGGATATCCTGCTAACTTTCTTTGTAATTATATTTATAATGGTTCTTTATGATAAAATTTGTGTTACTGTAAGTATTTACTGATATTATGTTTTGTAAAGATTTTTTAAATTTAAATAATATCTAATTTATTCTACAATTATTAAATAGATGGCGCCACATGCTCATTAATTTTTTTAATATATATTTTTTGAGTTTCTTTTATATTTTTAGACTAATTTTTACATGATTATTATTTTTATGATTTTTTAAAAGTACATATATATATATATATATATATATATATATATATATCTTAATATTGTATCGCAATTAATTTTATGCGGTTCTGCTCTCACACCTCGTATTTAGCGGGAACACATTACTGCACTCTTGGCCATCGTTTACACTCCGAATTAGTAGGTTATGTTTTTGTTCCTATGTTATTTAGTTTAATGATTTTTTAATATTTAAATTCTACATATATAATTCTTTCCTTTCCTCTTGGTACATAGTATGACAAATTACATGTGAAGGTTGGCTGGCCGCAAAACTTGTTTAAACCTGCAATCCTGGTTCCTAAGGCCAGGAGTTTGTCATTATACTGTGGGCCTTCTTCCTAATTTTAGTTATCTTAGGTATGTAACGATATGTTTATTTTTATATTTTCGTTTATATATTATTTGTGTATATGTATATATATATGTATAAATTTATATATATATGCATGTATATGTATATAATTATATATTGAAATTTTATATTGGATTATATATATATACCCTAATTCTCTACAAAAAAGAGATAAACATTCATCAATCTCATTCGAAAAAACACATAGACAGTTGGAAGATCATACAGTGAAGGACACATGAGCAGCCGAGTTTAAAAATTATAAAATGGATGCTGCAGTATTATAAGCATTGCTGACTTAGGACAGCTAATATATAAAATAATATATATAAAAGTAAGGTTGAACAAATTTTTTTGGCCAACCAATCTTCCCCCTTTATATAAATAATACTGAGCAAAAACCTATTGAAAGTAATGGATAGGAATATCTAAATCCATCACAAGATAGAGGTAACTTACCTAAAAATTGCACTTAAAAATGCAGAGACCGTACTAAATCTTAGTGCAATAAATAAGTTATTGCCAGATTCTGGACCCTAATGTAGATTCAAAGCATGTGAATGGCTGACATGTAACACTTAACTAAAGTATAAAAGAATAGAAATAAAAAAAATTTAAAGGAGAATTACAAATTACCATAACTTTAGTGACACTAGATATATATGATTTAAATAATAATAAGTAATTCTATCTAATATTAGAATAAGGAAATAACTATAACTAGGAATTCTGTAAATTTATAATAATAAACTATTATTAATCTAAGGAATTTTAATCCTTACTATTTATAATTGCTTTATTCAAATAACTATTAAAAAATTAATTGTGTATTTCTGATTTAAACAATATTTAGTAAAATGGTTACATTTATTTATTAGATCTGATTTTTTTGACACTAGAAATTTATTGCGTTGCATATAATTACTCACAATATTTCTGATTATCGAAACATTTACATTACTCTCCCAATGAGGAACTTTTACTACTTATTAATTACGTGGTCCGTCGCCAAAACCCCCCGTGTGGCTGAACAGTGCGATGTTAATACTGACTCACTCACTCACTTAAATATTCCTATTCACCCTAAATCCCTACGTGGTAATAAAGCGAGGGGAAAGATATTAATAATTCAATTATTTTTTAATTTTAACTTTCTAGACCTGACATATATATATATATATATATATATATATATATATATATATATATATATATATATATATATATATAATTGAATTATAAATAAAAATAGAGTGAACTTTCCACTCGCTTTATTACCGCGTAGGGATTTTAGGGTGAATAGGACTATTTAAGTGAGTGAATATTAACGTCGCACTGTTCAGCCACAGGAGTGTTTTGGTGACGGACCCCATAATTTTGAACCATGGTTAAGTGACGTGGACTACAACTGAGATGACACCCACCCTCTCCTAACTACCACACCAACGGAAGGACGTTTGAGCTCTTGACAGATTTAACGTGCCTGGTTCCCCTAAGCGGTGGGTCTTTAGTGGTAACGGGCTGGAACTCGTGACAAGGTCAGCCACGATCTGATACATTGATCACTCGGCTACCGCGGCCACTAGGACTATTTAAGGTAGAGCACATTGATATAGATAAGAGAATATTCGAGAAGAGAGGTTGGTGACTCTCTCCTTGCTCTGATTATGTCTTTTATTCCATCCGATTAGGTGTCAAGTGGCCACCATGTTGGAATGGTGGTGCCTAAACGATAATAAAACACTGACATATGAAGATGACGACTTTCTTTATTTACTCGTAGGACTGAAGCCTGAACATATATGTGTGTATATATATATGTAAGTTCGTTTAAACTTTAAATATTCTTGTAAATGGAAGAAATGATGATAAAGAAACGTGTTTTCCAAGTAAGAAATCACAAGAATGGCGGATTCCTTTCAGAGACAAATCCATCTTTGTTAAAAATATTTTCGGTAGAAGAGGCTGACAATTCGAAATACAGTATATAGGGCAACTGTCGGTTGCATTAATTTATGCTTGCAGTAACAATTGTTCAATATACATCCAAACATCGTCCGACACAACTAAGGTGGCCATATCTTGCAACCTCGACCAATCACTATGTCTTCACGAAAGGTAGTCGACAGAAATCGTTTTACTGAATTGACAAGGTATGGAGGTATTAAATTCTGCAAGAAGTGTATCACAGATCATACATCTCTTTGATTTAATGTGGCCACGACTAAAATATTTCTGCTATCAAAAAAAAATTTCTGACTTCCTTTCAAAAACGTTCATGTAAACTGCACACTTCTTTACTATCATTTTTCTTCCTTTTTTGTGATTTTTTAAAGTTTAAACGAATTTGTGGCTCACCCGGTGTATAATATATATATATATATATATATATTTGTTACATTTTTAATTTGTTTTGATGTTTGGTCTGATTGTAATTTAAAAATATTTACTGCTTTGTCTCTTTTTTGCGTATGTGAATTCTTCGATCTGAGTCTCCAAATGGATTTAGGAATATCAGAAAATTTTACTCTTATTTTATAGTTCTCAATTATTATATAGATTATTTGGATTATCAAATTATGTGTTTATATTTTTTCCACATGTTATAATTATATACACCTTTACTATGATCAACTTCTTCTATAATTCTCAAACTTTCAATACTGGTGACCTAATTTTCAATCCTAATTTTGTCGCCCCCCCTGTACAACAATAATGTATTTATTGCAATAAAAATGCACTTTGACGCTAAAGCTACAATGCGATCTCAATTATAAACTGTATCAGTAATATATTTTGTATATGTTACTTTTCAGTAATATATATGTTAAGAACACACACATTACATAAAATATATATTACTTACTTATTATTATGCTATTTTTCTTTCTCTAATTTTTAAATTGGAACAGATCACAAAATTAAATATTTAATTAAAGATTTATTTCCTTCGGCATCCATTTCTCAAAGTACAAATGTCATTAGGAAAATAGTCCAGTCTATGTTGTTCTCTTTCATATCCATCACATCTTTCATTATCGGGTACGTTTGCGTGAGTCTGGGCAACCTATCGGACGTCTGCGCAAAACATGTAAATAAGCTTTTCCTCGTACAATTCCGGTCAGTTTTGGTCGACTCACAACTTCTACAGCTACCGAATCTGGCTTGAATTTACGTTTTTTAATTTGCACGTTAATTGTAATTCACGGTAATTAAGTATTTCAGGCATTAGATTAAGACAAAATCATACATGCATTTTTAAGTCATAAGCAAACATTCGACAATAATAAAGAATCAACAAGTACAAAGACGAGCATGGTTCAAAAAATAAATCAAGGAAATATTCTCAAAAATACTTAAATTTTAAATTTACCACAACAGAAGTAAATAATAAGGAAAAAAACACATCTCTCGTTATGTGTTAAAAGTTACAAATCTGAAGAAAAACAAGTGAAAGTTGTTTTTAAAATCATGTAAAATAATTTAGCCATGTTGGCAAAGAATTTTAAAAAGTATTTTCTTGATGAAGACAACTTGGTAGCAAGTTACGAGTGGATTAGGGATCTAAGAAGATATATTCATAGACTTCACATCCAGTGAAAAATTAAAAGGCAATTTTGTAATAAATCGCTCTTTGAATTTTTAGGTAGAGGTGGATGAGGAATTTTCTGCACTGAAAACAAATACACTTCGTATACTAATAGAATTTTCAACATCCTACCTTTGTTAAACCGGATTTTCTGCTGCGGCTGCTTAGAAGACAAAATATAGATCTTAGCTAAATATATAAAAATAACTCATAGTGTCAATCTCTGATATTAAACCTTCCTTTGAAAACTTTGCTGTACAAGACAGGTCCATGGAAGTCACTAACAATTATTAAACTTGTTCTTAATTTAGAGTATTAAGAAATTATTTATAAAATAAATTCTTCAGTACTGATACGTTAAACGTATACTTGCTTAAACACCGACTCTTCGCACGAGTTCATTTTTTCAAAAAAAAAAACATTATTCTTGATATAATAGATGAACTGTAAGGAGAGTAAAACTGCGTGCACGACATTGTATACAAAAATATAAAGTTCTTTTTTGAGATAAATGCTACAATCGAAAATAACTGTTTAAAAGAACTGTAATTTTAAGCCTCTCAGAATTAGCATTTAGAATTAATGTTAAATAATGAAAAAGAATATAAAATTCTGATGAAGAATAATTGTGTTACTTTTTAATATTTAAAGCGAGAAGATTTTAAAATGTTTTAACCTGGGAGCAGGCGCGCACTCGATACTAACACTAATTGTAGTGCGTGGGGACTCAGTCACCCCAATCATTTGTTTATAACTATTTTTACTGTACCGGATACAAATCGGAATTCCAGTGAATAATTTCATTAAGATAAAGTATACTTACCGGCTTTCAAGGACTATTCAATATTTCTTTGATGATTTGAGTAAAAATCCATTAAAACTGAACTAAAATGATTCAAAAGTGCAAGACCTTAATAAGGGACGCAAATCAGAGACACACTTCAGTAATATTACAGAAATGTTATTTGCTGGAAAAGCTGTCATATTTTGTTCAAGTTTTTGTAGTTTTAATGAGCTTTCATGATCGAGGGAGTGAATATTAACGTCGCACTGATCAGCTACACCAGTGCTTTTGGAGACGGACCTCGTAATTTTGAACCATGATCAAGTGACGAGGACGATACCTGAGCTGTTCTCTTTTAACTACCACGCCACTCCAACAGGAGGTCGTTTGAGCTTTCGACAGATTTAAAGTCCATATCTCCCGTACACGGCGGGTCTTCAGCGGTACTGTGCTCAAACTCGTGACACCTTTGGTGATCATTAAATAGCAAGTGATCTTTTTTCTTTTTTGTGTCTTTTTGACAAGGCGAACTGAACCTTGTGGTACACTTATGGCTTCATATTTTAGTTGATGGAGTTCTTTATGAAGCCTTTGAAAATTTTTGTTTCGTTTCATGTTCATCGCGTTTATCAATCATGAATACTATGCATTTTTTCAGCAGATTCTTCTTTTGCTTGATCAGTTTCAACTGCCTTCAATAGAGATCACAGATGCACCACACCACCACTCCCTGGTTAAAATTTTATTCAGAAAAAAATACGGATGTTCTAAAGAGGATTATGACATTTTTCAATATGCTTTAAATGTTTGAGAATACTCATAACAATAAATTTTGGCCAAATAATCCTTCAAATCAATCAATTCTTTTCCAAATATCATAAAACTCTTTATTATTTACAACTTCCCTAAGCGAAAAACTAACACATAAAAGATGGGACGGAACTAATGTAGAACTAACCATACCAGTAAGTTTGAAGGTCAATCAAATGATCAATAAATGTATTATGCAGCCTGGCTGAAAAGTGAATCTTGTCTTCCTTTTCTTGTTCTACAACTAGTGTACAATATCTCAATAATAATTACAGTAATGAATTATTTATCTTCTTAGAATTTTTTTCAGGGTCTGGGTTTCGTTTTTTCTTTTAACAAGTAATATTTTATGTTAAAACATAACAAAAAAATCTCTCCTTGTGGAAATACATCAAATTAAACATTTTTTTCTTTAATTTGGTTTTGGGCTCAAAGATAGCTATTTGATGGTGGAAAAACGCCAGATGATAAACGTAAATTATATCAGTGTTGTTTTCTATTTTTTTCTATGGAAGAAAGTATTTTCTTTTACTTCTTTCCAGTTATGTTTTTTTGGAGTCTTTAAATTTTCGATATGCTCACGTCCCCTTGTAGGGTTATCGCGCCCCCTGAGGGGGGTGCGCCCCACATATTTAGAAACACTGATTTAATAATGAATAAGATTGTGACTAAAAATTTTACATACCTTAATTTGTCATCGTCTGATAGTGTAATGCGTGTATAATATTATCTGTGCCGATTGTCAGACATTTACCTTTTCTTCTTTTTATCTATGTATTTGTTAAATATTTTTATTAGTAGAATAAATAGCGATATATGCGATGGTGTGAAAAAACTTTTGGAGTCAGAAAAAAAAACAAGGAATATTTTTATACAGTATTAAACATATTCATTTAGCTATGGATCATTTTCTGGTTCTGGAATTTTTTTATATTCCCATAATTAAGAAACTTGATTTTTTTGGAACGCGATATTTATTAGAAATTTCTCTTGTACATCAAGGTGGAGACCATACAAGAATGAAAAAAGGTGGAGAATACAGATAGTTATATCATTTTACACAGAAAACATATGCAAATGATTTTTTTTTTCAAATTTTAGTCAATTACACTTGAGGTTTAAATTTCATCGTGGCAAGAGATGGAAGATTTGTAGTGTGATGAGCAGGAAGCAATATGGTCGCATTATTGATTTCAATATATCAAAAATTTTTAATAGTGTAAAACATATCTTATTTCAGTTATATTGGTCCTATGTACTGGAGAATGAACATCATCTTGAATCAAAATAGATCAGACGCAAAATGCTATAATATTAAAAAAATATCTAGAAAAATTCTTAAATTATATATTTCAATTTATTTGGCTTTCAAAACACATTGTTTTTTGCATAAATCTGGTATCGGCCACTATAACCAAGCCTCAGAGATACTCTGAACTTAATTTACTCATATCTCATGGAGTAGTAATGTATCTCTATTATGTTGGAGCCATTCTCCCTATAGATATTCGCTGATAAAGAATAAGACATGTCGTCAATTCACACGATAGAGCAGCAAGAAGGCTCACAGGATGAGAGACGTCTGGAAATCATTTCATTTTAAATTGTAAATAATTTGGAAATGTTATTAAATATAATATATATATATATATATATATATATATATATATATATATCATAAAAATTTAGTTTAAAATTTAATATACTGTATTTAATGAATCATTGACCAACAATCGAAGCCCTATATAAATGCATTTTTCCAGACACAAGAGATTTTGGTTTGAGAGCCCTTTTCATCGCATATCTTAGTACGGTTTTCCCTTTTGGACTAAAGGTAATACGGAAGATTCAAAATAGCCCAGTTCTAGAACCTACAATGCTAAAGAAGGAAGAAATTGGAGTTCACAAGACTCTCAACTGATGTAGATGCAAAAAAGTCTTTGGACTAAACTGGAGATATATTATGATTTCTAAAGTTGTCGCTGAATTAGGTCAGATAATTAGGGTTAGCAATGCTTTATGGATCCAACCTTCCCCGTATAGCAGAAATTTACGACATAATAGAAGAAAAGAAAGAATAGAGCTATATGTGGTGAAAAGTTAAGCATATTTCTAACGCGTGAATGATGAACCTGACAATATGGTAGATTGAAATTAAGAAAAGAGAACAATAATGAATCTCTCAAGGGGAGGAATAGTAAAAAAATTTTTATTGGAAAAATTAGGATAAAAACTTACACTTAAAACAAAAACTTTGGATACCAAAAAAGCATCCTTCCACTTTAAGATCCCAGGCGAAATGACGTAAAGGATTGGAACATCAACACAAGGAGAAAATCGTGACGCCACCTAGATAGTTACTTTGCAATTAAACTAACTACAATGATATTTTTTAAATAAACTAAACATAAGAAATTTTAAGTAAAATAATGAACAAAGTTAAGAATAGATAATATCAAATAGAAATATATTTAAAAGTAAATTTACTTGAATAATTATATACTAGATAGTTATATTGCAACTAAAATAAGCACTTAAAATATTTTAATTTTTTTTTAAAAAAATAAACTAAATAGAGAAGAAATTTTAAATAAAATATTGAACTAAGTTAAAATAGATTTAATTTGAACTAAAATTTATTTAAAAATAAATTTACTTGGATAATTGAATTCTAAACAATTACTGCAAAATTTCACAAAATTGAAATATTTCAAAATGTTATCAGTAACTAAATCATTGTTTCTTTTTATAAAATTCAGGATAATATTCCTAAATATTGATAGGTGTAAGTTACTACCCCAGAAAAGAATTTTTACAATGCTAAAATCAAATGAGTCTCTATTATCAAAAATATTACTTAATAGCAAATTATTCTTAACGTTTAGTTGAAGGTTCAAAAAGTTAGCTGACTTATTATTATAATTAGTTTTTAATAATTTTAAACAGTGGGGATAATAATTAAATCTAGGAACAAAGTCTACTATATTACTAAATATAATTAAGTCATCTATGTCTCTAAAAAGTAACAAGATTCATAACTAATAATTTCATCTTCATAAAAATGCAAGTGAATATTTGCTAAGCAGTTGCTAGCTGGTCCACCTTGTGGTAAGTCTTTAATTTGTTGATAATGAGCGTTACTACGGAATATATATTAGATATATGATAAACCCCTCCCCCTCTTTATATGTCAGTTAGGGTAAACATCCAGCCCAGTACTCTTTGAACCATTTTCTGCACCTCTACTATTACTTTTCGTGCTCAAAGCACGGGCACGCGCTTCATTGTCTCGTGATCAACGATTGTTACAATGCGCGCGCTCTAGTCATGGCTAGGAGTACAGAATAATTTATTGACGCATTGCACTTAAGTGAATTTTGATCAACGCCAACGTTATTAATAAACCAATCACTTATAAACAAGCCAGTTAGAAGTACTCCAAACTATCTTATATATGTAATCATTTAACTGTAGAATTTGTTGTGATAATTACAAAATAGAAGCACAAGAGACAATGAAATACTCTGGAAAAAAGTGCTGGAATTAATTAGTTGATTGAAGGGTAAGTTTGTATACTCAGGACATATTAAATACTTAAGGTTTGAAATAAGTAAATAATTATATTTATTATTATTATTATTGGTACTTGAAACAGACATTTAACTACGTTCTAGCAAAAGTTATATTAGAGAATATTAAAATTTTTAGTTTAGGCATGTATAAATCCTCTGATAAAATAAATTTTTCTAGAAGTTTCGAAAAATATTCTCTTTTTTCTTCAGTTAAAATATTGTTATTAAAAATGCCTCTAAATGTAATAAGAAACTAGGTAGGCTGATCTTTAATTGTAAATATACTTCATAACTATAGAGTTGAGAAGTTTGTTGAAGTCCGTATTCTGTATATATAATTAACATATGATAAAGATTTAACTAAATATATTTGAATATAATTTACTAAGAACATTTATGTACAAAGGAACCGAATTTAAACTCATGATCTCTAATAGCAATTCATTCCTGAGAAAGCAGATCACTAAAGATCTGGAAGCCTTTTGTCTTAAGACTACTATTAAACACGGAATGAATGGATAGTCAATTGGAACTTCCAGGTTGAAAATGAGATTATGTATAGATATCTTAGACTTTCCATAGATAATTAATTCACAGAGGAATTTCGTGATTCTGTATGTTGATTTAGGTTAAATGAAAATCTTGCACTTAACATATAACTGTTATTAAGCGAATTGCTAACTGAATATATTTTAATCATTAAAGCATTTCCAAAATTTAAATAAAATTTAATCAATAATGTATTCTAAAAAAATGAATATATTTTAAAGAAATTACTATATTTTAATCAATAATGTATTTTTAAAAATTGAATATATTTTAATCAAAAATGTATTCTTAAAATTGAATATATTTTAATGAATAATGCATTCTAAAAAATTGAATATATTTTGATCAATAATGTATTCTAAAAAATTGAATATATTATAATCAATAATGTATTCTAAAAATTTGAATTTAGTTATAGAGAAACTATTAATCATCTTCTAGCAAAAAATAAAAGTCTGGAAAATATTAATAATATAAATAATATCAATAATATTAATAATAATTTCAATAATATTAATAATAATATCAATAATATTAATATCGATATTATTTCTTAATAATTTTAACAGAAATAAGTGTAAAAAAATTAGTCCCATAAACCAGTGTTTCTCAAATTGTAGGGCGTGCTCCCTAGAGAGAACGTGATAAATCTACGAGGAAGCAGGAGCATATTCATAAGTCGAGAACAAAAGATTATTCTAAAAATAATTATTAATTTACTGAAAGGAATTAAAACAAAATATACATTCTGACATACTAAAAAATAAAATACACATTTACACTGATATGATACACTTATAAATGTATGCACAAAGTATTTTATAATTAATTTAAAATTACTATGTTACGATCAAGTTTAATAGTTACCATTGACCCCATGGTCTTGTCATATAAAAAATATATTTACCTTGGTATAATTTGTACGGTTTATATGATTAATTCCTTAACTGCCGATTAAAAGTTATGCGATTTGCTCCCCATGCGACAATTTTCCACGTAGGCGCGTATATATGATGTATTGAATGGGTGAAGGGGGGGATAGAAGAGGAATAAATGAGCAAAACCTCTGAAATATATAAATCCTTCACAAACATTGTCCAGGTCTTTTTATTGCATTTCATAGCCTTCGGAATAATTTTATGGATATCGAAGCACAGATAAGTTTGTACTTCGGAAAGACGTATATATACGTTTGGAGCAAGTAAGAGACGGGCTGTGCGAGACATTTTTATACGTCGATAGCACTTAAGAGGTTAATGCCGTTTTATAGCTTTTGTATCAAAATATAGTATTATCGAATTCAATACATTGTTATTGTGTGGAAGGAGGCGTGTTGAAAATTATGATTGAGTATTGGGTTGAAAATAATGAAAGTTTGAGAAGCACTGCCTTAAGTGGTTTACCCATGTGACGTATGGGCTACCGAAAGTTGGCCACAAACGGTTTGCCCACACGCTGTACGGGCACTGATATTTTATTTTTTTCTTTGATTTGCGCACATTTTTAAATCGTATGGTGTGTTATTTAGTGCAGTTATTAAAGGTGATGCAGGTTGTATATGATACTGAAATGCTTTACACCTGGAACTTTTTGTGTGGGTAAGGTGAGTATTAGCATGTGGTGGTTGTTATTGTCGTGTCCTTCCCGAAGGGAAGGAATGAAAGCTGTCAGAACCGGAGACAGGTAGGACTTTTTATACGGTAGAGGGCGTCACCACATATCTCCACCTCCACAATTTAGGACTGGAACTGGAGGGGAGTGAAATATTCTTCAGCCCCCTGCACTCGTGGTTTCTGCTGTGACTGCCCACAAAACTTTCGGAACCACTGATTTAACGAGCACGCACTCGGAGGGTATTTGGTGGCATTGGGACGAACCTATTAGCATGTGGTGTTTAATCATATACAATATAAAAATATGCCCTTTTTTGAAGCGAATTGGATAAAAATATTGACTAGTTAAGGCAGTGGTTCTCAAACTTTCACTACTGGCGTCCCCCTTATACATTAATAATGTATTGAATGCAATAATAATGCACTTTGACGCTAAAGCTACAATACG
The DNA here is from genome assembly GCA_019973935.1 of Trichonephila clavipes. Lineage (NCBI taxonomy): Eukaryota > Metazoa > Arthropoda > Arachnida > Araneae > Nephilidae > Trichonephila > Trichonephila clavipes. Next base: position 1,190,931 of record BMAU01020360.1, on the reverse strand, counting down.
ATCATAATTATAAACCATACAAATTAACAAGATAAGTATTAAATTTTATCTTACTTTTAAGTAATATTTATTTATTTATTTATTTATTTTTTTGCTTTTTAGTTCGATACACTATAAAAACGTGTTTTTTAGTTTATTTTAAAACTATAATTTATTTTATAGTTATTTTTACTATACACTGTAAAAATCACAAAAAATTCCAGTGAATAATTTAATTAAGAGAAAATATACTTACCCCTACTTTCTAAGGACTTTTCAATTTTTCTTAGAAAATTTGAGAAAAAATCCAATAAAACTAAAGAAAATGTTCCAAATAAATAATGCCCTTAATAAAGGACATAAATCACAGACACTTTTCGCTAACAACACAGGAACGTTATTTTCCAGCTAAACTCAAATCAACTCAAACGTTTCATGTCTCACGCTTTTCTGATATTTACTTTCGCTATCTTGATTAATATACATTATTTCAGTAGGTTCTTCAATTGCTTAATCAGTTTCAACTTCCTTTAATAAGGATCACAGATGACATTTTTTTAATATTCTTCTTATTTACATTTATAAACCATAATAAGTCGCACAACACAGCAATCAAAATTACAAAATTGTTCATGGGGAAAGTGTAGCATGTTCTAAAAATAATTGTGTAAAACGTTTTTCATTATGCATTATATGTTTCAGAATACTCATGCTTATTCATATATCATAAAACTCTTTCACATGGAAAAAAGATGAAACAGAAATATATTATACATATTTACAACTTCCCTAAAAAAAGACGGAGATAACCATACCAGTAAGTTCGAAGGTCAGCTAAAGTAATATTTTAGGTTAAAAGAAACATAATAAAAAATTTCTAATCGTTTGATATCGTTAAAAGAAGCGTAAAATAAATCTCTCATTGTTCTCATATTGACCGCAAAGCAAACAAAATATTTGTTTAATTTGGTTATAGGATCAAAGATGGCTAATGAGCGTTTGAAGTGGAATCTTTTATTTTTGATGATCACCAGATGATAAAAATAAATTATATCAGTGTAAATGTGTATTTTTTATTATGTCAGAAAGCATCTTGTTTTACTCCATTCCAAAAATTATTTTTCAAACCTTTTATTTTCAATATGCTCGCGCCCCCTCGCAGGGTTACCGCGTCCCCCAGGAGGGCGCGCCCCACAGTTTGAGAAGCACTGAGTGAAGAGGTTACACGCATTTCACAAGGTGATTTTGCTAGTTTTACTTTCACAAACTTATCTTTATATTTTTTTGAAAAATATTTTACTGTTAAAAATAAATTATATTCTACAAATAAAACTAAAATGTAATAATAATGCTAAAATTTATTTTTAAATTTTAAACCAGTAGTCGTCAACATTTCGAGCTCCATAGACTACTAAATATATAATTTAATACTTTGCAGACCACTTATGTGACTGAACAGTATACGGCAAACCACTCATTTTGTCGCCCATCCAGTACAGTGGTCGGCGACAATGACTGCGGTGCCGAAGGGGTTGTGTTCGAATCCTGGGTAAGGCAAGGATGTTTGTGTTGTTATCCTTTTCTTCTATGTGATGTGTGCTTCACGATTACTTCTATGTGAACTTTGTGGTGCACGGGGTTATAAATAAAAAAAAATCCGCTAACTATATTGTAACTTATTTATTTACATTTCCATATCACTGAAAAGGAATTTGACAAAATGCAAAAGCAAACTAGCAACATAAAACAACATAAAAAATGTTTTGCTGCCAATTTAATATGTTTGGCAAATCTTGCTTTCAATCACTTTCAATGGTAGCTGAAAATCCATTAAATTCAGAAGGAATTTCGCTAAAAAAGTAAACAAAATTTTTAAAAAAAGTACAATTCATATTCTATAATACGTTTTGTAAGTCGTCATTTTTGAAAATGAACCTTAAAAAGAAAAAAAAAAGGTGTCCATATTTTTCCCAAGCTCATCAAAAACTTTTCCATCAGTTGGAAACTGCTGGCTTAGATCTTGAGGTATGATATTTCGCTATCCGTAGATGGCATTACATGTTATTCTTTACGGTAATTTTTTAGTTTAGAATAAGCTTTTATTTTGTTTTAAAATGATCCATGTCTTTTTCTCTGATCAAATACTTTTTTTGAAATATTTGCTTAAAGCTTTCATGCTTTAAGCACAGTTTTTCATGCCCCGTAAAATTTAAAATAAGTTTTTTGAAGAATTTTTCACCATTTTTTTCTTTGTAATTTGTTCGGGTCTTTTCTTTGTTCATTGTTTTCTGCCGAGTTATTTCCTGTTTCTATATAATGGATTGTCTTTGAATTTGTTTTACATTTTGCAATTTATATTTGCAAATTTTGTAATGTTTCATCTCTTCTATGACTTTTTTTAAGTGCTTATGTGCATGTAGATTTCTATTACAACAGTATTTAGGTTTTATTCATTTAGAAATATTTATATTCTTAAAAATATATTCGTACACTATTTCCTTTTCATTCCCAGTCCAGTGATATAGACAAATATAGGGAAAGTTGACAAGCAAAATAAACAATAACTTAATAATCTTGGTTTTTAAGTTTAAGAGTTTACAAATATATTATTCTTGTCATTTAACTATGACCAATCCTCTCATAGTGTATTGATATATATATATAAGACGCATTTGTTGTCTGTTTATCTGTTCCCTCATAACTCAAGATCCAGACAACCAAATAACGAGAAATTTGGTACACGTATACAAAATTACATGGGGAAGGTTCTTAAACAGGTTTCGCGTTCTTAATTCCTTCTAAATTGTTTAAAATTTAATTTTTAAGTGATTTTCCAGTGTTATGACGTCATATGATGTCACGTTTCTCACTAAGTGGAAAATTTATACTTTACACGCAGTTTTTGAAGATTATTACATATTTTTACTACAGCTATATTTATCAGTTGGAATATTAATTCAATTTTTCTGTTCTATGATATTTAATTAGGATTATTTTTCGAATAAATCATTTTTTTATGGATTATTCTTTCAGCAACTAAAATTTTGTTTTGTTGTTTTGGTAACATTTAGGTATTATCGCGGGATGTTTATGTGTATGATTTTGCTTACAAATTACAACTTATTTATTTATTTCTTTAGAATGCGAAGACTATAATTTTGACAAATTAAAACTTCTCGTTGATAAGGGTTATATTTCAGTTCGGTTCAAGTGTAGTATAGGGGGACCACTTTGGATTTGGCGATTTTTCTTCAGATTTTTCGATTTTTATCTAAATGTCATGGTGAGATATCGAATTCATTCTTAAATAAATAATACCGAAAAAAGTACCTTGGCGACCACTTTTAGTCACCAAAATAAAGGACTGCGCCAAGTAGCAACCCTATACTACACTTGATCCAATAATATGGTTCTTTGCAATTTCATGTGTCTTTATTTTAACCTTTAAGGGTATACTATTGGCTTCAGTGCATAAAATTGCCATGCAGAAAATCAAACTTGGGTAATCATACGCCCAAGCAAAAGCAGTGTTGGTAGTAATTACATATCAAACTGGAATAGGAATGCGAGAATGATCAAACCAGACAAATGGCTTCAATATCTGTTGAGGAAGCAGATAGTCGTATTTAAGGGTTTACTATTGGATTCAGTGCATAAAATTGCCTTGCAGAAAATCAAACTTGGGTAATCATACTGCCCAAGCAAAAACAGTGTTGGTAGTCATTACATATCAAACTGGAATACGCATCAGAGAATGAGTAAAACAGACAAATGGCTTAAATACCTGTTGAGGAAGCTAGTAGTCGTGAGATAAATTATTTTTGGAACTTATGTACTATCCTAACAATCGCCAACGTTCAAAATACCTTGCCAGGTTGGCAACCCCGATTTCGCATGTCATATATATGCTGGATTGATAGTCGTGTGCTTCGTTTTATATAATGTCACCAATAGGTTACGGTTATATGTAAGTACCTTATTTTTTCAAATTATGCTTTTGCATTGATAAAGTTAGTTCAGTTCTTTTTATGTCAGTATGCGTTGAATTGGCAATCATGTGCGTCATTTTGTATAATGTCACCAATAGGTTGCAATAATACGTAAGTACCTTTAATTCTGAACATTACTATAACATTAGACTGGCCGCTACATACCAATTTGGCGTGATTTCAAAATTATGCCAAAAAGGAGTAGCCAACCAATATGAAATTAATATTATGAGTATTATCTTAGCCTGTTTTATCTTTCCCTCCAGTAATCCTTAATTAATTCAATATATATATATTTTTTATATTTTAGTACTTACATTTTTTTTGGTTATTATGTACTGCAAATATTTTTTTGCACCTTGCGATGTTTTTGGCAAAATTAATCAGTGGTATTTTTCTTAAATATGTTTTTTTATCTGTTTTTGACAATTTTTAAAATTTTGTTTGATGTCTGTCTGAAATGCAAATAGCAAAATAAATATTTTACAATATATATATTGTGTTTGTACGAAAATTTTTATACTGATTTATTCAAAATATTGAGCCGTCTTTTGTTTTTGATATCTATTTAAGATTTAATTTTATGTTATAACTGGCTATACCCAGTTAAATGTTACTGTGGCTCAGTCAGTTTTAAAAGACTGGTACACCATAAAGTATGTCATGAGGCATACAAAAGTAATAATACACAAGAATTCAAACAAATCTATATACATATAAGACGCATTTGTTGTCTGTCTGAATAAACATCTCTTTCACACTACATCATTTGGACAAATTCTTAAAATTTGTGTGGTTAGTAGTTAATTATAACGCTATAATTTTAATTGAATAGTCAGATATTGCATTTTTAAGTATAAAAATAATAATAACTACTGTACTGTATTTTTTTGGAGTGGGTGAATATTAACATCACACTGTTCAGCTACACAAGGGCTTTTGGCAACAGACCACGTAATTTTGAACCATGGTCAAGTGACGTGGACGACACCTGAGATGGCACCCCCTTCTCCTAACTACCACACCAACTTAGAAGGAATATTCTACCAATACTTAACAGGACTATTCTTTGAAATCCACTCTTCCAAGGTATATGACAGCACGGGTTCTATGATGAGTATTTTAACGGGGAAGGCGAATAGTTTTGTAGCAGATATTGCATTTTCAGCTGATGGCGTTTTCAGCGGATTGCAAAGATTATTATTTTTGTCCCAAAAAATAGTTAATGTCAAAATTTAAGCGTCTTATGTTTTTGTATGTTTATGGAGACCTTAGAAAACGATTTGACTATTTATTTTAAGTGAACGTTCTTTATAATTAATTTTACACAGTGGAGTATCTTTAATTAATTTAGTAGCTCTAACCGATTAAATTTCCCTAAGTGGAGTACTTTGTTTATGTATGTCCCTTAATTTTCAATGTAGTGACCTAAAAAATATTGCATGAAAAAATTGCAGTAAATCATAATGCGGTAGATAAAGCATTAACGTGCATCGCGCTCCTACACGGCGGGTCTTACAAAGCTCTAATAAAGTTTGAGCTATGAAAGTAGCTAGACAGTGGCCAACTTGACTCTATCGTCAACATTTGATCTATGTTTTTCATTGAATCGCCATTGTTATTTAGGAAACGGTGTTGCTTGCGAGTATTACAATTTTAACATAAAATAAATTCAACAGAAAGTAATATTAATGTATGACACTTTCAGATATAAATTATTTACAATATTTTAAGCGTCACAAAACTTTTAACAATGTGTTACTTTTGCTGAGCAGATATCAACTTAGGGAGGTATTTTCAAAAATCGACCCTCAAGAGTGTTACAGGGAGTTATAAATATAAAACAAAAATCCTTTTTATCAGCTATTAGATCTACAGACTTAAAATTTAACAAAGGTATTTTTCTTTCTTTTTTTTCTTCAGCTGAGATATGCGAAAAGCTTTTTTTTGTTTAAATTGCAATTCACTTAAAATTAACTCATTAAAAACTTCTTTATCCTTCAATCTGTGTTGTTTAATTTTTCAGTTTACCCGTGTGAAGAACGGGTATACCAGCTAGTATATATATAGTCTAATTCTCTACAAACGAGATATGAACATTCAGCAATTGAAACTTTAAAAAAATGGATGCTTCATTATTATAAACATTGCTATATATATATAAACATAGGATAGCTTATATAAAAAAGTGGGGTTGAACATGTTTTGTGGCTAGCCAACCTTCCCCCCTTTATGTTAATAATACTGAGCAAAACCCTGTTAAAAATAATGGATAGGAATATCTAAATCCATTACCTAAAAGTTGCACTTAAAAATGCAAGCCCGCGCTAATTCTGAGTGCAATAAATATTGCCAGATTCTGGACCCAAATGCAGATTCAAAGCATGTGAATGGCTGAAATGTAGCTCTTAACAAAAGTATTAAAAAGAATAAAAATTTAAAAAATTGAAAAGACAGTTTCCTAACTACAATAACATTAGTGACACTAGTTGAATATGAATAAAATAATCATAATTAATTTTTCTAATATTAGAATAAGGAAATAACTATAACTAAGAAATTTTTTATTTATTTTACAAATGCCAGGCCATTGACCATCAGGTCATAAGGCAAATATAGTTAATAAATACTAATATAACTAAGAAAAATGATAAATATATATCAATAAACTATTATTATTTTAAGGAATTTTAATCCTTACTATTTAGAATTGCTTTTTTCAAATAACTATTAATAAAATTAATTGTGTATTTCTGATTTAAGCAATATTTAGTAAAATGTTTATAGTTTTTTATTATGTCCACATTTTTTGAAACTCTAGAAATTGTTTGCGTTGTATATAATTAAGCACAATATTTCTGAATATATATATAAATGCAATAAGTAATCATTTAACTTTTCTGTGTGTGTCGAAGGATTTTACCATCTCTTTTTCTTCTATTCATATTGGAATTTCTTTCTAATTTTCAGTTTATAAAGGGTGTTGTCGAATTCAACCCAGAAACTTAGAGAGGTGTTAGTAGGCAGCATGGAGACAACAAATCACCATGGAACAGGAGGTTGCAAATCACGTCCAGTTGGTGAAAATCACGATAGTACTGATGGTCGGGAGGACGAAGAACCAGGCGAGGAGGGTGGCAATCGAAAGTGGGGATTTGAAGTACCATGATAGGTTTGAAAACCCTGCACGTATTCAAATTTTCCGCTTGTCCTGAGGTTTTTGTAAGGAGTACATGCCACTGAGCCTTTGAACTTGTGGTGTATCAGTACATTTTTCCATTGTTGTGTCTTACCATCTCCATGCTAAATATCTCGAGAGGTGGATTGAATGCAGCGTAACCTGTTTCTTGAGACAATTCCTGAGACAATCGTTTGTCATTTTATTTCTGACCTTGAGCTGTGAGGTATTGTTTGTATTGTAAACATGCTTTGCGTCTGATAAATGTATTTCTTACATCTTATTCACTTTTCTTCATTTTTCTCGACATCACGCTGTTCATAAGTGTTTTTGACATTTACTACGACTAAACGTCGTTTACGTGGTACTATTGTGATTTGTCATCCCCATGCTGCCTGCTATAATTCCTCTGAATTTGTCTGTATAATTTGGCAACCCTGTAGAAAGATAATCAACAGTTTACTGGTATTATCATGTTTATGTGAATTGTTGCGTAAAATAGAAAAAAAAAAAATACTATCGCGCATTTGCTCCAGAAATACATACTACCCATACTGATCATGACATTCCAATAAAACTTTATTAGAGTATCTTGCATGCTCTTAAATAAGTCACAAAAATTTCTTTATTGATTAAAATGTATTCAAATTACAAGAACAAGTGCAGTCTGAAGATACTGAGAGAATATTTATATATATATATATATATATATATATATATATATATATATATATATATATATATATATATATATATACCTTTTTAAAAAATTATTCTAGTATTTATAGTTGGAATTTTTTTATATAAAAAACAAGTTTTCTCTCTCTCTAATTATAATTCAAATTACTTGCCTCTAAAAAATTTTTAAATAATTATTTTTATAATTATAAAAATAGGTTCAAATATTTTTTTTCCTATTTTTCGTTCAAATTTCATAAGATTTAAGTAGCCACATGAAAGGCAAAAAGGCGTAGCAATTTGGTAAACTTTCATTAACTATTATAAGCGTAATGTATAACTTAAAACCTTTACCTTCTAAATTTGTATTTTAAAAGAAATTTTACCTTAAAGATAGTTTTAAATTTTCAATAGACAATCCTGTGTTTCGCATTGATATAAAAAATATCTGTACATTCTTTGTTTCAATTGCACTTATGGGACAGCTTGTTAACAGTTACACAGTATAGTAGATTAATTTTTTTTTCAAAATTTCAAAACCTACATATGCGGAAAAGAGGTTCAATGGCATATATAGATGAAGGAATAAATTTTCTTAAAGAAATTTATTTTGATGTTAACTACTGCCACAAGGGGAAATAAGTTTAAGTATTTGTGCTTTTGTTATGATAAAAAGTCAATGTAACTTTTATTAAATAAAAACAAGTATTTTATTACTTTTTCAGAATTTTAGCGTTGAGAGGACACCTACTAAGTACATACAAGGGGGAAAATATCAAGTACATACAAGGGGGAAAATATCAAGTACATTCAACAACTTCAATATTGTTAAATTTTTAAAGAGTTTTCTGTCGAAGTTGCAGTGCTGGATAAAGCAGAAGACCGAGAAAAGCTTTGCTAATACTGATTCGATAGCGTGTATATATACAGGGCAGTACTTCCAACCTTTTCATCTCCGCGGACCGCTCAAAGTTTGATAATTTTACCTGACAAAGAGAGACGTTGATTGTTTACATTTAAGATTGCTTTGATTTAATAATTTTAATTTAACTGTATTTTAACATACCTTCAGAATAAAATAAAGTCACAACAAAAGATGCATATAAAGGGACATAGCAAGGTATATATAAAGTGATCCCCGAGAGAAATACATTACAGTAAAAAATAGATATAAATTAATGTTCCTTTTTCGGCCTGGTACTATTTAATCCACTGACTGGTATCGGTTCACAGCCCAAGAGTTGGAGACCACTCGTGAAGGGCAGTGTTACACTATAACGAGGCTTTGTCGAGTTTTTCCCATTAATCCTCTTGGAGAATCTTTGGGGCCAGAATTGAGTTATTTCATATGCTATCCTCTCAAGAAGAAACTGCGATATGCAGATTAGTTAACAGATGTATAATGGAGCTTTATTATTTGTGTGGTAGAATAGAAGAAGGAAAAAGGAAGCTGAGATGCTGAACGCCTTGAGCTGTTGGTAAGATATTAAACATAGAAGCGTAGTTATAGAACTGGCTTAAGCGTGTTAAAAAATTTAAGGCAGATAAAGTTTTAAGGCAGATAAAGTTAGAAAAAATTTCTTAGGATAACTTCTCATGAAGGTAAGTGGTTAGGATTCCAGGTGCTATTTACTTAGAATTTAGAAATACGTTATATCACTCCTGATTGCATTCCTATAGTAAGACTTGTGTTGTTTTGATCAATGTATTGGAATAATAATAAATTAGTTTGATTATGGCTAACTTGAGTGATCAATCATTTCCTCCTACAAATCTAGGTTCCGTAGATGAAGAGATGGTACCCCCGGATCAGGGGGTATAACAACTCAACTTCTTATCTGCACAAGAAACAGAAATTTATTCCCATTTTATTTACTGTGGTGTATTTCTTTTGGCTTTGAATCACTTTCCAAGGAAATCACTTTGTATTCCACGTTAAGGTATCCGACTGTGTTCGGAGACAATTTCCTAAAATATAACTTAAAAAATCATTTAATTTTTATTTTTTAATTAGGTATGTTGCCAAACTATGAAAATACGGCAAGAACAATTTTTTGAAAGCTTATTTTTGAAAATATTAAGAACTTTCTACCAAAATATTACAAAAAAATTGCTCTTTTGCAAACAACTCTAAAAAACATATATCACAAAAATAAATGAAATGTTTGCAGGAATACAATTCTTTAACGTTTGACTATGTTTTATACTAAAAAAGCTCAAATTCTACTGTAAAATTATTGTTTCCCACACTCCTCTCACTTAAGGTATCCGAACACGTTGAAAATGACGAAATTCGGTCAAGACAGATATTTTTGTTTTCTCTTTTATTGAATAGAGCCATCTTTCGGCTTTACAAAACATATTTTGTTTTGTTTATACTCTACCTAGAGGCCAAGTTACAATCAAATGTATTAAGTTAGAAAAACCGGAAGTGGGTCTTTGATCTACCAGAAGTGGGCATTTAAATTACTCGAAATCTATCATGGCGAGTCTGATTACTCAAAATATTACATATGTATTTCTATAAAACTTTTTGAACCTGATACTTTTGCTATTTTCTAGAGAATGTACTAAAATATTGCTTATTGTATGAATATTTTTTGAGTTAGGACTTGTTATTTAAATAATGGTCTCTTAAAGAATGTGATTTTTCTTATAATGTTTACTCAATCAACTCTAAAATTTTCAAATTGTATGATAACATTAAAATTTTAGTACATTATCCAGATAAATGCATCTAGATTGTTTTGGTAATATTTTTACTAATATAAGTTTATTACTTTTTTCTTTAATTGCTTTGAAATTTTACAAAAATGTTGCTAAAATTTCACTTATAGTTGTGATTTCTGTGAAATTTAGGCAATTTATTTTAAATATTACTAAATATTAGTATTTATTGGTACTGAGTCCTAAGAAAGCCTTTGTAATGTTTAAATATGTTATTTTGTTAAAAAGTGCTCCGAACGTGTTCGGATACCTTAACTGTGACTGAGCGCGCCATACTTCCCCACCTTCCTACCCAACTGAAACTTTGGGACCCCGTACTGGGACATTCTGCAAACAGGAAGCGCAACAGACAGACGCAAGGTCTTGTCCGCATCAATTTGCAGCACCTTCAAAGGTGTAATTTTCATTTAACCGCATTACTACCTTTTAGTGTAAACTTTAACACTCTCTGTAAATATTTATTTTCTTATATAAACGTAAATACCTTCTCCATCTCTGGCTGTTATTCGAACTCAACCAACGGCATTATTTCGGGGCACCGACGAGATAGTCAACAATTCAGAGAAACAAGAGATAAGTACTATTTTATATTTTCATTCAACGTTTGGGTTTGGTTTATCTTACTAATTCATTCCGTCCATATTTTGTTTTATCAACTATAATGGACGCCAAAACGGCTCCAGTGCTTCGCGGCAGAGCGAAGGCTGCACTTACAAGAACTAAAAATTTCATTGATAAAAATGATCAAACTTTTGACAAAAGTGATGTACGCAAAAAGTTAGAAAAACTTGAATTAACTTATACGGAATTTGATAAAGCGGATGCTGCTTTTCCTATTGAATATCCTGAAATGGAAGAATTCGAAACAAAATATAACGAAACCAAAGCCAAGCTACAGAATACCTTAGAAAATTTATCTGTGAGAACAAATGTAAATAATGATAATTCTGATGGTTTTGAAACTGTCTCAAATATGAAATCTAGCAATTTTAAGGTACCAAAAATTAATATTGAGCGTTTTTCTGGTAATTATAAAGATTGGCCTTCATTAAAAGATTTATGTATATCATTAGTGCATGATAATATGTGTTTATAAATATACAAAAATTTTCAAAGTCTTAGAGGTTTATTGCCGTCAGAACCAGCAAACACAATTAAGCATATTCCTATCACAGAAACTGCTTATAACGAGGTTTGGGAAAAATTATTAGCTCTTTATGATAAAAAGAAGCAAGTCATTTTTTCACTTATTAAAACATTCACGGAACATCCTTCTTTTAACGATATTAACACTAGTAACTTAAGTAACATAGCAGATACTTCCGACGAAGTAATTAGAGGTCTTAAATCTATTGATACTAAAGCAGAGTCTAGAAATGTATGGTTGATTTACATTTTGTTACAAAAGGTTGATCCTAAAACGCGCCAAGAATGGGCACAATTCTCAAACAATATTGATTTTCTCACATTTGAAGCATTTATAGAATTTTTAATTAACAGATGTGCATACTTAGAACTTTATAATGAAAGTGTATTTCTTATGAAAATAAGCCTTATATTAATAAATCGAAATTTAACAATAGTTTAAAGTGTTCTTATTGTAAAATGAAATCATCTTGCTTTCAAACGTTCTAAATTTAAAGAAATATCTGTTAAAGAGCGTAAACAATATGTTAATAAACAAAAATTATGTATGAACTGTTTATCTGATAAGCATACTGAGTTACATTGTAACTCAACTTTTACATGCCATTTTTGTGGGAAAAGCATCATTCGCTATTGCATGATAATAATTTTAAAAATTACGCAATGTCAACAAATAAATCTCATCACGCCGAAGGTCAAAACCAGACAGGAAATGGTACTAATCAAAACAAAGAAGTTACAGCTTCCGTGAACTCTATACAAAAAATATTTTTCTTTATTACCAACTATAAGCGTTAATATTAAAAATATCTTGGGAGCTAACTGTCAAGTTCGAGTTATGACGGACAGCGGAAGTGAATCAACATTTATTTCTGAAAAACATTTGAAACTGCTAGGCATCAAAAGAGAAATTCTAGATTTCAAATAAAAGGATTACAAGATTCTAAAATCGTGATGACTAAAGGGTGTGTCGGAATAGATTTAGTATCTCGTTACATAATCCTAAGGTCAAACAACCAGTTAAAGCATATGTTTTGGAAAAACTAACTACTCCGCTACCGACGGAAAAAATAAATGAAGCACATTTCACTCATTTAAAAAAATGCCCGTTTAGCGGATCCGAAATTTTTTATCCCAAACAATATCGATATGTTTCTCGGATCTGATTTTTTTTCTATTTTGGTTCCTGGGCAAATTACTTGCTCACAAAGTAATTTAATCACTCAAGATTAGCTTTTTGGTTTCCTAATTTCAGGTAAATTAACTGATTCTTTAAACTCAAATTTAATGTTAAATCTTCATATTAATGGAACAAATATTGACAATCAATTACGAGAGTTTGGGTCGAATGCTGAATCCAATTTCGATGAGGCTTCAGATGGCATAAAAGCGGAGCAAAAATCAGACTCCATCTTCAATCTGTTTACTCACACATCAAATGATGTAATTCATGATTTATTCGAACACTACTCTTCAATCACCAAAATAATTCGCATTTTTGCTTATTGCCAAAGATTTATTAAAAACTATAAAAAGATTGCATCATCTCAAGGATCATTGATCAGTTCATCCCATTTTAATATTACTTCACTTAACTTTTCGGAAACCAAAACTGCTGAAGAAACCATCATTCGTTGGGTTCAAGGTATTTACTTTCAGGAAGAAATACAAAGCATAAATAAACAAATTCCTCGGCCACACAAAAGGTCCCTCCATCCATTCATAGATGAACATGGTTTAGTACGGGTGGGAGGAAGATTGCAAAATTCCTAGCTTCGGTTCAATTCCAAGTATCCTATCATACTTCCTTCTCAGCCCGCTATTAGTGAACTCCTTATCAAGGAACAACACATGGCTAATTTACTAGCCGGGCCGACTTTGTTAGCTCACGTTCTTAGACAATCCCATTGGATCGTAGGAAGTAGAAAATTAATTAACAAATGTTTTAGAAAATGCTTGACACGTGTAACAAATTCAAAACATCCACCACAACACCACAGCTGATGGGCAATTTACGAAAACACCGTGTGACGCTGGAGAGACCTTTCTTCAGTTGCAGTATTGATTATGCTGGTCCTGTACTGATTAAATGCAACAAAGGTCGAGGGACTAAATCTACAAAGGGTTAAATTGCTTTATTTGTATGCTTAGCAACTAAAGCTGTTCATATTGAAGCAGTCGGAGACTTAACAACTGATTCCTTCATAGCTGCACTTCGTCGTTTTACTGCTCGTCGTGGTGCTCCCCACCACATTTATAGTGACAATGGAACCAATTTTGTTGGAGCTCGTCGAAAACTTGACAAAATACGAAGGTTATGGCTTTCTTTAGCAACTAATGAAGCCATCTCCAACTACTTATCCAAATCTTCTATAGATTGGCACTTTTTATTCCTCCCTCATCACCACATTTTGGAGGTATTTGGGAATCAGAAATTTGATTCGTCAAATTTCATTTGAAAGGAGTGTTGGGAGAAACCATATTAACTTTTGAAGAGTTAACAGCCTTGCTCACACAAATCGAAGGATTACTTAATTCCAGGCCTCTCCCATACGTTAATGACTCTGACATAGAATGCATATCTACACTTACACCTTTACATTTTCTTACAGGTGATGTTCTTCTTTCAGTACCTGAGGAGCTTCCTTCAACCTCCAACCACAGAGATCATTGGGAGTCGCTACAGAATATCAAACGGGGATTTTGGAGGAAATGAAGCTAACGACTATCTCTCTTCCTTACAACCTCACAAGAAATGGCAGGACGCACATCCAAACTTGAAGGAAGATGACATCGTATTGCTCAAAGATGAGAGTCCTCCTGGTACATGGCCAATGACTCGAGTTCTTCAAGTGCATCCAGGCAGCGACGGACTAGTTCGAGTTGCAACTGTGAAAACACAAGACTCAGTTTTCAAACGACCTGTTCATAAGCTTCGCAAATTTCCTATATATCCGAACTAGTTCGGATATACGGTGGGAGTATGTTTCCTACACTCCCCTCATTTAACTGTGACTGAGCGCGCGATAATTTCCCGCCTTCCTACACCAACGGAAACTTTGCAACCCCGTACCGGGACATTCTGTAAACAGGAAGCGCAGCGGATAGACACAAGGTCTTGTCCGCATCAATCCGCAGCGCCTTCAAAGGTGTAATTTTCATTTAACCGCATTACTACCTTTTAGTGTAAACTTTAACACTCTCTGTAAATATTTATTTTCTTATATAAACGTAAATACCTTCTCCATCTCTGGCTGTTATTCGAACTCAACCAACGGCATTATTTCGGGGCACCGACGAGATAGTCAACAATTCAGAGAAACAAGAGATAAGTACTATTTTATATTTTCATTCAACGTTTGGGTTTGGTTTATCTTACTAATTCATTCCGTCCATATTTTGTTTTATCAACTATAATGGACGCCAAAACGGCTCCAGTGCTTCGCGGCAGAGCGAAGGCTGCACTTACAAGAACTAAAAATTTCATTGATAAAAATGATCAAACTTTTGACAAAAGTGATGTACGCAAAAAGTTAGAAAAACTTGAATTAACTTATACGGAATTTGATAAAGCGGATGCTGCTTTTCCTATTGAATATCCTGAAATGGAAGAATTCGAAACAAAATATAACGAAACCAAAGCCAAGCTACAGAATACCTTAGAAAATTTATCTGTGAGAACAAATGTAAATAATGATAATTCTGATGGTTTTGAAACTGTCTCAAATATGAAATCTAGCAATCTTAAGGTACCAAAAATTAATATTGAGCGTTTTTCTGGTAATTATAAAGATTGGCCTTCATTAAAAGATTTATGTATATCATTAGTGCATGATAATATGTGTTTATAAATATACAAAAATTTTCAAAGTCTTAGAGGTTTATTGCCGTCAGAACCAGCAAACACAATTAAGCATATTCCTATCACAGAAACTGCTTATAACGAGGTTTGGGAAAAATTATTAGCTCTTTATGATAAAAAGAAGCAAATCATTTTTTCACTTATTAAAACATTCACGGAACATCCTTCTTTTAACGATATTAACACTAGTAACTTAAGTAACATAGCAGATACTTCCGACGAAGTAATTAGAGGTCTTAAATCTATTGATACTAAAGCAGAGTCTAGAAATGTATGGTTGATTTACATTTTGTTACAAAAGGTTGATCCTAAAACGCGCAAAGAATGGGCGCAATTCTCAAACAATATTGATTTTCTCACATTTGAAGCATTTATAGAATTTTTAATTAACAGATGTGCATACTTAGAACTTTATAATGAAAGTGTATTTCTTATGAAAATAAGCCTTATATTAATAAATCGAAATTTAACAATAGTTTAAAGTGTTCTTATTGTAAAATGAAATCATCTTGCTTTCAAACGTTCTAAATTTAAAGAAATATCTGTTAAAGAGCGTAAACAATATGTTAATAAACAAAAATTATGTATGAACTGTTTATCTGATAAGCATACTGAGTTACATTGTAACTCAACTTTTACATGCCATTTTTGTGGGAAAAGCATCATTCGCTATTGCATGATAATAATTTTAAAAATTACGCAATGTCAACAAATAAATCTCATCACGCCGAAGGTCAAAACCAGACAGGAAATGGTACTAATCAAAACAAAGAAGTTACAGCTTCCGTGAACTCTATACAAAAAATATTTTTCTTTATTACCAACTATAAGCGTTAATATTAAAAATATCTTGGGAGCTAACTGTCAAGTTCGAGTTATGACGGACAGCGGAAGTGAATCAACATTTATTTCTGAAAAACATTTGAAACTGCTAGGCATCAAAAGAGAAATTCTAGATTTCAAATAAAAGGATTACAAGATTCTAAAATCGTGATGACTAAAGGGTGTGTCGGAATAGATTTAGTATCTCGTTACATAATCCTAAGGTCAAACAACCAGTTAAAGCATATGTTTTGGAAAAACTAACTACTCCGCTACCGACGGAAAAAATAAATGAAGCACATTTCACTCATTTAAAAAAATGCCCGTTTAGCGGATCCGAAATTTTTTATCCCAAACAATATCGATATGTTTCTCGGATCTGATTTTTTTTCTATTTTGGTTCCTGGGCAAATTACTTGCTCACAAAGTAATTTAATCACTCAAGATTAGCTTTTTGGTTTCCTAATTTCAGGTAAATTAACTGATTCTTTAAACTCAAATTTAATGTTAAATCTTCATATTAATGGAACAAATATTGACAATCAATTACGAGAGTTTGGGTCGAATGCTGAATCCAATTTCGATGAGGCTTCAGATGGCATAAGCGGAGCAAAAATCAGACTCCATCTTCAATCTGTTTACTCACACATCAAATGATGTAATTCATGATTTATTCGAACACTACTCTTCAATCACCAAAATAATTCGCATTTTTGCTTATTGCCAAAGATTTATTAAAAACTATAAAAAGATTGCATCATCTCAAGGATCATTGATCAGTTCATCCCATTTTAATATTACTTCACTTAACTTTTCGGAAACCAAAACTGCTGAAGAAACCATCATTCGTTGGGTTCAAGGTATTTACTTTCAGGAAGAAATACAAAGCATAAATAAACAAATTCCTCGGCCACACAAAAGGTCCCTCCATCCATTCATAGATGAACATGGTTTAGTACGGGTGGGAGGAAGATTGCAAAATTCCTAGCTTCGGTTCAATTCCAAGTATCCTATCATACTTCCTTCTCAGCCCGCTATTAGTGAACTCCTTATCAAGGAACAACACATGGCTAATTTACTAGCCGGGCCGACTTTGTTAGCTCACGTTCTTAGACAATCCCATTGGATCGTAGGAAGTAGAAAATTAATTAACAAATGTTTTAGAAAATGCTTGACACGTGTAACAAATTCAAAACATCCACCACAACACCACAGCTGATGGGCAATTTACGAAAACACCGTGTCACGCTGGAGAGACCTTTCTTCAGTTGCAGTATTGATTATGCTGGTCCTGTACTGATTAAATGCAACAAAGGTCGAGGGACTAAATCTACAAAGGGTTAAATTGCTTTATTTGTATGCTTAGCAACTAAAGCTGTTCATATTGAAGCAGTCGGAGACTTAACAACTGATTCCTTCATAGCTGCACTTCGTCGTTTTACTGCTCGTCGTGGTGCTCCCCACCACATTTATAGTGACAATGGAACCAATTTTGTTGGAGCTCGTCGAAAACTTGACAAAATACGAAGGTTATGGCTTTCTTTAGCAACTAATGAAGCCATCTCCAACTACTTATCCAAATCTTCTATAGATTGGCACTTTTTATTCCTCCCTCATCACCACATTTTGGAGGTATTTGGGAATCAGAAATTTGATTCGTCAAATTTCATTTGAAAGGAGTGTTGGGAGAAACCATATTAACTTTTGAAGAGTTAACAGCCTTGCTCACACAAATCGAAGGATTACTTAATTCCAGGCCTCCCCATACGTTAATGACTCTGACATAGAATGCATATCTACACTTACACCTTTACATTTTCTTACAGGTGATGTTCTTCTTTCAGTACCTGAGGAGCTTCCTTCAACCTCCAACCACAGAGATCATTGGGAGTCGCTACAGAATATCAAACGGGGATTTTGGAGGAAATGAAGCTAACGACTATCTCTCTTCCTTACAACCTCACAAGAAATGGCAGGCCGCACATCCAAACTTGAAGGAAGATGACATCGTATTGCTCAAAGATGAGAGTCCTCCTGGTACATGGCCAATGACTCGAGTTCTTCAAGTGCATCCAGGCAGCGACGGACTAGTTCGAGTTGCAACTGTGAAAACACAAGACTCAGTTTTCAAACGACCTGTTCATAAGCTTCGCAAATTTCCTATATATCCGAACTAGTTCGGATATACGGTGGGAGTATGTTTCCTACACTCCCCTCATTTAACTGTGACTGAGCGCGCGATAATTTCCCGCCTTCCTACACCAACGGAAACTTTGCAACCCCGTACCGGGACATTCTGTAAACAGGAAGCGCAGCGGATAGACACAAGGTCTTGTCCGCATCAATCCGCAGCGCCTTCAAAGGTGTAATTTTCATTTAACCGCATTACTACCTTTTAGTGTAATTTTAACACTCTCTGTAAATATTTATTTTCTTGTAATATAAACATATGTACTATCTCCATCTCTGGTTGTTATTCGAACTCAACCAATGGCATTAATTATGAAATACTGGTGTTCGAGATGAAAAAACCCAAAATTTTCTTAAAAAACTTTTTTTTCATATAAAATTACATAAAAAATACCTTAATTGAAAAATTACCCTTCGCTTTTAGCAGAAAGCATTCATTATAATAAAAAGAATAAACTCAAAAAATTCCATAAGAATATTTCGTTTACTTTAAGAAATATCACTCTTACCGTTAACCATTATGTTCAAAAATAGCATTTTTCACAAAATGCAAAATAAGGTTTATATTTGCAATGAAAAATTTTAATGATTTAGGAAGGTTTTAAAACTCTCCAGATTTTTATATGTTGTGCATTCCTGAACCTCATTCTTCAAACTTTACAGTCTTAAAGGGCCTTTCTTTTTTTACGAGACAGTTTCTTATCTGGTTTAGAATTCCTCGTTGAATTAACAATTCTCGTTTTGTCAAGGAACCAAAAATATCCTTTCATTTCAGAATATAATTTCATTCCTAACTTTTGAAGTTGAGTTAATAGACCAGCAAACCCAGATTTAAAAAGTGTTATTGCGATATAATTCCTTAAACGGAGTGTTTTTTGCTCAACAAAGTTGTCTTTCGGGATTATACTCCACACGACATTGTTAAGACTTTCATTGTAGTTCTGAGCTTACCCGTGAAGACATTTTCTTAGAAGATTTTGATTGCAAAGTTCATTATGTCTTTTTATTTGAATTAATAACTGAATTTCGAAGATGCATTGATTTTTCTTTCAACGTTTCTCCAACAAATACTCCTCGCTGGAACTCTCTGCTTTAGTGGCATCATTGATCTTGTTTTTGGCATGGGAACTTTAATTTATTTAAAAATAACTATAACTCTATATAAAAGTACTAATAAAAAAGTTATAAAGATATCTAGTTTTGAACACAAATGATAAAAATAAAGCAACTCGTTTAAATCAAAACCAACATTGCAATCAGTTAACTTTTGCCTATTTTAAAGCAAAATATATATATTAAAACATTTATAAAGTGAAGTAAAGCTTACTAAAAATAAAAACAAGTTGTTAAAATATTTTAAATGAATAAAAATTATATTTGGCCGGTGAAAATCAACCTAAAACCCACACTTCCAGTTTCAATTTGGGCTTACTACCTCAAACAAAAACAGCTATAACTTTTTTCTAACTGTCTCAGAATTAAAAGTACAATAGTTTTAGAAAGCTTATTAAACGTGCTACAAAAATATACTATAAAATATATTTCGATTTTTTTAAATGAAAATGGTGATTTGAAACCAGTCAGAGAGAGATAGAGATACCTTAAATCACCTCATATTTATTTTTTCGTGTAAATATATTTCATTCAAATTTTATATTTATTTGCATATAGAAATGCAGTTAAATTTAAAATATAAAATCAAAACAATCTAAAATATAAGCAGTCAAAGGCCCCCTTCTCACTAGAGGGCTGCGTTAAAATTATAAACGCTGACCAGTCCGTGACGATAAAAATGTTGGACAGCACTGGTATAGGGGAAACGAGTTGGGGCTACTAAATGTAGCAATATACATCGCGTAATATTCCCTACTTCATTCTTATTTATCAATAATTACCATTTTTTGTTATTTATATTGAAGAAGAAGAATTTTATTTAGGTTTAAAATCATCTACTCAAAAATGAAAAACTTTATTTTTTTTTTAAATTTAGACTTTTGGAGGCAATTTTAAATCTTTAAATTTTATTTAATCTCTATACCAAAAAACATATTTTCCATATAGATAGGTTCTAAATAATAAGATCTTTTTTAATCTCTATATAAGCACAATCCACCTAATTGTACAGGTATACCTTGAAATAGCCAATACATTACCCTGGTTAAAGTACTCCATATTCGACCAAAGTTACTTTAAGAGTTTCAAATTGCGATAGGAAAATGAGTGGATCAATTTCAGAGCTAAAACTGGATACATCCCATGCAAGTTAACTTTAAACTGAAATGAATTCTATAATTGGTCCCGTAACGTTTCCAAAGAAAAATATAAAGTTTAAAACTCAGTCGGAACCTCTGATTCCTCATTAGAAACTTTTAATCTTTTCAATTATTGGGAAATATTTGTAAAGAGCAATGTTGCAGGAAACTGTATCAAATTTTTCCCAGCAAAAATCATTAGTTCCTCCATTTAAAGTTTGTATTCAGAGAGGATAAATCTGCAAATAATTTTGCTTCGTGTATCAAGTAGTTTTACCAAAATTTATTTAAGTTGAAATTCAAATATGAGAAAAATGTGGAAAATTGCTTTTTTCTTTATAAAGTATTTTATTTCAACGCTATAACTTAAAATATAAGTACCAATTAATAATAATGATACGAGCTTCATTTTAACGGATGAGAGTTTTCTGAAATAAAAAAATAACATATGAAAGAAAATCCTTAATTCTGAATTGGCAAGCATACAAACGTATTTAAACAACTTTCCTAAGGTAATACCAAATTTTACTATTATTTGTAAATATTCAAAAGTTACTTCTTTAAAAAAATCAACTAAAATTTTAAAATTTAAAACCAGATTAATGATTTAAGGCATCCGACTACATGCGACATTTTTTTAAAAATTGGAGATATGGAGCTTTGTTCGTGGTTTTTAGATTTATTTAGTACTTTTTATGAGAAAAAAGGCTAGAATCAAGAAGAGGAAAACAAATTAATACTACTAAAATGGCAAAAAATGACATAAATGGGGACCTCACTCAGTACAAATAGTAAATAAACAAATTCTCAATTTTTCAATTTTTATCTATTACTTTGCTATTCCTTTTTCAAATGATCTTTAGGAAAAGAAATATTTTAGTTTTTACTAAAACTAAAGCGCTTTGTCTTAGTTGGGATATGAAATTGTGTAAGAAAACAGAGTTTATATTTACATACAGAACTGTAAATTTTGTAATGAATCAGTCATTTATAAATCTGAAGGATAAACACTTCTACTCTTATACAAAACATACACAAAAAGATTCAGCAAATTATTTTAAGGTATCCGACTACGTTCGGAACCGTGATTTTGAAAAAGCGCATAAATGGATAATTTTCATGATATGTAATGTCACTTAGATAAGAATACATGTAAAAATGGTTTTAAGGACATAGTGACAAAAAAAAAGTATTTGAATACAATATTTCGGCAGAAAATTAACTTGGAATAACCTTTTTCAAAATGTTCTCCTTTTGTGAAAAATTCATCTATTTTAATAATATTTTGTCTGTATATAGCTCAGATCTCTGTACAAAGGTTCAACCAGTATTTTTGAAATATATATCTTAGAAGTGGGTTTATTCAATTTTTACAACAACAGAGGGGTGAAAAAAAACGCCGCGATAATTAGTTTAAATCGTTATAACTCTGAAAATAATGTGAATTTTTCAAAAATTATAGTTGAGCCTCTGTAAAGAGGTCTGAGCTTATAGACAGGCGAAATATTATTATAATTGAAGCATTTTTCAAAAAATGAGAACATTTTTCAAAAATTGTATTTAAATAATTTGTTTTGTCAAAATGTCCTTTAAACAATTTTATACTTGTATTGTAATCTAAATGACACTAAATATCATAAAAATTTTCCATTTATGCGCCTTTTTAAAATCACGGTTACGAACGTCGGCGGATACCTGAAAAACATTTTGAGCAATCGCTGCCCCGTTTAAGCTTTAAAAAAAAACCATTTCGAGTGAAACGCATTTTAAAGTTTGGCATCTTATGTAAAGTTATGGCATCTGCTTTTACTAAAACACTTGAAGCCATTGTTCCAGTGAATGGAAAATAAAACACTTGGTATATTTATAAAGCTATTAAGATTATCTATAAAATAAAATGTTAAAAACAATTGTCAAATTTTTTTAAAAAATCATCATTTTTTGGGTCATCGGACACCTTACGAAAAATTTTCGCTCGCAGCAAACTGTTGAATTTAATTTACCTGGAACAGATTGTGTTTGTGAACATCAAACACAATCCGAATACCTAAAGATCAACTCAGTTAAAAGTTGCTTAAAATAAAAAAAGTGAACTTTTTTTATAATAAAGCATAAAAAATATGCATTTTGCTTATTTTAAATAAAAATTACCAAATGAATGCTAATGAAATATGCATCAGACAATCTTGTTCATTGGTTTTAGATCGGTAGTCCTCAAATACTGGTCTATGAAAAAATTTTAAATTTTCACAGAAAAATTTGGGACATTATTTATATTTTTATGAAGATAAGTTTAAATATTGACAAATGACACAGCGTGTTATGGATTATAGATTATACTTTGTAAAATTTTTAGCCTCTACTTGTAGTGAAATTTTCCTTCTGGATTTAGTGACTAAAACTATTTTTAAAAGTGCATCTATGGACATTTGAAAGTGAGATTTGGCAACCATGGCAGATTGGCGACGCAATGCTTCAGTTTTGGGCTCTCGATAAAAAATGAATACTCATAACTGAGTGAAAAAACAATGTGAAAATTTTAATTTATCTTTCAATAACATATCTAAATGAAAGAATCATCCACCTAAAACAACCGCAGCTTTCTGTCTTGTAATGATGTCATTGAAATAACAAACCCAAAAAAGGATTTCCAGGAACAAAGAACAAATATCCCAATAAAAATGAGTCAAACTCAAGTTAACTTACGGTATCCGATAACGTTCGGAACCGCGATTTTTCAAAGACGGATAAATTGATAATATTTATAATATTTAGATTCACTTAGATCAGAAAATGTATATAAAATTGCTTTAAAATAGTATTATAATAAAAAATTCTTTAAGCACAATATTTTGACAAAAAATGAACATAGAGTGACCCATTTTGAAAATATTCTTCTTTGTGAAAAATGCTTCTATTATAATAATATTTTGCACGTATATAGCTGACACCTCTGTACAGAGGCTCAACTAGAATTTTTGAAATATATAACTTAGAAGTGGGTTTCTCCATGATTTACGACCACAGAGGGGAGAAATTTTTAGAAAAAAACGCCGATAGTTATTTCAATTGGTGGTAACTCTGAAAAAAATGTGAATTTTTCAAAAATCATAGTTGAGCATCTACACAGAGGTCTGCTCTATATAAAAGCAAAATATTATTATAATATACTCAGGAACATTGAAAATAGCGACCCAAGAAGAAAGCATCGGATTGAAATGAAATTTAATACACATAATGACACAGATAAGAGATTTACTTGATCTAACAAACCAGACAGTTAAACGCTTACAGCAGTGTTTCTCAAAGTGTGGGGCGTGCCCCCTGGGGGGCGCGATGACCCTACAAGGGGGGTGCGAGCGTATCGAAAAATTTAAAGATTTTTTTAAAAAAATAACCGGAAAGAGAAGTAAAACAAAATGCTTTCTTCCATAATAAAAAAAAATACACACAACAACACTGACATAATTTATGTTTATTATCTGGCTTTTTTCCGTCATCAAATAGCTATCTTTGATCCCAAAATCAAATTAAAGAAAAAAAAATGTTTTATTTGCTGTATTTCCTCAATGAGAGATTTTTTTATTACGTTTTAACATAAAATATTACTCGTAAAAATAAAAAACGAAACCCAGACCCTGAGAAAAATTCTAAGAAGATAAACAATTCACCACTGTAATTATTATTGAAATACTGTACATTAGTTGTAGAAAAAGAAAAGGAAGTCATGATTCACTTTTCAGCCTGGCTGCATAGTACGTTTGCTATTCATTTGATTGACCTTCAATCTTATGGTATGTTTATAATCAATATTAGTTCCCTCCCATCTTTTATGCGTTTGCTTTTCGCTTAGGGAAATTGTAAATAATTGAGTTTTGCGATATTTGGAAAAGAATTGATTGGTTTAACATTTCTGTAGGATAATTGAAAAGTGTCTGATTTGCGTCATTTATTATGGTCTTGTACTTTTGAATCATTTTAGTTCAGTTTTATTGGATTTTTTCTCAAATCATCAAAGAATTGAATAGTCCTTGAAAGAAGGT
Source organism: Trichonephila clavipes (assembly GCA_019973935.1). Classification (NCBI taxonomy): domain Eukaryota; kingdom Metazoa; phylum Arthropoda; class Arachnida; order Araneae; family Nephilidae; genus Trichonephila; species Trichonephila clavipes. Next base: position 1,166,065 of record BMAU01020360.1, on the reverse strand, counting down.
AAGTATACTTTCTATAAATTAAAATATTCACTAGAATTCCGATTTGTATCGTGTACAGTAAAAATAAATCTAAACAAATGATTGGGGTGACTGAGTCCCCCCGCACTACCATTAATGTTAGTATCGAGTACGCGCCTGCTCCCGGGTTAAAACATTTTGAAGTCTTCTCGCTTTAAATGTTAAAAAGTAACAAAATTATTCTTCATCGGAATTTTATATTCTTTTTGATAATTTAACATTAATTCTAAATGCTAATTGTAAAAGGTTTAAAATTACAGTTCTTTTAAACAGTTATTTACAATTATAGCATTTATCTAAAAAAAAAATCATTTTACATTTTTGTATACAATGTCGTGCACACAGTTTTACTCTCCTTACAGTTCAGCTATTATATCAAGAATAATGTTTTATTTTTTTAAAAAATGAACTCGTGCGAAGAGTCGGTGTTTCAGCCAGTATACGTTTGATGTATCAGTACTGTAGAAGGTATTTTATAAATAATTTCTTATTACTGAATTTGGCCGCAGTAGCCGAGTGGTATAGGTATCGGATCGTGGCTTGCCTTGTCACGAGCTCGAGCCCAGTACCACTAAAGACCCGTCGTGTAGGGCAGCAATGCACATTAAATCTGTTGAGAGTTGAAACGTTTTCCTGTTGGTGTGGTGTGGTAGTTAGGAGAGAGGGGTGCCAGCTCAGGTGTCATCCACGTCACTAGACCATGGTTCAAAATTACGTGGTCCGTCGTCAAAAGCCCTTGTGCAGCTGAACAGTGCGACGTTAATATTCAATCAATCAATCTTATTACTAAATTAAGAACAAGTTTAATACTTATTAGGGACTTCCACGGGCTTGTCTTGTAGAGGAAAGTTTTTCAAAGGAAGGTTTAATATCAGAAATTGACACTTAAAGAGTTATTTTTCTATATTTAGCTGAGATCTATATTTTGTCTTCAAGGCATCCACTGCAGAAAATCCGGTTTGAAAAAGGTTGGATGTTGAAAATGGTAATAGTATACGAAGTGCTTTTGTTTTCAGTACAGATAATTCCTCATCCACCTCTACCCCAAATTCAAAGAGCGATTTATTACAAAATTGCCTTTTAATTTTTCACTGGATGTGAAATCTATGAAGATTTCTTCTACGGAAGTTGAGAGCCCTTCTGGAGTATCTTGAAATAGATCCCTAATCCACTCGTAACTTGCTACCAAACTGTCCTCATCCAGAAAATACTTTTTAAAATTCTTTGCCAACATAGCTAAATAATTTTACATGTTTTAAAAACATTTTTCACATGTTGTTCTACAGATTTGTAAGTTTTAACACATATCGAGCTGGGTTTTTTTTCCATCATTTACTTCAGTAGTGGTAAATCCAAAATTTAAGTATTTTTGAGAAAATCGCCTTGATTTAATTTTCGGAACCATGCTCGTTCGTCTGTGTGCTTGTTGATTCTTTATTATGGTCGAATGTTTGCTTACGACTTAAAAATGTATGTATGATATTGTTTAATCTCCTGCCGTAAATAGTTCATTACCGTGAATTACAATTAACGTGGAAATTAAAAAAATGTACATTCAAGCTAGATTCGGTAGCTATAGGAAGATCGAGTCGACCAAAACTGACTGGAATTGTACGAGGAAAAGCATTTTTACATGTTTTGCGCAGACGTCCGATAGGTTGCCCAGACTCACGCAAACGTACCCTATAATGCCAGATGTGATGGATATGATAGAGAGTGACATTGACTATACTATTTTTCTAATGACATTTGTACTTTAAGAAATGAATGCTGAAGGAAATAAATCTTTAATTAAATACATCATTTTGCGATCTGTTCCAGTTTAAAAATTAGAGAAAGAAAAATAACATAATTCTAAGTACTATATATTTTAAGTAATTTTCTTAAAATATATATTACTTAAAAGTTACATATACACAAAATTTAATACACTTATCGTATTAATTTGTACGGTTTATAATTAAGATCGTATTGTAACTCTCTCTCAAAGTGCATTTTTATTGCAGTAAATACATTATTGTTATACAGGGGGGAGAGACAAAAATTATGATTGAAAATTGGGTCGCCAGTATTGAAAGTTTGAGAAACACTGCTTTTAATGTATGAGTGGTGCACAGAGTATTTTATGACTAATTACATAATACTAAATTAAGAACAAGTTTAATAATTATTAGCTACTTCCATGGGCTTGTCTTACAGAGCAAAGTTTTTGAAAGGAGTTTTAAGATAAGAAATTGACTCTCTGAGTTCATTTTCTATATTTAGCTAAAATCTATATTTTGTCTTCTAAGCAACCATCGCATTTTGTAATATGTTCCAATTTAAAAATCAGAGAAAGGAAAAATAACTTAGTAATTATCCTATTGCTTAACGTTTTTTGCTTAAAAGTTACATATACAAAATTTAATACTTATGTCATGAATTTGTACGGTTTATAATAAATATTGTTGCTTTATCGTAAAAGTGTATTATTATTGCATTCAGTAAATTATTATGTATAAGGGGGGGCGCGATAAAAATTGTGATTGAAAAGGGGGGCGCCAGTATTGAAAGTTTGAGAAGCACTGGCTTACAGGGTGTGCAACGACACAAATACTGGGCAAATTGAATAGCGCGTTGGACAACCTCCAGCTGCAATACATGCCGCCACACGGTCCAGCATTTAGTTGATTAGACACCTTATGTTGTCTTGAGGCAGCTGGCCCCACAAATCTTGAACAGCCAACTCTAAATCATGTACAGAGTGACACGATAGTATCTGCCGTTTTAGCTGATCCCACACGTGCTCTACAGGGTACAAATCGGGGGAGCGGGCCGGCGATGGAAAAGTCTAAAAATGATGTAGGAAGTCTCGATCAACTCTTGTTGTATGCGGATGAGCATTATCTTGCTGGAAAATTGCCCCTGGGATACCATTTAGGAAAGGTCCTACATGGGGTCGAAGAATATCATCAACGTAACGTTGGCCCATTAAGGTTCCACGCATCACAAATAAAGTGGACCGGCTATCATAGGCTATGACCCCTAGACCATTACACCAGCTGTACGGGCAGTGTGACGTAAAACAGTGTGGGGGGAATTGTACCGTTACCCAGGGAGCCTCCACACTCGTACACGGTTACCATTTGTCCCCCAAACAAACCAGGATTCATCACTAAACACAACCTTTTGCCAATCTGTGACATTCCACATTGATCTGGCTTGACACCACTGTAAACGCAGTTGCCGATATTCCGGTGTTAAAGGGAGCGCACGGAAAGGGCGCTTGGATTTAAGATTGGCTTCTCAAAGGTGTCTGGAAATTGTTTGTGGAACAAATACTACGCCTACGTCTGGTCGTATCTGTCTGGAAGGAGTCACTGTCACTGTCACTCCTCTCTCCTCATGGTCTTCCTGGTCGCTCCAAACCCGGTTTTCCGCACGTGGGTACGTTCTCGTGTCCACTGCTCACAAAAATTTCTAACGGCACACTCCGAATGATCCACCTGGCAGCAACATAGCGCGTCGACCAGCCTACAGTTTTCATCCCGATGTTCAAACTCGCCTCTCTCAAACTCGCTTAACTGTGAGAAATGTCTTCTAGCTCGTTTACCTTGCATGTTTCGCTTACCAAAGTCTTCCTACAATCGGTGGGTAATCTTTACGTTTATGAATCTTCGAATTTGCGCTGGCTTATATAGCAGCGTCTTCCTGATTTTAGCGCCACCTCGGCGTGTATGAGCATGCGTATTGGCACAAAACTTGGATCATTTGCATATCACATTACACTGTACTTATTTGCAAAGTTTCGCGTTTGTACTTAGCTTCCTTCTTGGGTCGCTGTTTTCTATGTTCCTGAGTGTAGAATCCTTTCTTACAAGAGAGAACATTTTGAAAAAAGGTTATTCTAAGTTAATTTTTTGCCCAAATATTGTATTGAAATAATTTTTTTGTCAAAGTGTCCTAAAACAATTTTATACATGTATTCTAATCTAAGTGACAGTAAATATCATGAAAATTATCCATTTATGTGCTTTTTTAAGGACATAAGGACGAACTTTTTTTCGGATATCTTAAATTTCCCCCCTTTTTAATATATATATATATGTATATATATATATATATATATATATATATATATATATATATATATATATATATATTTATAATTACTCTTTCTCTCTCTCTCTCTCTCTCTCTTTATATATACATACAGACAATTTTGTTTCCTTCAATGTGTGTGTGTGAGAGTATTTCACATTACTAAAATAAAAGTTATCTGATTATTATGGTATAAATAATGTATTTACTATTTTTTATAAATTCTTATTATTGGTCCGAAAAATATAAAGGCTATACTTGTAGTTGTTCGTTATGTCTTAAAGTCTAGCGATTGCTGTTTTACAAAATAAATTTGATTTGTATACGTAAACGAGGACAATTTTATCTCTTTCTTTCTAAGTAAATATTATCTTAATAATTGATAAATATTGATGACTAAATTAATTGATATTTCCTTTAACTAATATTATACAGTCACAATTAGTAATATGCGTGCTAATATTATAAACAGTTAAACTCTTTTTCATCAATACAAATCTTTTCCCAAACCCCCTTCCTGCGAAAAACTCCGATGCGTTCAATATAAAACTGTGTATATATCATACATAGACAAAAATCGATTTCTAAATTTCAGAGCTGTGAATCCCATAATTGGTTAGTAATTCCGCAATGAACGCTAAAATGGGAAACTGGTGAAACTGTTTTTCAATGGTAGTTATGCATGCTTCTATACGTAAAATCAGCCAGTTACATGCTAACCTCAAAAACGTGGCTGCATTCAAAGTTTTCTGATTGACTATAAGGTGTTCGACAACGTCGTAGTGGCATAACTATTTGATTCATTTTTCCAAGGATTTACAAGTCTATAATTAGGAAAGAATACCATGCATAACTTTTACATTCTTCGCACAATGCTATTTCCGTAGCAGATACACGAAGCATTAGTAACAGTTACACGAAGAATTATTAACTTCAGCACTCATTGGCCTTGAAATTTTATTATTTTTTAAATTGGTGTTGGGGAAAGAGTATTTGAAATTTAGTTAAGATATGTGGCTACACAAAATTCACTGTTTTGGTGAAAATTTTTGAAATTTCTTTTATGCTTTTATTTTATAGCCAATACATTTAAGATTCCAAAAAACACTCTCTTTTTGTTTCTACGATATTTAAAAGCAAAGTTATAGCATAATTAGTAAACCGGAAATGGAGTTTACAAAACCGGAAGTAAATAACTTCACAAAATATCTTTAAGATATTGAATTGAAATTTTCAGAACATGTTTTATTTAATTTTATCTGAGTTATGAATCAAAATCTAATCTCTGTGTATATATTTATGTACTTTATTGTTTTTTTATGAAAAAAAATCATTAATTTTTGAAAAATCATGTTTTTGCATAAAATTTGGCATATTTAAAAAACTTTCAAAAGTTTAACAAATCTTCTAACGCATATAAAGATGTTATTCATGTACTGTAAAAATGTTATGTGAATATTGAAATTAAAATTTTGTGTAGTTGCAATTTTTCAACAAAATTTTACTAAAACGACAATTGTTATAGTCTATAAAACTCTCCAGAAAACAACAAAATGTTTAAAAAAAAGTCCGAATTAGTTAAACATGAAACTAAAGACATAATAACCAATAAATATGGCGAGTTGAAAAAAATTACAGTCTGTAGAAATTTTTTTTTACTGTATTAAAATCATTAAATGCATTTTCTCAGAAACTGTTGTTCAATTTTTTTGCTTCTCGGTAAAGTTCACTACAGAATTTCTGCTTACGATATTGAATTGAAATTTTCAGAAAATATTTTATTTCGTTTTTTCTCCTATCTAGACAATAATCTAATCTCTGTGTATATATTTATGTATTTTATTACACTTTTTTGTGAGAAAATAACATTGGTCTTTTTGTAAAAAAATGAGTTCTATATTTCAAAAACTTTCTAAGGTATTACGAATATGATAGCTCTAAACACACATAATTATGTTATTTATGTAATGTATAAATATTATTCTAATAAATTATAATTAGAATTTTCAATACAAGGCTTATCGTAACTGCAATTTTTCACTAGCTACTTGTTTAAGGTATCCGACAATGTTCTGAACCATGATTTTAAAAAAGCGCATAAATGGATAATTTTCATAATATTTAGTGTCACTCAGATTAGAATACATACATAAAATTGTTTTAAGGACATTTTGACAAAAAATAATTTATTTAAATATAATATTTTTGGCAAAAAATTAACTTAGAATAATCTTTTTTCCAAATGCTCTCCTTTTGTTAAAAATTGATCTATTATAATAATGTTTTGCCTGTATATAGCTCAGACCTCTGTTCAGAGACTCAACTAGATTTTTTGAAAAATTCACATTATTTTCAGAGTTACCAACAATTGAAGTAATTATTCGCTTTTTTTTCTTAAAGTTTCTCCCCTCTGTTGTCGTAAAATATGAATAAACCCACTTCTAAGTTATATATTTCAAAAATTCTAGTTGAGCCTCTGAACAGAGGTCTGAGCCATCTACAGGCAAAATATTATTCTAATAGAAGCATTTTTCACAAAAGGAGAACATTTGGAAAAAAGATTATTCTAAGTTAATTGTTTGCCAAAATATGGTATTTAAATAATTTTTGCCAATTATTTAAATACCATATTTTGGTATTTAGAACAATTTTATACATGTATTCGAATCTAAGCGACACTAAATATCATGAAAACTATCCATTTATGCGCTTTTGAAAATTACAGTTCCGAACGTAGTCAGATTTCTTAAAAGTTCTTGAGGCTGCCAAATTCGCTTCCAGAATATCAGTTGTTTATTTGTAATTGTTATAATTCCTAAATCGTTTATTCTTTTGGTCAGTTAGTTGATTGTTTCCATTATATGTTTATGTTATTCCAATAATTTAGTCCATCTTTTACACATTTTAGTTTATTTTCTTAGTGGATACAGAAAACACCTACACATCACAAAGAACATTATATAACTGATTCTACAAGTAATATAGCAGCATAACAGTTTTGAAGTATTCTACAAATGTATAACTCTCAGATGACTTGCAGTGCCACCTATGCATTTTACATTTAGTTTACAAAAGTAGTAGATAAAGACATATCGTCACGAACAAAAACTAAAACTTAGGTTAGATTAGTTAGTTTGTTTATGTTAGCTACATACGTCAACAACAGCCAGTTTTCTGTAATCCCTGTAATAATAGCAAAATTAGTATTAAATTTGTCGTGTATCCGTTTTGGTATAATAATATTTTGAATTCAATCCAGATGCGAAATAAATATCTGTAAAACATAATCCATCGCATATCTTGTACAGTGATCTTAGAAATACAAATTGAATAATAAATTCTCGGGGAAGAGCTAAATTAATAATTTTTTGATACAAGACGTATTATAAATACAAGGTTATTTATAATTTCCCCCATAATTTCGAAGCACTTTAATATAGAGACTAAGACAAATGCAGCAAGAATGAACCTGTAAAGAATACAAAAGCATTTCAAGTGTTATTTACAGCAGAGCGTCGTTTATCCGAGCGTTTATTATCCGGAGCGCGTCAAATATCCGTACCAGTATTTTTTTGTGTGAACTACATGTACTGCATATGAATACATATTCGAATAGTGCAATGCTCAACAGTTGTTTGCATGACGAAAAAACCCAAAGTCAGGGATATTTGGGGAGTTTTATTTGTGTGATTTGGAATTAGATGTGGCCAGATTTTTAGACGGCGAAATAGACATCAATGAGACGACCAGAAAGAGGAGATTACCTACTTTGTCCTATCGTACTGTGGACTTCAAATGCTAAATGATGACGCGATTGTGACTTCTGTGCAAGAATTCGACCCTGTTGATGATGAAACGGATGAAGACTAGGATAACAACAACAACGAAATTAGCAAGGGTCCAGCAAATGCTGACGCGTCTTCTGCGTTAATGACTGCTATGGAGTGGTACGAGCAACAATCAGAGTGCTGACCTAATAAACCACTGCTGCTCAAGAGAATCAGAGACCTTGCAGCGAAAAATAAGTCATTATTTTCCACAATAAAGGTAAAATTGCAACAATGTCCACCTATTTTGCTTTTCTTCAAGCACGTTTCCCTCATGTGATGAATTTCAATATTCGTATATTGTCCGGTTTCATTTATTGCAGGGATCGCATTCGGTGTTTGTTTATTCGAACGGTGTCCTGTCCCAATTGATTCGGGTAAACGACGTTCTACTGTACAAATCTTACGGGTGTTCTTTACGTGAAACCTTGGTTCCATGACGCACATTTATATACATTAATATGATAGTCCTGATTCAAATCTACTCAACATGGCACTATCGATGCTGTTAACAGCACGTGTTATTCTTTTCTTTTATCCAAGTTATACGAAAACTTGGTTTGTTACATAAAACCAGGTGAACCCTTTGATGAAGCGAAACTGCTTGAAATAATAACATTTTCTGCCATTAACGCTGATAGCAACTTGTTGAGTAGAGTGTAACAGAAACTGAATCATAGGATTAGTGCAATGGTTTACAAACTGAGGGGCTAGTCCCCAGAGGGCTTGATAACCTTACGCGGGGGAGGCAAGCATATCGAAAAATCGAAAATAAGGGGTTATATTTAAGATATATATATATATATATATATATATATATATATATATATATATATATATATATTAATTTATTGAGAAAAAAACAAAAGGAAATAAATTTTGAACAATGAAATGTAACATAATATTTATCTTATTACAGAAAGTAACTTGGAATACTTATTACTTAAAAGTAGCATTTACAAATTTTAATACTTATATTGATAATTTGTACGAGCTATAAATAAGGTCGAATATTCCAGCTTTAATGTAAAAATTGATTTTTATTGCATTATATATATGAGAGAGGGCGATGAAAATTATGATTGAAGATTGGGTTGCTAATATTGAAATTTTGAAAAGCACTGCATTATTGTTTGCCGTGTAACCAATATTTCACACAGAGAGCACCTGTAAAATAGGTAAACAAAACAACTTTAATTAGTTCGGTATTCTTCCAAATGTTGTTCTTCATGGTATTCATCACAGTTTTTTTTTTAAATGTTTTATTATAGTGCTTCGAAATCAAGAAAGGAACAATAAACAACCCTATATTGCGTTTGCGTTTTATAATCTATGACATGTATTAGTATGCATTACTTATCACTTTTTAAATCAATTAATTGCTTCACTCTTTCATTTAAACTGTCAATGATATAAATAAAGTTTCTGAAATCAAATAATTGAATTTTCAAATACTGTGAAAACTCTAACCTTTCAATCCACATTATTGAATAAAGTGAAGAAACTTTACACCCACATGATAACACCTTCCACAATTGATTTTAATGAGCCCTTCAGAAGTATTTGTTCTAAGAGTAGAGTGCTTCAAAGCATCACCAATTAACTTAAGGCGAAATTACAAATCAAAAGGAAATTCTAATGAAGAGACGTTGGAATGAGAGAAAACCTCACGTGGTTAGGAGGCATACAATTCAAGAAATTTTCGCCGCAAGCTACAGGAGTATTAAGTAAGTCTCCCGTCAGTAAAACAAAACTCATTTAAATTGGTAAGGGATTAAAGCTTCAATTAGGAAGTTCCAAAGTTCCACTGCGGAAAAGAGAAATTTTGGAATAATTTTAAGAGAAGAGTTCAATCTTCTCAATCTGATTGGAAATATGTGACCTTTGTTCGTTTCGAATTAATCTTAGTTTCAAATGTCCGTATTCGGATAATTCGAAATAAGAAATAAAAGTCATTACCTGTCGGAAATAGTCACCAATTCATGGATGAACTCTATTTCTATTTTAGCATGGCAGGTATAGCACATATTTAACACGCATGAAAAACGATTACAAAAAGTAGACATTACAAAGCGATTGTAGCTACAGTACACTCTCTCTCTCTGACATAAGTCTCAACAGACTTATTTCAGCTACAGAAGACGAAATGTTCGTCATAGTTGATTATTGTTTCGCTTGTTTGATTCAACACCGTTAAATATTATTAATATTGTTTATTTTCCCGTATAAAATTTCATTTATTTATACCTGGAGGGCAAAAAGTCCGTATGAACTTTAAAAGTTTATAAAACGCGGAAAACAATCCTCTCGGATCCCAAATATCTTTCCTTGATCTCGCGTGGAATAATATTCACTTTGAATTGATCGTTCTGTCACGGATAGCTTCACACTCGAATAAGGCTTACTTCTCTTCCTTCAGTTTACGCGCTTAAACTCAGACTTACATAATCACTTCCCAGTAGGTCATCCGCTTACGTTAAACTTCTACTATTTAAAAAGTTCTTAATTTGCATACTCACTCTTCACTTCTGGATTTGGTCGGAAAGAATTTGCCCCAAAGAACCCAAGAGGAGTTTTTAGTTGAAAAAACGCTGATCCCGCCTTAAAACTTAAGGGAGAATGCACTTAGATCACTAAACTCTAGGAGCAATCTCAATCGCTATCAATTAAATATAATAGAAATGAGATCACTTATCTGATCTCTTGCACTCTTCTTTTTAATACATGAATAATCTTCCAACTTGACTTAACTATACAACCTCCGATTACTAAGGCTATGTTCTCCTCTGTATCAACTTTCAACCACCATCGTGTCATCCTCTACGTTTAACACTTAAATAGGGGTTATAATTTACATAAACCCCACGTCTTCTTTACAGAAAGCGGTTTCAAACTGAAATTACAGTTAAATAGATTATTTTACCCTAGAGGATTAGGGGGAATGCGGATAGACCTGTTACAATGTATTTTAGAATTTTAAAGCATATATCCTAGGCAAAATCTTACCTTATATCAGTTTTAATTATTTTGTAGACATTGATTTAAGATTTAATAAAAACAACACAATTCACACACGCATGCAAACGTCTTAGATTTTTATTCTATTTTTTAATCGTATTACTGAATTTTCCAATCATCATAGTTTATCTTAAGGCCTACGCAAACGATCACATTAAGTTCTGCAATTAATAGATTTAGCATAATTTTTTACAAACATTATTTTTTTTAAAATAAATAATTAAAATTCATACACTCACAATAAACTCCTTATATACCTTAGTTAAAGCTGGGACGTTCATTCGCAAAGATATTTTTAAATGTTTTTAATTGAGTATTTTAAGCAGATGTTATTCACTTTTTTAATTCTACTATTGATAGATTGGATTTTAAAAAAATCCTTTAACTTTACGGTATTGGACTGTATAAAAGGAATAAAAGAACCTGAAATTTCTAATATGATCCGCTTAACTAAGTGCTTCTTTTAAATTTGAGTTGAGGCTAAACTCAAATGAAGAACGAGAAAAAAATTTTTTTAACTTGAGTAATGCTATTTCTTTACTTAATCCGTTAAAGCGATGGAGGGTAGGCCAAATTCAATTAATTGATACAAAAAGTCTTCAACGTATTTTCACAAGCGTGTTACTTCTTTATTTGCTTGTAAGAATTGGATAAAAATTAATTTGAGGTATTTATACGATCTGTAAAATTTTTTAAAAATTGTTTTGATTTTTAAAATTAAGTTGTTTTTGAGAATTGTATCAAATTTACCATCGAAAACAAGCATTTTATGCATTAATAAGATTAAACAATGGATAATTATAAAATCAAAAGAAGCTATACTTTATCCCAGCGTTTCTTAAATTGTTAGGCGTGCCCCCCTTGGGGATCGTGATAACCTTACAAGGGGTCGCGAGCATATCAAAAAGTCAAAAGTAAAATATTTAAAAAATTGAAAATTCACTGAAAGGAAGCAAAACAAAATACATTCTGACATAATAAAAAAGTAAAATACACATTTACATTGTTATAATACACCATTAAATCTGGCGTATAACATGTACCGGTATATATGTACCGGTATATATATATATATATATATATATATATATATATATATACATGTATATATATATATGAAGTGGTTGGCGCTACTGCAAGCCCCCCTTAGCAACCCTCTTCCAGTTGGTAGCGAAGAGAAGCAAAGGGCAATGACTCGGACGATAGAGGCAGCGAGAGCAGACGTTGAGAACGCAATAGAAGCAGACGAACATGGGCAGAGCGGTAATAACTCTTAAAAAATAATGAAAGCCAAATATAGGCAATGACGCGCGTTTAAATGTTTCACTTAGTTAATTAATTGTTATTCTTTATTTTATTTATTCTTGTTTTAAAAATAAACAGATTATTCTGGCTAAAAAGTTTGCGAATTCATCTCAGTAACAACATAACATGTATATAACACGCACTTATACTTACAAGCTGATTTTTTAAAAAAATTAGGTATATTCACCGTCTAATGCGCACCCCCATTTTTACGATGAAATCTACCACATTTATATACATTGCTTTTACGTTCGAGGTATTATCCCAGACTTTTGAAAAAATTGCGTACTTCCAGAACTGCAACTTGTAGTAACAGTTGTTGATGGATGAAGGAAGGTAGATGAGCTTGTGTATGTTATTACTCTTTCAACGAGAACTTTGTTGAGGGGGGAGTAGTGTATTTAGTTCTATTTGTCAGAGAAATAATTTATGTCTATACTTTCAAGTTGAGATCAGTAGTCTTTTATCCTGTTGTATCTGACAATGAAAGAATCTGATGATGGTTTTAAATGAGTTGCCTCAGAACTGTAGAAATATAACATAACGTAGTGAGCAGAATAAAGATATTCAGTATTTTTACCTTCTGAAACGGATGTAAATTTATTTCATTTTTTATATTTTAATCATCTTGCAATTATTAACACCATAAACTTATTTAGTTTATAAGGCAAGGCGTTTCTTTTAAATAAAAAGTTTTTCGATACATGTTGAAGTAAAAAAAAATATGCTCATCTTTTTTGTTATTTTTCAAGCTATCGTTTTTATACCCGGCGTATAACGCACACCTTTAAGTTTCTATCTTATTTTTGTGTTCAAAGTGCGCGTTATACGCCGGATTTCACGGTACTTGTGAATGCATGTGTACTGCATAATGTATTTGACAATTAATTTATCAATACTAAGTTAAGAACAAGATTAATAATTACCAGTGACTCCAATGGGCTTGTCATAACTAAATTATACACAAAATGTGTGTGTGTGTGTAATACTTATCTTGATAATTTGTACGATTATAATTAAAGCCAAATTGTAGTTTACGCATGTAACTTTTTAGTACGATTATTTTGAAATTAATGCATTGTTATTCATTGGAGGGGAGAGCGATGAAAATTATGATGGAAAATTGGGTCGCAAGTATTGGAAGTTTGAGAAGCACTGGCTTATCCCTCTGAAATTGCATAAGGATATTTACAGTGTATATATATATTTGTAAATTTCGTCTGGATTCATATAGTAATTTAATTTTCCAATTCTATTCTATTGATGTTATATTCACCCCCGTGGGCTTTTGGGCATTTGCCTTGGTTTATCTCCTATGCTATTGTGTCGAAAATTTCCGCTGAAGGGGAAGGTTGGGATCACGCAAAACACTGTTTAACCCTGTTTCACTGTCCTAAGCCAGTGACAGCTCGGGAAACCATACTAGTTTTTTCCACTCGAGCTATATTTCTCTTTTTTGGTTTGTAATGGTTCCATGTTCTTAGTTCTTTCGGTTTGTTTTTAAGATGTTTTAGGATTTATTAGTCTTCTTTTTAATTTATTTAATGCTATATATATATATACTGGGCGAGCTGGTCAGTAATGGCCCTTCGGTTATTATCAATTATATTTTAATCAATCGTAACTATTTACAAACGATTTGCGTACAGTTCATTATGTAAAGGTCCTCACCTTAAATGTCCCTCAACGTCTTATGACAATCACGAAGTGTTAGCGTCTTGCTTCTCGTCCTTACAACATGGTGTCGTCTCTCTTCAGCATTGTGGTGCGTCTAACGACTGACAGGCTCCCAGAACACTCAGAGAGTTCCTAAGCATGCGCAGTAAAATTAGTGGAGTGGCTTGGAAATAGCGACTGGCTTCACACACACACACACACACACACACACACATATATATATATATATATATATATATATATATATATATATATATATATTAAAATTTTTCTTTACTATTTTGTGATGAGTTGTAAAATTCATGTTGGCTGGTTTGTCATCTCTTTTGGAGAGTTTTTACTCAACATATTATTTTACATATTTAATTCATTGTATTTACTTTATTTGTTTCTTTTTACCTACCAAGTCGCAAAGAGAGAATATTGATACCATCAAACTGGTTTAACCCCACTTATTCTGGTCCTAAGTCCAAAATTACTTTCTGACTCACCAGGCTCCTTTTTGAATTCTTGTTGAATTGTTTTTTTGTTTATTTTTTGTTTATATCTTTTTTCTTTCATGTTTTTCGATGCACGTTAAATCAGTCGAGAGCTTAAACGTCCTCCGGAAGGTGTGGCGTGGTAGTTAGGAGAGGGGGGTGCCAGCTCAGGTGTCGTTCATGTCACTTGACTGTAGTTCAAAATTGCGTGGTCCGTCGCCACAAGCCCTCGTATAGCTGAACAGTGCGACGTTAATATTCACTCACTCACTCGTCGAATATTAATCTAAAAATGCGCGGACCACCAGTCGCAGTTTACTAAATCTTGAATTCAGCTTAAGGTATCCGACTACGTTCGGAACCGTGATTTTGGAAAAGCTTATAAATCAGTGTTTCTCAAACTTTCTATACCCGTGACCCAATTTTCAATCTTAATTTTCATCGCGCTCTCCGTACCTACAATAATAATGTATTGAATTTAATAATAATAAACTTTGATGTAAATCTAAAATATGATTTTAATTATAAACAGTACAAATTATCAAGATAAGTATTAAATTTGTATATAATTTTATGACGTGCCCCTAGAGTCAATTATGAGGATTATTAAACTTGACTTAGTACTGTTAAATTAATTATGAAATACAGGGTGTAATACTGATACATTTATAAGTGTATTATATCAGTGTCTATGTGCATTTTATTTTTTATTATGTCAGAATGTATTTCTTCTATTTTTTTGCTTCTTTTCAGTAAATTAATAATTTTTTTAAGTTATGTTTGTTTTCGAATTTTTGATATATTCGCGCCCCCCTAGAAGGGCACGCCCTACAGTGTGAGAAATGATGTCATAAATAGATAACATTTATGATATTTAGAGCTACTTAGATTAGAAAACAAAAATTGCTTTAAAAATATCATTAAAATAAAAAAAATATTTAAGTACAATATTTTGACGAAAAATTAGCATAGAATGACAAATTTTCATAATATTCTCCTTTTATGAAAAATGCTTCTATTGTAATAATACTTCGCCTGTATATATTTTAGACCTCTGTACAGAGGCTGAACTAGAAGTTTTGATGTATATAACTTAGAAGTGGATTTATCCATATTTTATTCCAACAGAGGGGAGAAATTTTAAGAAAAAAAAAACGCCGATAATCATTTCAATTGGAGGTAACTCTGAAAATGATTTGAATTTTTCAAAACTCTTAGTTCAGACTTTCTAGAGAATGCTTTACTTTATATAAGCCAAATGTTATTATTATAGAAGCATTTTTTTATAAAGGGAGAACGTTTTGAAAAAAAGGTTATTCTAAGTTAATTTTTAACCAAAATATAGTGTTTAAATATTTTTCTTCGTCATAATGTCCTTAAAACTATTTTATACATGTATTCTAATCTAAGTGACCCTAATATCATGAAGAGTATCCATTTATGCACTTTGCTAAAATCACGGTCCCGGACGTAGTCGGACACCTTAAGAATCAACGCTTAACCATCATTTCACTTATTTAACTACTATCACTTAAATAGTAGTTACACTTAAATAAATCAAGTCATCTCCACAGAAAGTGGTTTTTAAACTAAAATCACTGTTAAAAAATATTTTCCCCAGGAAGATTAGTAAAAGACATAAATAGAACCCATTGCAATGTCTAATAAAAGACCTCACCGCACCATGTAAAATGTTGTACGCATTATAGAAAAATAGTGGCTTCTAATAGAGAGCGTTTAAGCATAGTTCTACGAAATAAAACATAAATTCTAATTTTCAATACGCTTGCTATTTTAACCTTCATTTATTATAAATATATAATACGAAAAACAATAAAAAATTGTTAACAAAAGTTTTATCTGTGTTACAAAATTATTACGTTCTTAAAACAAGGATTATTGTAAAAAAAAACAGCCGTTTAATAAAAGAAAAGCAATTTGAGTACCAAAATAAAGTTTTTGTTGTTTTAAATCGAATTTGGAAAACAAAACATTTTTTCTTACTTAGAGTACTTTAAGGTAACCGTTAGTTACTGATTCCTGAAGTCTTAAACATGTCTTCATTTCAAAAATCTAATAAAATGAGAGTTTTAAAGACTCACTTGAGATGCAAGAATCCTTGAGAAACCAAGTAACTTACATCATAAATGGAACATCATTTAAAGAGAAATAAAGGTTTTAATTGTGTGGCCGATCAATATTTAAAATAATTGTTATTTACGAACAACAAAGCAAGCAATGTTTGTTTTAGAGTTACATTGGATGTACTTTGCTCTTTAAAAATATATAATACCACGGATTAATTTTATGATTCATGATATTGAACAGTTTTGCTAAAGTAAATCTTTTGTAGTTTTATAAAGATATAGTGAAGTCTTGGGGAAGAATTTAATGATATGTTTTCAAAAACAACCATTAAATTTCTCAGTTGTATTTCTGTGTGGTTTTATATAAAAATTTAAAAATTCATATCAAAAGCAGAAGACAATTATTGTTTTTCTGCGAACTCTCGCAATTCTGTCTCTGCGATATTTGGGATTACTGCTGAGTAAATATGTAACGATATTTAAAACGAAATGAGGTTTGTGATGCTTAAAGTAGAAATAGAGACATTTTGCGGTGTTTTGTATTTGTTTCAAGAACATTTGGAGGTTATTATAAATATTTTAATAAATGAATAAGAAATATTTAAATGACATTGGCAAATAATTATTGCAATAAAACTCAGATATTAATACTGGAGACGTATACCATAAATATTCATAATTATTAAAAAGTATAACTACGTCATCATAACAATTCAGCTTCCAGATTCCATTAGCCATGGATACTCGATCACCATAGCAACTGGACTTTTAGATGTTGTAGAACCTAACAGATGAAAAGCGTTATTGATCGTGACGTGAAAGTTCCCGAGACAAAAATGATTCAAGTGATTTTTTTCAAGAATTTTGCATTAAAAGATTTTTAACTAGTAATTCTAATTATCATCTTGTTTTTGTTTGAAAATAATTCAACTACGAGAGAGAGAGAGAGAATGCATCTCAACAATATTATTGAATGTGATCTTAACTTGTACTAGTTGTATAGCTCCGCAATTTGTGTACAAGCTTCAAATTCACGAAGTTAAGACTCTAATAGATAAAATGGGTACTCTCTCTCTCTCTCTTACGTATTATCACAACAATCGGTAACTGTATTGATAACTCACCAAGTTGGTAACCCCGATTTCCAATGTGTTGTACGCGCTGAAGCTGAATTGGCTACCAGGGGCTTCGTTTCATGTAATGTCGCCAAAAGGTGTGCTGTTGTCTATGGTTCTTTCAATTTCCTTGATTAAAAAGTTTGCATGCAGATAAACTCATATGAAATTTACATTTGTTTCTCAATTTGGTTTATTTTATATATTCCCGTTTCCTTCAAGTTTAAAACTATTTTATTCTACTTATAATGTTGAGAATGTGGATTATCATCCCATCTGGTGTAAAAGCTTGAAGGACTAGCGCTCAAAGACGGAAGAACTATCCCTATTGGTGAGAGGGAACGCATTTGGAAAAAAAAGATTATTCTAAGTTAATGTTTTGCCAAAATATTACTATTAAATAATTTTTTTGTCAAAATGTCCTTTAAACAGTTTTATGCATGTATTCTAATCTGAGTGACACTAAATATCATGAAAATTACCTATTTATTCGCTTTTTTAAAATGACGGTTCCGAGCGTAGTTGGATACCTTTCGTGGCTCGGCCATGGCCCTTTTAATCTGATAAATTCATTTATTGGTGAAAATTTGGTGGGAAATTCTTTGTTAAAAAATCAAATATATCAGTTTAGATTTTTGCGCTATCTATGACGTATGGGGAGGAATTGATTTTTTTCTTTCTCATTAGTGATAATAAACAGCAGTGGAATATTGACCATTTTATGAGTGGAACTAATTGTTAACTATCTTTTAAATCGTGCAAGTGAAAAATATTGGAAGAAAATAGATTGTTTCGGGACGATTGGGCAGCTGACCGTTTTGTAGTGAAAATCAAGCATGGATCAATTATTCTTTGTATTAAAATTATACCAATAAACAGGAATCCTTCGAATGACACCTTTCGAGCCCAGTACCACTAAAGACCCACCGTGTAGGGCAGCGATGCGCGTTAAATCTGTCGAGAGCTGAAACGTCCTCCCGTTGGTGTGGTGTGGTAGTTAGGAGAGGGAGGTGCCAGCTCAGGTGTCGTCCACGTCACTTGACCATGGTTCAAAATTACGTGATTCGTCGCCAAAAGCCCTCGTGTAGCTGAACATTGCGACGTTAATATTCAATAAATCAATCAATTCAATGACACCTTTTTCTCGAATATATATTTCAAGAGGTAATAAATAGGCTTTCTTGAATCATCTTTACAACTGCAAAAAAGTATGTTTAGAGGTAATATCACAGCGGCAACAAATGCATCCTATGAAATTTGTTATCCTGTTGGTAATCATTTGGAACCGTTTACTGATGCAGAAATTGTGAAAGAGTGATTCTTAAACGCTTCCAATTTAGAAACATTCAGTGACAAAAATAAAAAATATAAAAAATAATAATTAAAAAAAGCTAAATGGGAGTTTTAATATTTTGATCAATTTCCACATTTTAAGTTGTATATATTATCTTGATCTTAAAGCATTTCTCCTCCCCCCTTCTCTTAATTCTCATGTTCCGGCCCGCTTGAAATAGCCATCATATGTATGCGGCCCGTGTGAAAAAGCTAACATATGTATGCGACCCGCGTGAAAAAACTAACATATGTATGCGGCCCAGTAGAAAAAAAAGGCCGAGTACCCCCGTGACGAATCTGTACGGAACCTTTCCACTAATCGTCTTTCTGGAGAATATAAATTCGCGTTTATTTCCAATCAACTCCAAAAAGAAGTATGCAATATTTAGATTAGATAAGGTATTTAAGTCGAGGGTTGCGAGATAGCAAGAGAGATGATGGTAGGCTATTGAGCCAATAACGTTAAATGCAAAACTAGAAGATTCAAAGAGATTAGATTCGTGAAGACATCGTGCTGCTAGACGTACCAGAAAGCTAATATAAGCCAGGGGTAAATATATTTCACGTACGCTTAAAGTAAGCTTCAGTTTGAGCTACTTAGTTAAAGTTAATGACAGTTAAGAATTCGAATACGTATGTTTTTCGGATCTCCTATTTCGGTAAACTTTACTTGAGTTGAGCTAGATTAGTAATTAAAGGTATTCTTAGTAATTTGTTTTAATATAAAGGCAAATCCCTTTAAACGACGTAGCATTATTGTATTATATGTTATCAGAGATTTTTGAGGAAATAGTAACAGAATAAATATTATTATTCAAAATAGGTGTTGGTGGTTCTTTGCCTCAAATTAATCTTGGTGTTCAAGGTGTGACCCAGGGGGGTCATCACACCCCTGCTTTAGATGGTGAGAAAGGACACATGGAGAGGACGGGCTTTAGGCGGGAAAGACCAGGTATGGAAGAAAAAGCAAGGTGAAAGAGACAAAAAGGAATAATAGTGAATGGAAAAATACAAAAAGGAATAATAGTGGATGGAAAAATACAAAAAGGAATAATAGTGGGTGGATGGAAAAATACAAAATGGAATAAAAGTGGATGGAAAAATACAAAAAGGAAGCTGTTTGATGTAGAATGATAATCTAAATTTGTCTGTATTTATTCATGTTAATGAATACTTGGGCAAAAATAAATGGACGACAAATTTTTTCAACAAATGAACGAAAGTTTCTATAAACTTGAAAGTGAAATTTTAAATAATACTACATGCACAAATTAGTACATAAATATTTCAATTAAATGAAAAAAACTAAGAAAACTTATATAATTTATGATAACATGTTAGAGCTATTTATTTAAACAGTGTTGCTTAAAATAACATAATTACATGATGAGACAAAAATTAATTTCACAAAACGATTCATATATGTATATATTTTCAAATATAGTTATTTATTTATTCTTGGTGATTTTATTTAAAAAATATTTGGTAATGTAACTGGAAAACTTTTTCATTTTCTCCCCTGAAAGAAAATTGAGCTATCATCCGAAAAAAATATGTTGAGACAGTTAAAATATTAAAACTCTCCTACAATATTTTGCTCATAATGTTTTTTTATTTCTAATAGGCTGAGGATTGGTGTTTTACCATAGCAGACCTAATGCATTTCCGGAAGTTGGTATCTCTTTTTTGTGCGGCACCATAAAGGCGGATACCAATCGCCGCAGGTAATTTTGACACCCAGTTTTCGCCTTAGAAGGAGGCACCTGAGCTCTGACGATGTGAACCTGTACAAGGATTTAATTTTGCCAAGAGCACACATAATGTATGAGGAGTCAAAACAACATTTTGTAGATCAAATTCGGAATGCACAGAAATATAATTAATTTGTATTGTTCCGATTTTAATTTTCCCATAATTTGGTAATGAAGATATTTTACCGGTAACTATTCTATATTAAATGAGAGTTAGTTTAACTAAGAAACTTAAATTGTAAGCAACATACTTTTCTTGGAGGAAAAGTATATTATTTTACACACACGCACACATTTTATCATAAATATTACTCGTATTATCAGAATTCCTATTATTAAGTTTTTCAGAAGGAAGGGTTTACTAATGAGATATAATTGAAACAATTGCTTAAAACTTTCGTGAAATACACTGTTCATTAAAAACTTATTAATGAGTTGTAAAAGTTAAGCACTTGAGAAGAAATTAATTACTCCCAGGCTATCCTTACTCTGATAAAGGTACTCAAATTAGCTCAATTGTTTTTATATGAAAAACTGAAGGAATAAAAGCAAACTTAGTATTATGTTGTCCTGATAATGGTGACACTGATAATAAATATTGTTTAGAAAAGATATATTCCGAAGGAAAAAAAAAATAATTACTTTGCCTTACCTTCCAGCGTAATGTGAATTTTCATTATAGATTCTTTTCTTTTTAAAAATGGTAGTTTTTTTGCATTGTATCACTTTAAAAGATGAGCTTCATTATAAAAATGCCACGTCATAAAATCTTTAAGGTTTTCAATTGATTAACAAAAAAAAATAAATAGCAATCAAAATTATCATATAAAAAACGTGCGAAAAAATTAAGTTGATTATATTCAAGAACACGTACACAGAAATGATGAAATATTCTTTATTCATGAAAAATGACCTAAATTGATTTTCAAAACGTTTGTCATGGCCCGAAGGTCATGGGTGTGAGAGGTCTCGAGAAAAAAAACGGATATAATCAATAAATAGCTAATTTTATTCTATCTTTAGCACTTTATGCAGAATACAAATATACAGCTTATCTCTGGGAGCAATAAGAAATCCTAATTCATAATCTGATAACTTAATTATCGAAACTACTTATCTGGATTTAAGGTAATTGTTATGTTCCTTCTTGAAGCCTGGTAGCATGGTCAGCTCCAAGGTCGGTTATTTACCCACTTCCTGGTAGAATCTCCCTCAAGACCACTACAGTCGCTGTTTATGTTTACTAACACTTGGACAAGCTTATCGATCAACGCTTAACCATTAACTCGTATACTCAACGATAGGCACTTAAATAGTAGTTACATTTATATAAAATAAAGTCATCTTTATAGAAAGCGGTTTTTTTAACTAAAATCCGAGTTAAAGAATATTTTCTCCAAAATCATTAATAGAAGACTCGAATTGAAAACGTTGCAAGTTAAAAGATCGTTTCATGTTACAATACTGACAAGAGTTTCAAGCATTTTTAAAGAAATTATTAATAGGTGGAACAATAATTTTATTTACCACCAACCACTATACCAAAAATTGTTTTAATTGTTTTCCTTTCACAACTTCCATTTCTTGTGTAATTGAAATACTCCTATACATTCTTCAACAAGAAAAAAAACGAAGCACCAAGAATGAGGTATCCGATTGTAAAGAAATTCTGCATGCAAGATAATTTTTACTGAGCATGCAAATGACAAAATTTTGCTTTTTAAGAGGACTTTGTACCCCAAAAATCACAGACCTATCGTTTATGTTTAATTTTCATTTAATATTATTCTTTGCATTATTATCTTTCGATTGATATATCACTTGTACATGTCGGAAAGTTAGAAGTTGAATAAAACTTCATTTGAAAACAAATTAGGCAATTCAGCCACGCCCCCTTTTTAGAAAAAAAAAGCTAAAAATAGTGTTTTGATAAAAATAATTTATTTTATAAAGAGAAATATTAACATTAAAAAAGAATGTGCAATATATAAAGCTGAATATTTCCGAGGCGATACATACAATAATTTTTTTTTTCATGGAGAAATGTGTGCATGTAAAATTTTTAAATTAAAGCCTTTTATAATAATAATTTTATATAATTTCGGTTCTTATTCCTGATATATTTTTCATACAAATCAAATACTTTAATATTATAAGAAGAAAAACAGCTAAAATTTCTGTCGTAACAGAAAAAAAAATTTTTAACGTTTTTCTTGAATTTTCTTGCACAGTTAGTACTCTCTAAAAGTTGATCATTTATAAAACGAGTAAATTAAAAAAATATGAAAATGCAATTATTTTAAAGAAAAATGTATGGCTAATATCTTTAAGTGGTATTTTAAGGTTTATTAAGCTTATAATAATTATTTTTTCATAATTATATACTTTAAAGTGGTATATCTCAGTTTGTGTTTTTTGAAACCTTAGTGCATTCAAAATACTACTCCTTCGACAATTATTTACCAATCACTTCCATTTTTTCCTGAGTGTTAAAAATAAAGCATGTAATAAAATTAGGGATCCGTTTTGCTATAAACTGAATACTTTTTTAAAAAAATAATAAAATGTAAGACATGTTGGCTCTTTTGTTGATTTTTAGCCTGTATATCAGCATTTTATTTTTTTTTCTCGAAAACGAATAGTTATTCTAAAATCGATCCCTAAAGTTGCTTAGAACATCCATAAAATTATTATAAAAAAATTTCAGGTCAAAAAATTAATTTTTACAAAAGGAGTAGGATTTTAAAATTTTCCCAATTTTCTTCAAAAAATTTACATTTTTAAAATTGTGTGTATAATATATGAAAATTTTCATCTGGTATCATTTTCTTGAATAGAAACATTGTATAAAATGCTAAAATATAATTTTTAAATACATAAATAAAGAAATTTGCTCGAAGGGTACCAAGTCACCTTAAGATACAAATTTCAAAAATAGCAAAATTTGTATTACACATTTTCTTGTGGTCAATATTATTGAGAAGATTGTCACCAAATTTTAGAGCCGGCAACAAATTAGTTTTAAAGATATTTGAAGTTTCCTGAGCTTATGTTTTGGTTTAGGTTTCATTTTAAAGCAGTTTTCCCACTCTTAAATTGTACTAATTAGAAATATTTTGAGTACAATCAACTCTTTCAGTGTGAAATGGTTATTAATTTAACTTTTCTTTACTAAAATCATTTCCGCTAATTTTCTTTTGAATCCTTATAGTTACTTAACTAAGATTGATTTCAAAGCCAAATAGTTACTTAATTAAGATTGATTTCGAAGCCAATTTTTGTTTTAAAAAACAGTTTAAGTTACTCAAAAACTGTATCATTAACTTTTTCTTGTTGAGAAAATGCCATGACCAAAACGTTTTTTTAAGTTTCTATGAGAAACAATACTTCGAAAAAATGGAATACTACTGAAAATAATGCATCTAAATATCAACCCTCAAAGAACACTGCAATTAGACTTCCGAACACAAGTATTCTCTAAATGCAAGTATTGCAGATAAAACTGTATGTTTATGTAATGTATTAAACTACATTATAGTGAGCATATTGTAGTGCAATATTTTAGTATTTTAATGTTGAGCAGCAAAAACTCAAACTGCCTCAATTTAAAACTGAAAAAATCAAATTTTATATACAAGCCTGGTGATTTTAGGTTAAGTTAGTATTCTTATTGTTTTGTACAAAAATTTTTTGCGTTTCAAAATTTTTGTGGAAATATTGTGCTAAAATTAGGCTGAATAACATGTAGTTGTATCAAATGCTATCAATATTTTACAAAATAATATTTTGAATTTTAAAAAAAATATGTGTTTTCCGCCATATTTAATTAAAGTAGTGCTTTAATGTAGCAATTAAAATGGGAAATAAAATATTAAAAATTAAAGCTTTGCAGGCAATTTTATTAGATTTTCGATTATGGCTTTACGAACTTTAAATGTGTTTTTCTTAGACTTTTGATTTCAAAGGTATAAGTGTTTTCTAGTCTCTAAGGATTTTTTCTCTTCAAGGTAGAGTCTTGAGAGTATATATACTCCCACACGTATGTTCTATAAATGTTAGTATAGATTTAGATCTGAAATCTCTAGTTCTTTTTAAAAATTCTCAAATTAATCTTTTAAAAATATTTGTGTTTTTTCCTGGTTTAGCTAAAAAAATGATTATTTAAAGTCAACAAGGAAACAGATTTTCCACTTACCGTAAAATCCGGGGTATAACGCGAACTTTGAACACAAAAATTGAGATCGAAACTTAAGGGTGTGCGTTATACGCCGAATATAAAAAACGATAGCTTTAAAAATAACTAGAGATGAGCATAAAAATATTAACTTCTACATGTATCGAAATACCGTTTGTTTTAAAGAAACGACTTGCATTATGAACTAAAAGAGTAGTAGCTGTAGAAGTATGCTATTTTTTCAAAAGTCTTGGATAATACCTCGAATAAATGACTTCAAAACATAACAACAATGTATACAAATACTTCAGACTTCTTCGTCAAAAAGGAGGTGCGTGTTATACGGTGAATATACCTAAGAATTAAAAAACTCAGCTTGAAAGTATAGGTGTGTGATATAAACTATGAATTATAAATCACTTAAAATGGCTAAAAAATTTTAAAAGTTGAGAATACTATAAAAGTTTGAAAAAACTTTAAAATTTTTTAATTTTTTAAAACTGTGATATAATTGCTGGTCAGACTGACATTTTACTTTCGGAATCAACTTTTGATAGTATAATCTAAATATAAAGCATTAATTATTTTTACTGTTACTGTCACCGAAAAAGTTTTTGAAAAAGGATATTTTGCAGCCTTAATGAATAAGTAGGGAGTGATGATATCATTTTGGTATAATTGATTTTTCTCATCAATGTAAAAAGAATATTTTAAGTTGCCCATTTATTAAACTTTGGAAATAATTTTTTAGAATATGTGTATATTGTAGATAACTTCTTATGAAGGATTAATCAACTAAACCTGTTGTTTTCTTAATTGTTTGTAAATTTACAAAGTTCTTTTCTATATTTTTCTTAGCAAAATGCTTCTTCTGAAAACAAAACTTTAAATTCTTAAACGCATTTTTGGAATAAATATTATTAATTTTGCAATCAAACACACAAACACACACACACACACACACACACACACACACACACACACACACACACACACACACACACACACACACACACACATATATATATATATATATATATATATATATATATATATATATATATATATATATATATACATATATTGCTTAGAATACTTTCCATTTTTAAGCATTGAATGATATTTAAATCAATAAATAATTAAAAAAACATGAAGTTATATATCACACGTTTGCGAGCGTTTGCCCAAGACAATGAATTTTTATGATGCAGGAAATCGACAGCAATCGTGTCGTGGGATTATATGACATGTAAAATATCTCTAGAGTGTCTGTTTGGCTAAGGTGCTATAGAAAAAATTATATCCTAGCAAAGATTCGCGTCGCCATAGCTCATGTACCTCCATCTAGGGAGGCAACTGAGCGTCAAAATTCCCTGTGGCGATTGGTATATACCTATATGGTGCCACACTAAAGAGTGATACCTGATTTCTTTGACTATACTAGGTCTGCAATGAAAAAAATTCAATCGGCAGTCCATTAGAAATAAAAATATATTTATTACACGTTAATACTTTTGCAAATACAGAATACATATACCTATTTTTGGAAATATAACAAATACTACAAAAATTTACAAAAATATGATTTACATATTTTTTTCAAACATTGAGCGAAGATGCTGGTACAGGATGCCTTATAGAGGTCAGATAATAAACTAGACACTAGGATATTGCAGATTCAAAATAAAAGTACAGTCAATAATACGATGCTGAAAGATCAAAATGCAACACCAAATGAAGAAAGCATTTTATAAGCAGAACATTTACAATTTACATAGACCTTTATGATTGGAAAATGATTTTCAAACTGTCCTTTTTACATAATGAGGTATTCGGTTGTATAATCCCTCTACATTTTGATCAAGTTTATTTTAGTAAAAAACACATTGCCAAGCATGTATTACAAAGTTAAAACTGTGTATTATGATAATTTATTTCTTAAATCTCAATCAATAACGCGTTCCACACCTCTAATTCATTGAAAACAAAACTCACTTTAAAAATTCAATTTAAGTGACAAAGAAGACAAAATATAATATTTATTACATTAATAAGGATGGAAAATATTCCTTATTAGCTTAGAAATAGTATTGACATACATTTATAATGCATATGTATTGTAATATATATAATATAATTAGTAAAGAATTCCTCTTGAATTCCGATGCTAAATGAATTTAAGTTTTGTTAAAAGAAACAGCTTCAGGAAACGTACCTTTCAAAGAATTCGACATCGAAAGGTAAATAAATATATTAAATACTATACTTTATTCAATAACCTTTACAAACAATGTTCTGAGCTATACTTTCCTTATCAAATTACCAAAGCGTTGAATATTCTCTTGAAATATTTTGCTTTGAAATATTATTTAGAACGCTAGAGGCAAAATGCTATCTCGATATTTTCTGATATTTGTTTGTTTTGAAATGTATTCTATGTATTTAGGCATGGATTTATTGATACAGTTAGAAGGCATCTGTAGAAGAGTTGATTTTTTTAAAAAAAATATGATTGAAAACTGTTCTGCTATCTGGAGTTTTATTAAGACTCTTTCTGAGGTTTTAGCCCTTCAAGATATGTACAAGTGATGCTTTCTATTTAATTGAATTTGCATGCAATTATGCATGCTTTATAGATCCAGCATATCATCTGGATTTTGTGCGTAAATAAACTTAATATAATATATAATTAATGAGATTTATGTGATGTCAAGGTTTACTTTGTACTAAATGAAATAATTTCAGAGTTTATATTCTACCAGGCATTTTCAAATAATCTAAAATCCTATCATTCTTTTACTTAACTAAATATTTAATAAACTCGTTGCTTGAGAACAGAATTTAGTATAAATTATTGTTTAAAATAAAGACAAAAGTAATGTAACAGAATAGAAATAAGTACATTAATTCTACGATTAGAAAATTACTTTTGTCCGGATTCAACGTACTTTAAGTTATACAGTTAATTAAACTAAATAATGATTGTCAATATTTTTTTCTTTAGAGTAGGTAAAATTTGCACAATCATTCATTCAATAAAAAATTCTAACTGCAAAGAACACCGTTAGCATATGGAATTAGAAAATCTAGTTCTTTTCCATCTTTTGCAATTTTACATTAACATTTTGCAGAAATGAATTTTAAATACTTGAAAGAGGATTTAATTAAAAAAATAGTGTTATATTTTTAGAAACCCGAAGAAAGTGGATACCACAAAATGTCGAAAAACGTGTCTATTTTGATTATTGAAAGTTTCATAAGGAAATAAAAATGTACCTATATAGGAAAAATGTCTTAAACAGTTTAATGTATTTAGGGAAATTATCATTTTTGTGGCTCTGAAAAGAATTAAAAATAAAAAAAAAATCATAAAAACCTTACTAGAAAAGTAAAAAAATGAGCTTCTTCTTGATTTCGACTAATGGAATACCTTTTGAAACTCACTGGTATGTAGAGCGAAAATTTTAATAGAGCCAGTTAAACATCAAAAATAAACCATCTTAAACTACACTAAGCTCAGTGGCGCAACAGCCCATGAGGGCCCAGGCATATTTTGCCCATCTCAGTTCTCGTGACCTTGGGCACTGAGGTGCATGAATAGATGTTCCGATGAGGTGATCAGTAATGAATCGAAAGCCCCAGTGTTTGGTTCCTAAGAATGCATGGTACTCATCTATCGACCAACTGAAGCGATAAAAGGCCTGAGTCAATCTATCCCATCACAGGCTTTTAATTCTGGACCTATGGCGTGGAAGCACGGTAAACTAGCATTCAGCGAAAAAAAATTTAAAGACATCAGAAAACTTATGTCATCTGTATTTATTTAATTATGGAATCACACACACACAATTTGAGCAAAAACAACGAAAAATCCGTGAATAAAAAGCCATTTGCTGTCGCTCATTTAGAGCAAAAGATTGCCTGCAATTCAAGGCTCTAACTCTTCGCCTTATTTACGATGCATCATTTGTATTACAAGCATATGTGTTAATCTGTATTTCATGACATACATAGATGTGCCTCTTTCAAAAGATATAATTCAATTTAAAGCCGCTTTTAGAATTGTGAAACGAGTGTGCTTCGTATAAGATGAAAAATTAAATATAGTAAAACAATTCCAACTAACTTCAGTTTATAAAATGTATCTAGGGACAAGTGTTTTATAAATTTTTGTATCAAACGTCATTGTAATCGGTAAAGGGTACACTGACTCAGCATTAAACATGCCTTGTTTTTAAAATGGGAAATACTATTTATAATATCAATGCTATATCACAAAGAAATTGTAAAATACCACTAATAGTAATACATATATGTTTGTTAATTTTTTTTAAAAAATTTGTATTTTTTAAAAAAAATCAGTTTTAATTCAGAAAATATTTCCTGTGTGGAAACGTATCTTTATCAACTCACACAGAACTCTTGGTTTCATCAAAAAATATAAAAAAAAACAATAAACTAAAATGCAACAATTATGTAAACCTGAAAATCCGCAAACAATATTTTTTTTCAGTAATAACCCGAATTTACGTGATGCATGGCACTGAGAGATAACCAAGTAAGTCGAAATCACACGTAACTTCTAAATACATGATTTCACATATAAATGCATATACATTATTTTTTATTTCTGGTTGGAGGTGAAAGTAAAAAATAACTTGGAAAATAAGAACGTTAAAGGTATCCGATTGCGTTCGGAACCGTGATTTTAGCAAAGTGCATAAATGGATAATTTTCATGATATTTAGTGTCACTCAGATTAGAATATATGTGTAAAATTGTTTTAAGGACATTTTGACAAAAAAATTATTTAAATACAATATTTTGGGAAAAAGTAACTTAGAATAACCTTTTTCAAAATGTTCTCATTTTATAAAAAATGCTTCTAAGATAATAAAATTTTGCTTATTTAAAGTAAAGACTTCTCTCCAAAGAGTCTGAACTAAGACTTTTAAAAAATCACATTTTTTTTTCAGAGTTACAGCCCATTGAAAAAATTATTGACGTTTTTTTTCTTAAGATTTCTCCCCTCTGTTTTCGTAAAACATGAATAAACTCACTTCTAAGTTATATATTTCTGATCTTCTAGTTGAGCCTCTGTACAGAGGTCTGAGTTATATACAGGTAATATATTATTACGATAGAAGCATTTTTCACAAAAGGAGAATATTTTGAAAATGGGTCAATCTATGTTCATTTTTTGTCAAAATACTGTACTTAATTAATTTTTTATTGTAATACTATTCTATAAACAATTTTATATACATTTTCTAAATGAAGTGACGTTAAATATCATAAATATTAACCATTTGTATGTTTTGCAAAATCACGGTTCCGAATGTAGTCGGATACCTTAATAAAATCTTAGATAACACAAATACAAAATCACAAACCGAAGTTCTTTTGATGTGAAGTAGGTTTTATAAAATACATACAATCTAATAATCTACCAGCTAAAATATTTCTTTTTTGCCGCAAAATTGTTTCTAGCATGCTCATATATATATTTTTTATTCCTTGTTTTGTTGAAAAAATTCGTTAATCGTTAGAGTGTATATTTTCTAAAATTTGTAACCCTTTTTTAATTACACTGAAGTCTTCTATCAAAAAATCCCCAACCATCATTCGATTTTATAGTGGAAAAGACTCAAGTTGCTCTATGCCTTGCTCTGTTCAAGCATTTACTATATAAGCTCATAATTTGTCTTCTGATTGAGAAAACCCGGCAGTTCTCCACTGCCAAAATTATTTGCCTCGTAAGAAATACAGCTACCTCAATTGCATTACCAATTTCGGTAATTTTACCATTTTTTTCTCAAACAAAAGACGAATCGATAATATACGAGATTTGAAAATGGAGTAACTCCGGATTCGTGTATATCAGAATAGCGTAAGTTGAGGTATTATTGAATTTTATGAAATGCTCTTCTTTGATTTAATTGATGAATTATTAAATATAATTTACTTTTAGTAGCACACACATGGATTTTTCAAAGAAGGTAGGGGAAAAGTTGACAGTAGAAAGTCCACCCTTTTCGTATCATACCCCAATGTGCCACCAAACATATTCTTTTGGTTTTATTGATTATCAGAAACAAAAAAAAAATAAACCAGTGAACAATAAATTACTAAATAACAAACTAGTATTAGTTAGTAAAAGGAATTTTTAATAAGAGACATCTAATTAATTACCAAAAACGCCTATAAAGGGTGTTTTTTGAGAGGTATAAAACTTTAAATTGCAATAAAACAACGATGTATTATTCGATTGACATGAATTTTTTTTATTCGAAAGATAATCTTGTGGCATTACATTTTAAATATGATTTCTGGTATAGGACTGCCACGGCTGGCTCGGATGTAGTCCAATCTGGACGTCCAATTTTCGATGACTTTTTCCAACATTTGTGGCCGTATATCGGCAATAACACGGCGAATGTGGTCTTCCAAATGGTCAAGCGTTTGTGGCTTATCCGCAAAAGCCTTTAAAAGCCTTTAATTACTTTACATAGCCCCACAAAAAATAGTCTAGCGGTGTTAAATCACAAGATCTTGGAGGCCAATTCACAGGTCCAAAACGGGAAATTAGGTGGTCACCAAACGTGTCTTTCAATAAATCGACTGTGGCACGAGCTGTGTGACATGTTGCGCCGTCTTGTTGGAACCACAGCTCCTGGACATCATGATTGTTCAATTCAAAAACGAAAAAGTTAGTAATCATGGCTCTATACCGATCACCATTGAAGGTAACGTTGCGGCCGTCATCGTTTTTGAAGAAGGATTCCATCAGCCCATAAAGCGCACCAAACAGTCAGTTTTTCTGGATGTAACGGTGTTTCGACATATGCACTTGTGGATTAGCTTCACTCCAAATGCGGCAGTTTTGTTTGTTGACGTAGCCATTTAAACAGAAATGCGCTTCATCGCTGAACAAAATTTGCTTATGAAAATCGGGAACAACGGCAATCTCGTTTTGGGCCCTTTCGACGAATCGACGCCTTGTCTGATGATCGTTTTGATGAATTGCCAAACCAAACTCAGAATAAATCACTTGACAGCTGTTAAATCGGTCGCCATCTTGAAAAGTAATGCCAGCTTAAACTTCTATACCTGAAAAAAAAACACTCTGTATATACACTTTATAACGAAGAAAACAGCGGACCAAGAACGAGTTGTCAGGTAGACACAAAAATAAGTGGATAGAAATATTACGTATACAATAAAAAAAAGAGTAAAATATTAGAAAAATTGAAAGATTTTTTTCAGAGTTACATAGTTACAAAGTAAGCAGCTCAATAAGGAATTGACCCACCTCTAACCTGGATGTAAG
Source organism: Trichonephila clavipes (assembly GCA_019973935.1). Taxonomy (NCBI): domain Eukaryota; kingdom Metazoa; phylum Arthropoda; class Arachnida; order Araneae; family Nephilidae; genus Trichonephila; species Trichonephila clavipes. The sequence continues at coordinate 1,133,869 of BMAU01020360.1, read as the reverse complement.
CTGCCACACAACGTGACATAGAGTGATAAAGCACCCAGATTGTCTCTTGTGGTATTTCTGGCGAAATTTGCTGCAATTGTCGACCCAGGTCATCAACTTTCCTTTGTAGATGCAGACACCTTCCCTTTATATCCCAGACATGCTTGATTGGAGAGGGATCTGGTGATCTGGCTGACCAAGGAAGTGTTTAATAAGCTATAAGATACTTCAAAGCTACACGTGTGTTGCATGTAGTTTGGCATTATCTTGCTGAAAAATAAGGTTAGGGTACTGCAAAAGGAACTGTAGCAAAACAGTTCTCAGAATGCCGTCAGTGTACCGTCGGTGTACTGTAAGTGCACCTCTAATCACGACTAAAGGGGTCCGGCTTCAAAAGAAATGGCACCCCAGACCATAAATCCTTGTTGAGGGCGTGTGTGGCCTGCAATAGTGAAAACAGGATAGACACGCTGTCCTGGCCCTCTCCAGACACGTCTTCGATTATCTTCAGGACACAGATGGAAGCAGGATTCGTCACTAAACACTATACGTTCCCAATGAGCATGATTCCAACCTGATTGATTCACGTACCACTGTAATCTAGCTCAACATTGTGCAGGCATGAATGGCAGAGAGCTTATCGGTCGGTACGAGCGTAAAGGTTTCTCTATCAGCCGTCTGTGAATGTTCATGGTGGACACTCGTGTGCGGGTCGTACGTCTGAAAGTTGATAACGATGAATCAAGAGCTGTGACAACCGATCTGATAGTCAATCTGTCCAGATCTGTTGTGGCCGTAGGTTGACCTAGCTGAAATCTGCCATTACCCACCCATTCTTGCCAGCATCTTCTAATGGCTGCATCGATTCGACCCTGTGACGAGAGATTTTCCGATTTGCCCAACCTCCCCCATTCAGCCCAATGGTAGGACCTCTTTCAAGCTCTGACAGTTGCTCGTAATGAGCTCGAATCCAGTGGCGAGGCATTTTTCCAGTTGTTCAAAGGTACTCTAAATATCAATGCGACAGAAATTTTCTCCATCAGATTGAGAATTGCCCCTTATAGACAACTGCTGAGTGCGCAATTCCGATGTGCTGTAGCTCCCGCTGTTCATTCGTTGGACACCTAATTTTAATCATTTGCATGTTCGGTTGAAATTTCTGCATACGAAGTTTCATTACAAAAGGGTTACTCCTTCTTGGTGCGTCATTTTTATTGTTATAGAGTGTTCTACGTACTGTATACATAACACCATAATCAATCGAATAAATATCAAGGGAAAGGGAGAAGGCAAGACTCCTATAATACTTCCTTTGTCAACTTCATTGCTTATTTTCCATGTTAAATTTTCTGTTGTTTTAAAAATTTCAGATTCCCCCCATTATATATATTTTTCCAAAGATATTGTAATATGTTTTAGAATTTAAATATACAAATGTTAGGTATAAAAGATATAGCTATGTTAAATTTCCTTCTTTAAGTTCTAAAAGTGTTTTTTTTAAATTCTTATGTTATTATGTAATTGGAGAAAAAATTACATATTTATATAGATCATTAAATTTATAAATTCCAATGCACATTTTCAACTCGTACAAAAATTGTTTTTACTATTAGCTTCTATAGTTTCAAAAAAAAATAATAATACAGATTATGTCAACAGAAATCTTTTTCTTTGGATTTTTGACAGTTAAACACGCAACAATCTTTTAATTTTCACAAACCCTTGATACAAAGTAAAACGGTTAAATATTTGTCTTTCCGGCAGATGAAACAAAATGCTATCTTGTTGAAAGTATTTGTACATTTTGTATTTTATGTATCGTTTCAAAAATAGGATTTAGCATCTTTTCAGTTTTTATATTATACAAAAATAATGGTATTAATTCAATATTTTCTATTTCAAAATAACTGTTTAAGTATTGAACGAGATTTTATAGTTAACAGTTGTATTTCCTGAAGAAAAAAATAATGTAAGAAAATATCTTGCTTTTATTCAATATATTTACTATATCTCACCAAATATTTTATATTTATGCTTTCCCTAATATGAACCATTTTCTCAGATGACTACTCTTTGTTTTACAAATTTTTAAGGAAACAGCTTTATACATTTAAGATTAAAAGTTTAATATCACAAAGGGGATAAAAAAAGTTTTTGATCATAAGACTGAGTATACTTTTTTTTAAAATCTGAAACAATTCTGATTTTATTATAAGTACATTTTGGTTGATTAGCATTGACCTAATATGTATATGAAAACTCATAATAATTAAAATCATTTTCACTATCTCATTATTTAACCAGTATTCATGTGAAAATATTTTTGGGTATCAATTTGGCTTTTGTACTCAGCAGTATTTAGCATCCCATGAGAGCTTGTGTTGAATAAATTCAAGCATCAAGTTTGGTAGCGGGGACATCCACTATATGGTGCCACAAATTGAATAGTTTTCACACTTGGGGGAATTGTCTACAAAAGCTTAGCTGCCAAAATATAGCCCATTTGAAAGAACCAAATCATTTAATTTTTTCAAACATTTCACTTAGACTTTAATTATCTGCACAAAAACAGCTCTAGCTATAAAAATATTGATACGTAAGAGAATAATTGCAACATATTAAATTAGCGTAAAAAATTTTACGTAAAAAATCAAGGGGAAAATATTTTAAAATGAGAGTAGTATATAAATGAAGTACAGCAGTACAAATATGAAAATAGCTTAAAAAAATATGTTGGAGAACAAAAAATGTTTGTCAATTTTCTCCTTTAATTTACCTAATATATTTCCTCTTATGCTATGGAAACTTTAATTTTATTTCTTTTAAAATTGTTAAAAATATTGTAATAACCTTTTGAGAACTATATTATCTTTCAAGTGCCACATTTTTATAGCAGTATAATCTTTGTATATTTAAAGAAATATGGCATCTTTTTTTTTTTGTCTAGCTTAAGAGGTATTCGTTAGGTGTCTTGAACTAAAAGGTTGAACAAAACTCTTTTTCACATTAAATAATGAATTAATTTATCAAGCAAAAAGTAAATTGTCACTGAAATTTTAGCACTGAATTAAAATGAGAAGCTAGTAGCTTATTGAACTTATTCAGGAGCAGGAAAAGAATTATCGTTCTGAATAATCATCATAAAAAATTTTGGAAATTTTTATAAAATGTAGTAAATTTAAATATGAAGATATCTTGACAGCTTTCGAGAATACCGTTATGTGTGTACTGAACTAAAATTTATTTTGTTTACATATTTATGACGTAACACTGATAAATATGAGCATGAACATGCTGATAAATATTTAAACAGGGGCACAGCTACCACCGTATTATCCATATGAATGATACGGGGCCCCCAAGCTACTGGGGCCCCTTGTCGCAAAAAATTATGAAACATCAATAGTTCCTTTAACAGAGCTCCAATTTTCAAAAAAGGGCCCTCCAAGGAATTTTGATACAAGGCCCTCTCTTTCAAGGCTCGCTACGTTAGTGTATTTAAATAGAATACAAAAATTTTAAGCTTCATTTAAAAATCAAAGTGTAGAACAAATAATGATCGAGCCCCATGACCTCAATGCTAATTTAACCCTTGATCTACCGACGGTGCTTATAAGTACCACTCACTTTAAAATTACATAAAATATAAACATTTTTACGAATACTCTCATGATACTTAGCGCGAATATTCTTTTAAATCCACTCTTCCGGAATGTATGGCAGCACTGGTTCTATGATGAGTATTTTAGCGGGAAAGGTGAATAGTTTTAAAGCAGAAATTGTGTTTCCAGCGGTTTGCGAAGAATGTCATTTTTTTTCGAAAAAATAGTTAATGTCAAAGGATAAGTGTCTTATTTTTTGTACGTTAAGGAAGATCTTAGAAAATGTGATTTGACCTTTTATTTTAAGTGAACAGTGTAGATAATTAATTTTACAGTTAATTAAATAATTAGCTCTAACGGATTAAATTTCCCAAAGAGAGAGAGAGAGAGTTGGGTATTTTTTTTATATTCCTTAATTTTTAGTATATTGATTCAAAAAAAATATCACGTGAAAAAATTGCAGTAAATCATAATGCGGTAGATAAAAGGTTAAAATGATTTTTAATGTATGTATTTTTATACTTGAGGAAACCTTTACTTGCAGTGTTAAGTTTTAAAACATACTGTGTTGCTATCGAATTTCAGTGAAATAAATCGTATGAGAAATACAAATAATTCTGTGAATTTTCCTCTAGTACCTTACGACTAATCTGGTAACCACAGATTAAACTGCTATCTAATTTTACAATGATAATATTCTAATTAAAAGAAGTATGATATACAGTAATACCAACTTAGGCGATAGGGGCGACTGAGTGATAACCGCGTAAATCGGGGTATAATTTTACACATAAATACACATAAATTATTTTTAATTGGGGCTGGAGACGAAAGAAAAAAAATTAAAGAAAAGCTTAATAAAACCTTTGGTAACACAAATATGAAATTGTAAACACACAGTAGTTACTTAGATGTAGAAGGCTTCTTAAAATCTACCAAAGCAGTTTGCCGGCTGAAGATTTTTTTTTCCTCCTGCAGAATTTTCTCGTAACCTGCTAATGTTTTTTTATTCCTTGTTTTGTTGAAAAAATACGCTCATCGTTGCAGTCTATATTTTCGAAAAAGTTTACCTCATTTTCAATTAAACTGAAAACATCTCAGATTCCCAACCGCATTCAATCTTCTGATTGAATTGAGTCCAAATACTCAAGTGTGTTCTTCCATGTCTTACTATGAGCTCAATTGTCAGCTCCTGAATCTGAGAATACCAAAGTTCTTGAGCATCATGACTATCCAATTTTAAAATTCTTTTACTTCTTCAATTACATTATAAAAATATCACTAATTTTCCAATTATTTTTTTCCTCAAATATAAGGCGAATTGACGAGGTTTGGAAATCGTGTAGCTTTGTGTTCGCGTAAGTCGGATGGAATAAGTCGAGGAATTACTGTAATTGATTTCCTTAAAAGCTCAATGTGTGTTATAACATTGAATTTTTTATTCTGTTTTTTTCCTAATTTGCTTTAATATAAAATAGTTTTACATTTCAGTATCAATGTATATATAGCTTATAACTTTTGAAAAAAAACCCTTAATAATAATGGTTATTAAAATACAAATAAATTAAACTCTAAATTTTCGTTATTTATATAGATCAGATCAGCTTCAAGATATTTTGTTCCATGCAAATAAAGGAATATCTTATCCTGAAAAAAAGTTAATTATCCACCTTCATTAGTGTTAATCCACGATTTAACAGTTACCAAAGATACAGAGATAAGAGCCTTTAGCAGAGAGAGAGAGAGAGAGAGCAGTTCTCAATGGATCGATCCTTGGGAAAAAGGCTTACTTTAATGGAAATCCTATTCTCAAGAGGTTACACACGTGCTTGAGTGCTAAGTTAGTGGTACACGTAGGTTATTTAACTGTTTGGTGTCCAATAATTACTTGTCTTGCTCAGTTGCTGTGTTGTTTCCTTAAGTACAGTCATTACGGAAAGCTGAGCAATCATGCGATAATTTTAAGTTCTTTCTCTTTGCGAAGATTTGGGTGATAAATGAAATAAAATGGTGTATTACTATTTGATTTGCTTATATGGTTATATTTAATGTTTGCTTACGTTCACGTTAAGTTTATTTTTTAAAAAAGAACATTAGCATTATTTTTTAAATTATCGTTAGCTGATCAAAAGACGAGAAATGTTTCACAAACTTTCAATTTTTAACATAATTTTTGCAGCATTTTTTTAGTAATATTGGATTTGAAAAATTAAACTATACTTAAAGCTATTTTTGGTCAATGTTAAGGAATAGGACCCAAATTTCGAACATTTTTTCAGACATAAAAGAAATGAAAAATTAATCTGATATTCTGGCTTCCCTATCCTTTAAAGAGTAGCATTTTTTATCATACATCTAATTTTTAACCGTGTTGATCAATTTTTTTCTGGTAAGAAATGTGTTTAGCGTTTTTCTCCTATACCGTAATGTTAAATGAGCTATGCCTTCACGTATTAAAACGAAAAAAAATATTCATGGAATAATTTGAAGTTTTTAAAAACACTATATTGTTGACAGAGGTATGAGTTATATAATATTGCAACTTTCCATGGAAATTGAAGCAATTTTTTTGTCTGAAAATGTGCTTCGCGTTTAGTTCAAGCTCTCGTACTTTTACCGAAGATAATCTTAAATTTACAAACAATGCAATTGTTCATTGTTTGTTAGAATTTTATAATTCTTCAAAATTTTTATTGGTTTGTTTAAAATTTTCATAATTTATTTTAATATGCTTTTAAGGGGACTTGGCACCTTTCAAAAACCTAAAATCGATGAAAATATCGATTTTTCAATTTTTAGTTTAAATGTAGTTTGATACCTTTGGTACAATTGAGGGAAGTTTTGAAACGATCTGATTATTTTAAACGCAGTAAAATGCATTTTAAATATTTTGACAGCTCTGTCAGCAGTTTAAATGCCACGCCCACCTCAATGTTTACATTTTTTTACTTGAGAATAAATCCATTATTTTACATTAAAAACTACAGAGAAGCAGAGGAATCCGTTAAGCTGTGACTGTAACTATCAGCAAAGTTGTTTATTTACATTAGCTTTGCCATTTTCGCTTGCTGTGTGATTTTTAGTTTCATTAGTTTTTAACTTCATAGAAACCTAAAACAGCATTTTTTAATGCTACTTCAATCATAATTTTTAATGCTACTTCAATCATACATTCATTCATTTTATTAGTTGTTGTTATCGCAATTATGCCTCTTAGAAAACGTTCAGTACGTGCTTTGCGAATGAATGAAAAGCGATGGTGTAAAGCGAAAGTTGATTGTGAAGTGAACAAAAATTCAGTTTTTCAAATGTACGCCTGGAAAAATTGAACACTGTGGTAAAAAAGGATACCTCTGCTATTGGAAATTATATATTGGAGGACTTTAACCAAGTTAACAATCTTCTTCGAAGTGCAAAGTGCCAATATTGTGAAAAACAAACTTTGAAACTGGAGCTTGGAGCCAAGTTGGGATTTTCATACAATTTAAAACTATTGTGTAGCAATTGTGATGAAAACAAAACTGTTGTAAACACATCTCTAAAGTCTGTTCAGACCAGCCATGATGTGAATTTGAGAATAACTCAAGCTTTTTCACATATTGGGAAAGGTTATTCAGCTATAGAAAAATTTTGTATGGTGATGAATATAGATCCTTTTTCATCAACTACATATGGGAAGTGTGCGAGACGGCTGGATAATGCATATACTCTGGCATCTGAAAACATATTTGCGGAAATCCACCGAGAAATTAAAAATGGGTACGAGAATGGAGCTGAAATCACAGACTTAAGTGTTAGTTTTGATGGAACGTGGCTAACTCGTGGTCACACCTCACTTATCGGTATAGGATGTGTTATAGATATGCTCACCGGATATGTTGTTGACTTTGAAGTGATGAGTAAGGTGTGTCGTCATTGCTCTGTGGCAAAAAATAAGCTAGGCCAGTCAAGTGCTGAATTCAGCATATGGTATGAAGGACATAAAAGCGAATGTGATATAAATCACTTGGGCTCATCTACATCAATGGAAATTGAAGCTGCATTAACCTTGTGGAAAAGATCCACATCACTTGGATTCCGTTATATTACAGTATTATCCGATGGTGATTGTAAAACGTTTAACTACTTGTGCGAGAAAAAGTGTATGGACCTGACATTGTGATAAAAAAGGAAGAATGTATTAATCATGTTAGTAAGCGGTTAGGAACAGCTTTGAGATCTACTGTAAAAGACTGTCGTGCTCAAGGTATTTCTTTAGGTGGTAAAGCTCATGGTAGTTTGAACGAAGCCACGATTAAAAATTAACTACTTACTACCAAAAGGCTATTTTGAGAAACAAAGGGGATGTGAATGCTATGAAAACAGCAATATATGCTACATTGTTGCATAGCATTTCTACAGATGCTAAACCACAACATTCGAAGTGTCCTGCAGGAGAAAACTCATGGTGTTTCTACCAATCTGCGATTGCTAATGGGGAAAAACCTAACAATCATAAATTAAATGTAGGAACACCAATAAATGAAAAGTTTCTTCCAAAAATTCTACCGATTTATCAAAGACTTGCATCTAATGAATTGTTAGAAAGATGAATTCGATGTGGAACACAAAATGCAAACGAAAGTTTGCATAGCATGATTTGGGCAAAGTGTCCGAAAGAAATTTTCGTAAACAAAAGAAGTGTTAAGCGGGCAGTAACAGAAGCTGTCTGCGAATACAATAAGGGTACAGTACGCACCATTGTAGAAACACAGAAAGCATTAGGTGTAGCTACTGGAGGTTCAACGAAACAACTTGCTACTATCTTAGATTGTCGAAAACAAAAATTTAGAAAACGTCGTCAAAATGCCAGTAATAAGCTGGCTCTTAAACTTATTAAAAAAGCAATACATAAAAAGAGTTATTAGCTAGGAGGAGAGAAGGAATGACTTATGGCGCAGGCCAATTTTAAAACAAACCTGTTTTGAAAAAATAATACATTTTAGCATAAATTTGTTTTACTTTATTTTATTTTAGATATTGATTTAAGTAGCAAATTATTTTTATAAAAGCTTTTAAATTTTCTATTGTACATTTCATGTATTTTTATTACATTTATTTCATGTATTTCATTTATTTTTAATATATTTCATAGATGTTTCTTGTAAAAATAAGTCACAATGATATTTCCTATTTTTCGTAATTTTGGGCTCACAGACAGGCACTTTAAAAAAAAAGCTTATATTTTTGTTTAATATTTTGAAATTGAATTGTATTATGTTTTATTTTAAAGGTATATATTTATACAACATATTGAAAAAATTATTACAAAATTTAGACATTGTTTTGATATATATTTGCTGATTGGTATTCTTAAAAATGCATTTTCTCAGTTCGAGTTTTTTCATGAAATCATGGTCTTTAAAAGTACAAAACTTCTACAGATATTTATCAAACAACTTGAATTTTGGTGTGTATCTTTATTACAATGTGCTTAATTAAATTAGGGATCCATTTTTCAATATTTTGAATAAAAAAAATTTTATAAAAGAAAATGTAGCAGAAGTCATGTTTTTTTAGCTTTTTTTCCATTAATGTTTACATTTTATTTTTTTTTTTTCAAAACTAATTTGTTTGTTGCAAAATCGATCCCTAAAGTTATTACTCATAGTCTAATAAATCCAAAAAAATTTTGGTATCAAAATAATGATAATTGTAAAAGAAGAAGAATTTTGAAAATCGGTAAAAATTTTTTAAAAACTTTAAATTTTAAATTTTTTTTAAATTTAGGAATTTTTTTCATGGTGAAATTTCTTAGTTTAGTAGTAACTGTTAATAATATACAAAAAAATATTTTAAAACCCTTAAATAAAAAAAAAAAAAAAAAAACTGAAAAAAGGTGCCAAGTTCCTTAAAATATGTAAAATATTTGTTGCACTAGATTCCCATTTTTATTAGAACTCTACCATTCAAATATGTCCCAAATCATAATTGGAAATTTAAATTTGGCTGGTCGTTGTAGCCTAGTTGTTATGGTCAAGAACTCGAGGACGGAATGTCGCGGATTTGAGTCATGATGTTACTAAAACCCCATGTGTAGAAGGGCTGATGCCCGTTCAAACTGTCGAGAATCAAAGTCCTCCTGTTAGAGTGGTAATTTGGAAGGGGTAGGGTGACACACACACAGCCCAGTTTTTACCTGCCACGTGACCAAGTTCAAAACTACGAGATCAGTAGCCAATAGCCCTCGTGTTGCCTTATGTTGCGGCGTTAATAAACTCTCATTCAATCATTTGAATTTCACTGATAGGAAATTCCCGTATTCAATTTTAAAAGTCCTCAAACGCAAAGTTACTTCATTTCTGGATTTTTTACTGAAAAATAAGTATCTCTTTCATCATTGTTCTCATGAAAACAGAGGCACATGCAATAATTTCAAATCGTGAAATTCGATTACTTTGTGTGTGTATGAACTGAGTAAAAAATGCTTTTTATACACTCGTTGGACGAAAGACTATGTATCGTAACGAATTTATTCATTCCGTAACTGTTACAACTTAATTTTTATCATCTTTAATTACTTAACTGAATATTTCTCGGCACATACCAAAGAATTACCCAACTGATGAATGATAATTATATCTAAAGATAGGGTTTACCTTTTAATTCTTGGATTCATAACATTTGTAACTAATCCATGTGATGCTTACGATTCAAAGCTTTTAGAATTTAAACACCGTGATCCTTTTATATAGAAGCCTTCCGAAATGTTTGGCCTTTTAACTGCTTTTTAAGACGAATAACAGTTTAATATACCTCCGAAATAAACTGTAATACTTAGAAGTAATTGAAAATATGTAATTTTGCATTATTGTTTCATACACAAAACGTGTGTGGTGTGTTCTGTTAACAATTATTTCCACAAGATTAAGAACATTTTTTATCTGTTCGTAAATCTGTTTCATCGTTTTATCAGTTTCATCTGTTATCTGTAAACATTTTCAAACAAAATACTTTAAAGGTTTAAACAAAAACTAATTTTGATATCTTTTTAGGTACGTCAATAATTTTTACTTTTTAAATTATCTTTTTAATGTCAGTTTCGTCTCAAATCGCTTACATGAATTGAGCTTTTTCGAATTGATAAACATTTTCTATTAATTTCTACTGATAGTTTTGCCGCCGCATATTTCCAATATAAACTAATCTGATTCCCCCTGGAGCTAGCAATACTTATAGCAGTTCTTCTCAAACTTTAAATATTGGTTCCCTAATTTTCAATCATAATTTTCATCGCCCCCCCTAATACAATGATTATGCATTGCATTAATAAAATGACAATGCACAATAAAATGTACTTCTACGCTAAATATACAATAAAATATTGTATTTATAAACCGTACAACATATCAATAGAAGCATTAAATTTTGTATATATTTTACTTTTAAGTAATACAAATTTAAAAATACTTTTAAGTAATAGGACAAGTATTATGTTTTTTTAAGTAATTGAATAAGTATCATGTTACTTTTCTTAGTTAAGAATGCATTTTGAGTTACTTCATTTCAATAAATTAATAATTTTTTACCTTTGACATAACGAGGGGAGCTCGATATGCTCGAGCCCCCCTCGTAGGTTTATGATGGCCCCCAAGGGGGGGGCACACCCAACAGTTTGAGAAACACTGACTTATAGTGACATCCCACTTCTGGTAACATCTGAGCTGATGCAGGAAATTAAACGACCAAAGAAGGATGAGCCGAAGGAAAACAGCCAAAGGGTTGGGACGTGTCCAAAGCAAAATGATAGGAGATTTCGCATGGATTGTTTATGATGAACTGAAATCATTATTTACGTATAATGTGTGTTACATCGTGTCTTTAACGAAGAATCCAATAAATGTTCTCGGACTTAATACCATAGTTCTTTGACAGCTTGTAAAAACATTAGTTCACATATTTATTCCGAAACTCAGCCAGAAAATACCCATATCCCTACACAAACTTTTGTAAGGACATCAACCATAATGTATGCCAATAATCATTGCTATATGAGGGCAGAAGTATAATGATTAAATAAGAGGGTATTAGAAAAGCTATATTGATTGATTCAAAAAAGCTATTAACCTCTTCTAGGGCCATTTTATTTCTGGTTTAAGGTAAAAAAATATGTAAATTTTATGCTTATTTTCAAACATACATATATTTTAAAACATAATAGACCATTTGCAAACAAAATTTCCTAAAATTTAGTATAAAAATTCCTTTTTGCATAAATGAATAATTTACCAGTAAAATTGTTTCTGTGAAGGGCAGAAATCATTATAGACTTTGCAAGCAATTCACACTAACTATAAATATAAAGCTTGGAATACCTAGCTCTTTTCTTGGATTACGAATTTCCTTAACATCGTTTGCATTTGCATAAATGATTATGAAATATTAATAAAAGTATGATTTTGTATGACAGCGGTTCTTAAACTGATCTTTGGGGATCCCCAGGGCCATTCTAGGAGGTCTGCGAAGGGATGTTATATAATGTTATGATTACCCTATTTTCCTGACTTTAAAATATCTGGTGGAGAAATTGACAGATCCTAATAAAAAAAAATACCTTTTCGTAAATGTATTTCGATCAAGAATATTAATCCAATTTTTCTTATTGTTTGGAGTTACATAGCTATTATATTGCAATGTAATATCTTTATTTGGATGCTTACTATATTTTCAAGGTAAGAAAGAATTGTTAAAAAAGTATGTACATGTAGCAGATGTAGGTTTAGGATTATTGAGGAATCTGTAAATTACTCAGTATGTGTTGGAAGTCAGGGAAGGGTTTTCAAAATCTTAGGGGTCCGTGGTGATCGAAAATTTAAGAACCACTGGTGTGTGATAAATTAGAAAACACAGTACTCCACATATCCCAATATCGCTTTCTGAACAGTAGAATCTTCTTTTTCTTTTTACGTTTTTTCCTTTACTGACTCTTTTCGAGAAGTAAATAATACACAGTAGTGTTGGAATAGTTTTCATCTCTTTTGGGGAAATGTAGTCAACGAAGCTTCTTTTAGACAAGCATGCAGGGGGATGCTCAACAGAGAGACGTCCCTTTTTAGCAAAAAATTCTACCGAGTGGTACTTTTTCGTTATTTGAAGTCTTAAATGCACATGTGAAACAATTCAGGAAAGACCGATTGCACGATGTAAATGTTCGCAGTGTTCCAGCTTCACTTGGGATGAGCCAAGAGATGGTTCATTCCACTTGTTCGAAATCAGCTCTGGACAATCCGAAAAAGCATTAAGAATATGTGCAGAATGAAAGCGATAGGTGGGTGGATAACTGTTCAGTAAAAAAATTCTTGAATGCAACTGCCAGAAAACATTGGTTAAGAACTTTCACTCCAATTGTGAGTTCCATCCATAAGGAATCGCGGGAAAGTTATATACAGGGTGTTCGTCTTTTAAGTATCTTAAAGTTATAGCTTACTATTACGGAATCCATGAATTGGAAACCCCTCCAAGAATTTTTTTGGTCCGGTCCAATGGCCGCACTTGCGCGCAATATTTGGCAATCGCAGACGGTAAACTTGTTATACCAACTCCATTAGTTAAGATGTGAGCGCCATAGCAAAAGCAAAACTGCGTGCTTGGGTTAACGGAATTTAAATCAGTTACGCGTGTACAGCAACGAGTTCGAACAAAATGTGTCCATCATATCGCATTAAAATCTATCCACTAATGATAATGAGATTAAAGGAGACGGGAATTTTGGTATCTCAAAAACTGGCAAGAATCGTTAGGATTTCCTGATATAAGACACTGTTTATCGTCTGCGTGATTTCTTTTGTAGGTGTCCGGATAAGTCTATTAGGCAAGCCATTAACGACATTGAATTCTGTTCGAACACGTCACTGTACACCCGTGACTGATTTAAATTTCGTTTACCAAAGCACGCAGTTTATCTTTTGCTGTGGCGTCCACAGCTTAACTAAAGAAGTCAGTGCAACTCTATCGTCTGCGAATGGCGAACAATGCGTGCACGTGCGATCCATTGGGCCAGACCGAAAAAAATCTCGGAAGGGTTTCCAATTCATGGATGAATAGTTTATTACATTCTGTTGGGTAGTTCCAAAATATGCAGCCATAACATTTGAATACTTTAAGCCCGGACACCTTGTATATGTTTTTAAAATGATAATTTGACAGATAGACATATAGTCTGAGAGTAAGGCTTGAGAGCTCATTCCATAGGCATTCTTAATGTTTTATTCTAAATGCATAAATAAACTAAAATCTGTGAGGGGTTCTATCCACGGTCCTTCAGCTTATGCTTTAACTGTGGTTTCAGTTTAAAATAGCCTGTGACGGGCTCACGCGTCTTTTCATTAACATGTCCTTTGGGGCCAGAATTAATGGCAATTCTTTTCCAACCAATACCAAGAAGTAAAGCGTGAAAGAAAGATGCAAATTATGAAGCTTTTAAATGTCAGAAGGTAGAGTAAGTGGTGTAGAAATTTGAGGAATGTTAAGATAATCCGTGGTTCAAGCGTGAATAGGTTTTGGAAACGTTAAGTGAGAGCAAATAGAAATTATATGTGATAGAGAGCCCTTAAGTCAAGGTGCATACTATTACACTCCAGTAAACAGCAACTTCATCTTGGATTATAGTGATCACCACTTCAGTCTACATTAAACGTAGGAGGGACTGTTTAATATTCGGATATGTGATCGTCTAGGAATAGAAATTAGGCGAGTTAGTATTGATAGTGGTCCGGGTTAGGTTATTTCGGTATTATATAAAATGTGTGCTTAGCCAACGTAGATTCTCTCACATATATTATTATTATATAATTTGTTAGACGATTAAGTTACAGATCTTAATAAAGTAATATTAAGATCATGACATCTCCTAGTTCTTAATTTATGCCTATACCTCTAGCTCACGCTGATAATCAAAGAGAAGGGTATACGAGGGGGCACCCTCACAAGCCTTCCATAGAGCTAACATGATTTTATGCTAATGTAAATACCATTTAAACCCTGGAAATGGGAGTGTTAGAGTTAATCGTGGATCATACACTGATGTGGAAAAATTAAGGACGAAGTCGAAAAATTAGCATATCAGCTGAACGAAGAGGCAGAGCGGACAGAAAGACCAATCAGGAGATTAAGTAAGGTGATGTACGGTAGCACTTGCGCAGATATGCAGGTAGACGTAATGGGGGAGTGTCTGAGTAGTATAAAGCATGTTGTCGGTGTAAGATCAGTATTTCTGGCAAAGAGATTGCACGCCGTATAGCAGTTAAAATCACACCGAGTTGCTGCCTCAGCGAGAAATGGCGAATAATCAATCTGTTAGACGACATCTGGATGCTTTTACCCGAAGTCGAAACATTGGGAAGTTGGAGGAAGGCCGCAGTGTGACAAGTGTGGCTGCAGAGTTCGAAATTGGTCACAGCATCGTTTCACGATTTTGGAGACAATTTCAAACTACAGGAACAGCTATCCGGGGGTTCAGTAGTGGTTGTCCATGAGGAACCACACCCGCAGATGACCGGTACACTGTCTTACAGGCCAGAAGAAACAGGCGGCAGACAGCGGGAGAAATCGTTAGACACACGACACAGGCGACTGGACGACCGATATCGCGTTTTACCGTGGCCAGAAGACTGCACGGTGGTGGTCTGTTTGCACGACGCCCTGTACGGTGTGTACCTTTAACGCCTGCCCATCGGAGAAGGCGTTCTCTGTGGTGCCGGGAAGACCGGAATTGGAGAGACAATGAATGGGGACGAGTACTCTTTACAGATGAGAGTAGATTCAGTTTGAGTAGCGATTCTCATCGCATACTCATCTGGAGAGAGCGCGGAAGCCGCAATCATCCCTCGAACATCATTGAAAGGGACAGGTATGGCGGTCGCGGTGTTCTCGTTTGGGGAGGCATCATGCTTGGTAGTCGTACAGACCTTCACATCTTCGACGCAGGTTCAGTCAACGGGACCCGTTATTGTAACGAGATTCTTCTTCCATATGTGAGTCTGTTTAGAGGCGCTATGGGTCTGCAGTTCCTTTTCATGGACGACAATGCACCATATCATCGCACAGTAGCTGCCGAACAGCTCTTAGAGAGTGAGGATATTGAACGTATGGGTTGGCCGGCACGATCTCCGGATCTCAATCCCATCGAGCATGTATGGGATTTTCTAGGCAGACGCTTGGCAGCTCGTACCTTACCACCAGTAACGATTCGGGAGCTTCGATTGGCACTGCAAGACGAATGGGCAGCAATGCCTCAACAACTCATTGACACCCTCATTAGCATGGGCAGACGCTGTGAAACCTGCCTAGCAGTCAGGGAGATCATATCCCCTACTAAAGACCGGATGTTTCTTGCTGGACACCCATCACAGGGATGTTTCGGCCTTCTGTCGCATTGCGCTCCATGCTACTTTTTCAATCAAGCTTCTTTTTATCCCTCTGATTTCTCTTTTAGTAAGTGTTGCTTACATTACACACGTCCTTACGTATTGGGGATCTTACGGTATTAAATGTGTTGAATTGGAAAGTTTTGTACAAAGTTATATTGAAAAAACCGTCTCGTCCTTAATTTTTGCACACCAGTGTAGATCGTGAGTAGCTAGTCGTTAATTGTTAGTAGTGAGATGTTAGTATTTAGGTTATCATTCCAGCTAGAATTGCCGTTCGGAGAAGTGGAAATATTATAGAACTGTAATGACTGTAGAGAATAAAAATGACTGTTACAGCATAGGAGAGAGCCGAAAAGTGATCTATCTACAATAAGAGATAAGTGTACTTTTGATAATATTTTGAGTTACATTAGGAAACTAATTAAAATTTTTCCCTTGGCTATTAATTTTAAATAAATTATAATTTGATCAGTAAGAAGTAAAAAAAAATATTTTAATGATGTCTGCTTCTTCAATGTCTCAAACTACACCTACAACCTCCGGATTATGACAAATTTACTGTCATGTCCGTTGCTACATAAGTCTGACTCAACATCGTCTCAAAGTACTCTAACGTCACATCCTGTTAATATGTATATGAAACTGTACACAGAATATATTTGAAGATTATTAGAAATTTATAGAAATGTTAGTGATAGTTACATTTAAATTATGTATTGCATTAAAAAAACCTAATTCAGTTAATAATTTATAAAAATCATATTTTTGCATACTTAAATGGTAATAAAAATAATATATGCCACATAAATGTTAACAGAATTTTGTATATATTAAATTTGTATCCGGAGTTTTCAGAAAAAAAGTATATTAAAAATTTCATCAGAAATTTTACGTTAGTTTGATTTGTTTTACTTATCATATTCATTAATATAACTTCATGCAAAATAATAGCTGAGCAGGGTTTCGGCAAAACATTACGTTACGTTACGTTACTTTGACATTTTACTATGCACAGACATCCAGTTCAAGCTTTTATTTATAAATTGACTAAATATATTGTTAGGCATACAGGTATTACAAAGAAATACAAAATATATATATTACCATAAGCAATAACTAAAAATATGGTTCTGTTACTTGTACAGAATGAATAAGAAAATATATGATTTTTTTACAATATTTAAGGTATCCGACTACGTTCAGTTCAGGCTCTGTGCTACAGAACCTGAACTAGGATTTTTGAATTACATAACTTATAAGTGGATTTATATATCCATATTTTAGTATATCAGAAAGGAAAAATTTTAACAAAAAAAACAAACACCGGTAATTATTTCAATCGGTATTAACTTTAAAAATAATGTGATTTTTTCAAAAATTCTAGTGCAAGCTCTCTGGAGAAGTCTTAGTTATATATATAAGTAAAATATTATTATTATAAAATCATTTTTCATAAAAGGAGAAAGTTAAAAATAGGTAATTTTAAGTTCATTTTTTGCCAAGGTATTGCACATTTAAATAATTTCTTATTGTAATACTATTCTTAAAACAATTTTATGCAAGTATTCTAATCTAAACGACACTAAATATTGAAAGAAATATTCGTTTGTACGCTTTTGCAAAATCATGATTTCGACCATAGTCGGATACCTTAAGAAGGAAGTGTTAATTCATTTTGATTTAAGTCACATACTGTGAAACTTACGAGGTTTTGAATCCATGACTCGACAATGCTGCCCACGAGAAAGTTCAAATGCTGAGTTACTGTAAGACGAAATAAATTTTCTATAATTTTGAAATTTTTCTTCAGTCGCTCATTTATTGAAAAATAATGTCTTGTTCAATTATCTATTTTTTTACTCATGTTTTTCTTTTAAAGCAATGTCAGTAACGACAAATGAAAATGAAAAAAAAAATCATGATTCTCTAACATTTAGCAAATTTCAAAGTATTGCTAAAAGGAAATTTAAAATGCACTATTCAATTGATATTTATATTAATTTACTTGAATAGTGTTATAAGATTGCACGAGGTAGGAGGCAATGAGAAAACAAATCCAAAATCATCATCAAAGTTTATAAGACTTAATGTGAGAATTATTTTAAAGAGTATAGAGATGTTTCTCCCCAAAGATCAACTTAAACTAAGATAGCTTAGAACTAATTTCAGCTATTTCCTATCATAATTCCTAATACTGCTTTTGAATGCCAAAGTATCAGTCGCAAAGAATAATAAAGTGCTCCCATAGCAATTCCAACAATCACATTTCCTAATGAAATACATGTAATATTTCCTAGAATATACTTGATTATGATTGTGATAAAGCCAAATGGAAACTTATTACCTTTTTAAAGATCACGTATCCAATTATCGCTCACACAAATGATTTTACCATTCTGATCAATAATGGAGATACTTTATGTATGTATATATATATATATATATATATATATATATATATATATATATATATATATATATATATACACTGCTGGACAATTGCTAAGGACGGATCACAAATTGCTATGTAGCATAACATTAAGCGAGACATGAGGCCTAGTAGGATAAAATATAGTTGTCACACTGTTCAGACATTAGAATAAAGAATATTTATTGTTCTGGAAAGTACAAAAGCTGTGAAACATCTGAAAGAAAAAAAAAAATGTTCATTTGATCTGCGTACGGAGCAATAGAACAATGCATCTAAAAGTCAGCAGGCACCTTAAAGAAAGGTATCAGTACGGGATATGTCCACCGTGGAGTGTGATGCAACATTCCACACGTCGTACCATACTTTGTACAACATTATCCAGCAGCTGTTGAGGCAATTTATCCCATTTCTCTGTGAGTGCACGGATGAGGGTGTTCTTGTTTGTCGGAGGATAGCGTCGACCAGCAACTTGCCTCCCCAAAGCATCCCAAACATTTTCAATGGGGTTTAGATCTGGAGAACGCGCTGGCCATACGAGACGTTGAATACCCTCGGTGTCTAGACAATCCTGAACAGCGAGTGTTCGATTACATGTTGCGTTGTCGTCCATAAAAACAAATTTATCACCGACAGCACCACGGAAAAGACGAACATGAGGAAGTAGAACTTCATCAATGTATCGTTGGCCCGTCATAGTCCCATTCGCAACCACATGTAGGCGCGTGCGGCCATTGATCATGATGCCGGCCCACACCATGATACTGCATGTCGGATATCGGTCCTTTTTCCTGGATATTTTTCTGGACGATAAGCAGTACCACTCTCGCGCCAGATCTGTTGGCGTCTACAATCCGATGACAGACTGAACCTACTCTCATCTTAGAATAGTACGCATGCCCAGTCCTGATCAGTACAATTGTGATGCTCACGACACCATTGCAAACGAGCAGTACGGTGCTGTCTAGTCAATGGGACACACAACAGTTCTGCGTGCGTATAGTCCTCCTCCCCTCAAACGTCTGGCAACAGTTTTTCGGGAGATCTGCTTTCCTGAGGCAGCAAGAAACTGATTTGCCACCTGCTGAGCTGTGGTGCGCCTGTTCCTTTTTGCTGATAGGACGATATATCTGTCTTCTGCAGGCGTCGTACTTCTAACACGACCTCACCCGTGCCGTCTACTACACATTCCAGTAGTTTTAAATGACTTCCACAGCCGTGAAACAACGCTGTGTGCGATGTCGAACTCCATGGCAACATCTGTTATCTTTCGCCCTTCTTCGATCTTTCCAATAATTCGGCCACGCATAAAATCATCTATGTGATGTCGGGAAGATATGCCAAAAATTTTAAGTTCGTCTATTAAATCTTTCGTGTAAAACTTTGACTTGAAACAACAACTGTTCACACGCGTCAAAACCTTTAAAGCTCTTATGAACGCTATCACGTGATGAACAGACGTGGAAAAAATTTGCATACTCATACTTCTTACTAATATCTCGCACTTATTCTAATTTTCCACATTTTGCTTCCTTTCATTTTGTGGTTGCTATGGATGCTAGTGTTATCCGTCCTTAGCAATTGTCCAGCAGTGTATAAAAGGTGTTTTTTTAGAGGTATAGAACTTTAAATTGCAATAAAACAACGATGTATTATTCGATTGACATGATTTTTTTTATTCGAAAGATAATCTTGTGGCATTACATTTTAAATATAATTTCTGGCATATGACTGCCACGGCTGGCTCGGATGTAGTCCAATCTGGACGTCCAATTTCCGATGACTTTTTCCATCATTTGTGGTCGTATATCGGCAATAACATGGCGAATGCTATCTTCCAAATGGTCAAGCGTTTATGGCTTATCCGCATAGACCAATGACTTTGCATAGCCCCACAAAAAATAGTCTAGCGGTGTTAAATCACAAGATCCTCGAGGCCAATTCACAGATCCAAAACGTGAAATTAGGCGGTCACCAAACGTGTCTTTCAATAAATCGATTGTGGCACGAGCTGTGTGACATGTTGCGCCGTCTTGTTGGAACCACAGCTCCTGAACATCATGATTGTTCAATTCAGAAATGTAAAAGTTAGTAATCATGGCTCTATACCAATCACCGTTGACTGTAACGTTGTGGTCTTCATCTATTTTGAAGAAGGTTTCCACCAACCCATAAAGCGCACCAAACAGTCAGTTTTTCTGGATGTAATGGTGTTTAGACATACACTTGTGGATTAGCTTCTCTCCAAATGCGGCAGTTTTGTTTGTTGACGTAGCCATTCAACCAGAAGTGCGCTTCATCGCTAAACAAAATTCGCTTATGGAAATCGGGAACAACGGCAATCTCGTTTTGGGCCCATTCGACGAATCTACGCCTTGCTTGATCATATTTAAAATGTAATGCCACAAGATTATCTTTCGAATAAAAAAATTCATGTCTATCGAATAATACATCGTTGTTTTATTGCAATTTAATGTTCTATACCTCTAAAAAATACCCTATATACTTGCTGGATTTCTTGGTACATTTTAGAAGAAGAATTGTTATCTCGACTTACACATGGACCTACTTGTATTAGAAACTATACGGTAGTTTCAAAGATGCCAAATATTTATTTCAGATGCATATAAGGATTGCAATACCGGTACTTCGATCCATTTGTATAATTTTGTAATACTGGTATTCACATTTAAATACAGGTCAGTATTTTTTCGGTGTTTACTAGAAATTTTTTGAATTGTCTCAACTAAATGCTCAGGGATCTTCAACATATAGCAAAATATTATACGTTTTTGTTTCCCTAACGCGCAAAATTATTTAGACTGTAAATATAGAGTTGCATCGTACAATCATGAGAAGTGATAAAATATGTGAATCATAAAAGGAGACGGTCCATAACCCTCATATTACGGCTCAGAGTGATACTGCACACTCTCGGGATTCGAAGTCTGGTATTTGTATCTATGAAAACACGTTTGTATTTGTGAAGAAAGTGCGCAATAGTTCAATATTCTTTTAAATTGGTGAATTTGTAATTCACATTGCATTTGCATATCATACAGTACAATTGATGCATTACGTTTTTTTAATCACATTTCAAAAATTTGCAATAGTACCACAGATTGAATAGTTATTTACACATTTTTGTGGTTTAAATAAATTAGATGTTTCTTTTACTTTTTGTGATTCTTTATATACTGTTATAATTTATACGTTACAAATTATTTTTTCAGATATTTACACCCTCAGAGAAAACTGTCAAATAAAAAACAGAAACACTTATGCTTCCACTGTTTTTCTAAAATTTCTACTACCTATATTAAAACCGGTGACCCGGTATTAAGATATAAAAAATACTGAATACCGGTATTGAACTTTTGGTCCGATATTGCAATGCCTGCATGCATATCAATGATGGAAAATCAGAGAGTGCAGCTGTTCAAAAAATCAAGTTTACAGTATCTTACTAAGGTTATCGCGGTAACTCCTTCTCATGTTGGTTGAAGCGGAGCTCTCACTGATATAAAAGTTTACTAGGGGGGGAGAGATTCTTAACGTTGGATGCACGGAAAAGCCATTGAATCAAATTCGAAGTAATTGTAAAAAAGAAAAAGAAATTGAAATAATTTAATTTCATTAAGTTTGTCTCTAGAAATGGTACACGATAAACAGGCAAGATAAGTGTTAAGAATTAATTTGTACTTATCAAAATGAAATGCAACCCCTCGGATTTGAAATAATGCAAATCCACCTTAATCTTAAACCACAAAAGTGGTTTCAATAATATGGTTCTGGCACGAAGTAATGTGGAACTAACCTCCACGTAAGCTTCTGCTCTTATCCATAATAATCTACCGTTATGTATTGTAACGTTGATTCGGGTTCGAGGATTTTATGCAAATTAGCCACAAAGTACAGGGCAGTTCTTTAAGAGCGATGAAAACTTATAGAAAATCCAATCATCTTGAAATATAGGATTCAGCAGCAATATTCACAGAATAAATCTTAGAAAGTCTTCATTCTTACAACAGCACTCAGACGTGGTTATCAAAGTCTAAAATATATGTATGTAAAAGATTATTCACAAGCACAGCCTAGCTAATCGGTACTCACGGTCAAAACAATACTCTCTAGTCACTGGTTGAAACAAGACTGACTGTTTTGGTGAGCTCCGCTCTATTTATAGACGTGGCAGAAACTTCCAGAAAGATAACGGCTTGCGTCATAGAGCGTGAAATTAGTGTATTTCTCCACAAATTTCTAAAAGAATCCAGAGGGTCCTGAACTAACCAACATTGATGCCAAAGTCACCAAATTGGCGGCCAACTTGGTCGCAACCTAAGATGCCAATTAGGCTCTATCGCCAAGATCTCTTTAATTTCCCATTGAATCCCCACTATACCGTAAGGGACGGTGTTGCTTGTGAGTATTACAATTATAACGTACATTAAATATAATTTAGAGTAAGATAAAGGTGTTACATATCCACACACAAATACAAATTATTTACACTATTTTACACAAAATTCGTAACAATTATTCATCTACTTTGTTGACTATTTATACGTTAATTGGAAGTGACGTATTTTTGTGGTGCTATGTTGTTCTAGCTCAAAGTGCCAAATTGGCTGGGAGGAAAAAAACCCAGCTAGATATGCTAGATCTTCTTCAAAGGTCTTCAAATGTCCATACAAGAAGTAATAAATAATGGACATGAAATTGTAATTTCTTGTCAACAATGCTTTAAATAAACTATTTTTCTCTTGTGTGTACTCGTATCAATGAATAAATAAATAACTTTCAGGTAGAATAATACAGTCTCCGTCTAAAATTCTTAATTACCTGTCAAAAATTCTATTCTTCAATATAAAGAACTAAATATATTGAACACACGAATGAAATTTTAAAGAGTGCCATGGATAAAATAGTCATAAATGTCAAATTAAGGACATTACTTTAAAAATAGTTATTAGAAGTTCTGTATCTTTTTCCAAAATAACTCATAATACAATGTTTGGACTTCAGATGAGAAAAAAAATTCACTGTACAGAAACTACAGAATTCGCTTCGTTACTGAGGGATTAAATTCTTTCTCTGACTGAACTGCTTTATCATTATTTAGAGAATCATTAGTTAACTAAAACTTAAGACAGCTCTTAAGGAATGAGGAATGAATAATTTACTTGGGATTTCGAGTTGTTTCGGATCATTAAAATTAATCAACTTTCCGAAGCATGTCTGCAAGAAAATTTAAATAATTAAAACAAGAAAACTACTGTATTTAAGTGAGAATTATTACGTATGAATGTGTCTATTTACTTCACGTAGGATCTATGGCCACTTGACGAGCTAAATCTTTGTTGACATTTCCGAACGGTCTTTTATAACAAGTACATATACTAAATGAATATGATAGCAAGTATATGATACAGAGAGAGAACTGATTGCATGTAGTTTTTGACTACTTTTTACCTGGAGTAATTTGTTGGAACAAAATCTTTCTTAAATGTACCCTTATTTTTGCAGGTACTATTGGGGAAACTTTGCATTTGATTTCTATATAATAATAAAAAACACTTCTTTACTATAGACGATATTTGCATTCCAAAAATAAAATATAAATAGAATTATCATTAGAAGCTATTGACTTCACAGAGAATAACTATAAACTGATTCAAAAAACAAAATATGACCAGAAAAGGAAGAAAACAAGCTTTGAATTTATAAGGATCATAATTGTTTTACATAATATGAATGAAACCTATGTATGGGATTGATTTTAATAATTAAAACAAAAGTCCTTTTTATTTTTATTGCTTACTAAATTTTCTGTAAAATATTAGTGCTTTAATCAGCCAGTTTCTGGTAATAAACTAAAAGACTGATTTTTCGCACCTTAATATCAATTGAGAGTATCGGATTATCATCATAGATATCCGATTCAAAAACCAAGGAACTCTGTATCACATACTTAAAATAGTACCAGTGGTTATTTTAATACAGTAGAACGTCGTTTACCGGACGTTAATAATCCGGAGCGTCAAATATCCGAACCATTTTTTTCAGAGACCTTGCACCGAAAAACCGAAGGTGTACTATGGTACAGTAAAAACTAAGTGATTATTTTCCACAATTAAAGTAGAATTGCGACATTTTGCACCTATTTTTCTTTTTTCTTCTTCAAGCAGGTTCCCCGCATGAGATTATTTTCAATATTCATATAGCGTCCGGTTTCATATGCTGCATTATACTGCATGGATTGCATTCGGTTTTCGGTTATCCGAACAATCGCGTACCCGAATAGTATCCGGTCCCAATTGATTCGGATAAACGACGTTCTACTGTAGTTTCAAATAAGCACTCAATATTGATCTCTATGTTGATGATTTAATTTAGCATACAATATTTGAAAATTTAAACCTACCTCTTGGAATTCATTTTACACAAAGCAGCAATTAATCGATTTCAAACATTTTATAAAAAGATGTATTTATAGATGGATATTTTATTAAGAAAATCCTTGTTTTTATTCAGTACCAAATTTTAGCTTAAAAAGATAGGTGAATTATATAACCAATCAAATAATAGAAAATTAAAACCTTACATAACTGAAATTAGAAAGCAAGTTTAGAAAAAAATACCTCCTTAATTTTCTAAGAAATACTAACTATTCCCTTTAACTCCTTTCCTTTCTATTTCGTAGCTGAAATTTAAGACTAACAAAAAATTACTGGAGTAAAAATTACTTTTGATACTTCAATTTGCGTGAAAATATTCTCACAAGAAATGTTTAAGTGCAATCAAGTTTGAAGCTGTGTCTTATCATTTCTTAATGTTCTTCAGATTTGAAGAACAAATTAGAAATTTAAATCTATTTTAGAAATAATAGATAAAAATAATGTGTGTGTGTGGTAAGACAAATAAATTACTTTAATTCCTATTTTCTACTATTTCATGAGAACTAGAAAGGGAGTTGTGTATTACGTACCAAAAAGAGAAAAAAAAAGTGTGTGTACTTATCACCACAGGATATAAGTGACAACTTTTTATTTTGTAATGTTATTTCAGGTATTAGTTCGGTGAATAAAAAACAAGGGAATATTAGTATTGACCCATAAAATTACTCATTCACATGTATGTACTCATAAAGTAATATTTTTGTGGGGAATATACAATCATGTTTGTGAATTAATTGTATTCTAAGAAGGAAACAATAGGTTTATGGTAGCTAAAATAAGTTATAAATACTTGATTCAAAATTATTTAAATTTCTAAAAAAAACTCCGTCAACCGTTGGTCCGTACTTCGTCGTGCTTCATTTGGATCATTTAACATAATTAAAGCGAATTTTGGTTTTAAAAAATCACATTAAGGTTTGCATTTGTCTTTTTTAAAGAAATCTACTTTAAAATCTCGTGTAAAATTACAGGTAATTTATTCAGAAGAGCCGATACGGCGTTAGGAATTTGTATTGTAATTTAACAATATTCAATTCCCTCCATGAAGAAGGTAGATGAAAGGTAAGTCTTCTTAAATATATTTTGTCTTATTGTATTTAAATTATTTAATGTAGTTTTTTCTTAATACCCTTATACTTAAGGGGGATCCCCCATGCGATGGCCTGTTTTTTAGTCGTTCTTAAGGATTTTTTTTTCTTTTTTTGATGAACAGTAAAAAGATAGGACTCATAAATTTTTTATCAATTATTTATATGTGTTTTAAGAGTATTCATATAAATGTTTAGCCAAAAATATCCAATAGAACGTGAGTTATAGCGATCTGAACACACCCTTCTCGAAAAAACGGACATTCACTTCCTCCACAATTCTGGCTGATTGACGTATTTGAAATAAAAAAATAATTAATGGTGTTATAATCTATAAGCTTAAATGCACCAAATTAGTTACACTCAATTGAAAATATCAAAAATTGGATTTTTGGTAGATATCTGAAGAAAAAATTTCGAATTTCATGGAAGAGGGTGTTGCTATGTTTTTGTTAAAAAAAATAGAAATATTTTGAATTTTTTGGAAGGATCATAGTCCACACATTTGGTGGGTTTATATGTGCTGAGTCTACCCTATAAATGTGAAGTAGTTCGATCAAACCGTTCTTGAGATATGACGGAAAAAAGTTTGAAAAACCCAGAGAAAAACGCATTTAAAGCTTCAAGTCCAATTAAATCAATTAAAATCTTAACTTAGCACTACGAACACCTGCTCCTCTGATACTTGTTTCCTTATTACGACTTCGAATTTTTAAAAAATCACTTTACCACCGTATTCTAGACATGTTAAGGAATCAATTTATGAACAATATATTTATATATATATTTTTTAAGTTTGTGTGTGTTTGTGTGTGTGAAACCATCACAAGGGCAAACCGTCTAAATTTTTTTATTTTATTTTATTGTTTTAATTTTCTTTTTAGACTTAAAGTGTATTTAAGTAATTATGTGATTAATAGAACTATTTGTTCATTGCTATTCTGATTCGCTTACAAAAATAGATTTTGTATTCTTAAATTCATTGCAATGTTGCTAATGATAAATATACTACTTACTCAGTAGTATAAAAAGTTCTCCTTTTTCTATATTTTAAGTTTAATTTTAGAGTAGGATTTCTCTATCTCTTAAAACCTATTTTTAATAAATATTACATGTTTCATTTTCATGCTTCTACTACGATTAGAAAGAATCCCGCCATTCGTAAAAAGAGGTGGCGGGGATCCCCACTTAGATCGAAGCTAGGAACTCTACTTTAACGGTGTATTGGTACGGGGACAAACTATCGCGTTTCAGAGTGGTGGGGGGAGAGGGAAAAGTCTCTCCTTTTCTTTTTAGCAGTGTGTTTGTCGTGGACGAACTTGTACGAGCAAGATTTCAGACTCCTGACTAAAAAAGCCGAAGGAGCGTTTCATACCCGAGAGTGACGTTCATTCAAGTTCACTCTCCAGCAAAACGTGCGTAAAAAAGTTTTCACTACAAAAACAGGAATACTATCACTTTTATTACAGAAATCTCGCACAAACAATTCTTGTAAGCTAAGGGAGCTTTATTCTTTTTTTAGTACAATTTTTTCCAATATTTATTAGAGCAGGAATCGCTATTTATCAATTACGACTATTTTTGCAATTATTTTATGTCGTTACATTTAATAATTTTAAAGTCAATATTAATTCATTGTAGTTATTTATAACTGTAGTACTGTGCTAACACTTGTCTCTCAAAACCAAATTGAAATATTTTTTATGAATTTCTTTATTTCATGAAAATAAACTTTTTTCATTAAGAATGAAAACGATTCCCTGAAATCAAGACAAGAAATTTACCGGGACAAATTGTTTACTATTTTTCGCTCGTTTTCTGTTATGTCATGTAAAACAACACAAGAATCACATATTTTTAGATAATACAAAAGCACTCAATCATCCTTTATTGCATAACGTAGAATAAGCTGTTTAGACACCTGAAAATAACTTTCCGTGGAAATTTATTTACCAGATAAGTAAATGTATGCCCTAAGAATAAATGTTTCTTTTTGTGTATCGCTTAATTGAAATACCCGTCTTCAGTCATTTCATCGGATTATATAAAGAAAGAAACAACATTAACCCTTTTTCCCTTTTCCTTTTACTCCAAATAAGATTTTATATATTGGTATTTATTAATGTAGCGTACAGGACAAACAGTAATATAGATTTTAATAGTGTAAGTGAAGTTTCTGTGTCTTCTGCATCGATTGAAAATAGAAGTGTCGACATAACTTACTGAGAATTTTAATATTTTCTTATTAAGAATTCACTATATAAAAAGTATATACATAAAATTAGTTCAGTTATATATATAATGATATGTTTATTACATTAAATTCATTGAAAATAAATTAAATATTCTAATTTTAATTTTCTTGGGCCACTTTGTAAAAATATGAGCTGTTTCTGTGTGGCCAAACGTTATATACTAAAAACACTAAGAACAGCTTGGTAATAAAAACGTAGAACATATGCCGTAAAATCCGGCGTATAATGTGCCCCTACGCTTTCAAGGTGGATTTTTCAATTTTTAGGTATACTCACCGTTTAACGCACACCTACTTTTTTTAAGAAGATACCTGAAATATACGTGTGGAATTCTGTTATGCTTTTATTCGTGGTATTATTCCAAGCTTTAGAGAAAATAGTATACTACATCCACTAAGTCATAAGGAATTCTCCCTTTCTTTTAAATAAATAATATTCCTACATACCTATATAGGAATCTAACTTTTTTTATGCTTATGTCTTTTCTTTAATTTTTATAAACCTCTCATTTTTATACTAGCGTATAGCGCTCACCTGTTAATTTCGATTTTTTTTTCGTGTTCAAAGTGTGCGTTTATGCCGGATTTTACAGTACATTAAATAAATTGCAATAATTTCAATTTCATTAATTGAAAACTTTTATTATTATAAATGAAAGATAAAACACACAAAACATTTTATTATTGTTTATTAGATATTACTTATTATTGTTTATTGTTGTTTTATTAGATGTTTGGTATTCAGTTTAAAACCCTAATACTTGGATATCCTTGGTTCGATCAAAGCTTGTGTTCAATGAGTTCTTCATAGAGAATTTGAATTCTAGTTGTGTTCTCCAAATTTTTCATAATTTTTAAAAAATAACTTTTACTAATAAAGAAGATTTCGAATGATTTTTTCAAATGCATAAATATGATTATCAAGAGAAGAAATAGTTTTTAAAAACACATTTGCCATAAAAATCCAATAAAAGAGTTGATTATTTTATATAATTAATGTTGTTACCACAAATCTTCATTTAGGCTAATTATATTTTAACTAACTCTAGGAAGTTTTTGAAGAAGAATTCCCCAAGAATTTTTTTAATAACTTTGACGTTTATGTACACTTTTTTATTCATGTTTTGATGAAACAAAAATTAATTTTGTTTAAAATTGAATTATAATGGAAATTTATTTTAATATACTTTTTTGAAAAAAATGTTCTTAAAGTATACTTGTATAACTTACGGTAAAATATATATATATATATATATATATATATATTGTTACGAATGATGTGTATATAGTGCAAATAGTTGGTATTTGGGTGTTTAATGCATTTATATTACTCTATTTTTTATTTATTTCATGTTAAAATTGTACTATTCACAAGCAATGCCGCCGCTTATGTTAAAATGGCGATTCAATGAGAACTTGGTGCAATCTTGGCGGTAGAGCCAAGTTGGCATCACTTTTGGTAACCAAGTTGGCGGGCAATTTGGTGATCATTTTGGCGTCATTAGCGACCATGTTGACGAGTTCGAAACCCTCTGTATTCTTCTAGAAAGTAGTGGATCTCTCCATTAAAGTCACGCTCGATGACACGAACGGTTTAATTTCTGGAAGTTTCTACCGCGCCTATAAATAGGAGTGCCAGCCGCAACCTGTCAGTCTGGATTAAACCAAAGAGTAGTGATGATTGTTTTGACTAGCGATTAGCTCAACTGTGCTTGTGAATAATTCTTACTTGTGTGTATTTTTAAACACTGATGATTGTGTTTGATTGCTGTTGAAGGTTTGAAGACCTTCGGATATTTGCCTGTGAATATTGCCACTGAATCCTGTATTTAAAGGATTGGGTTTTTGATAATAAATTCGCATCACTCTTAAAGAACTGTTTATTTACTTTATGATTGTTTTGCATAAAATCATCGAACCCGGATCTACGTAACAATATATATATTGCTGCCGAATGTTATTGTATATGTACTGCTTAATACTCTTTTAGTCCCGCTTGTATTCATGTATATTCAGCGAAATCATATAAGAAAGTATTTGTGGAGCAATGGTCCTTTTTCTGTTTTTAAGTCAATTTTTGCAAAACTTTGCGACGCCATATTATTAAGGTTCCAGAGAAAAAAAAATTGTGTGTGCCATTAAGCGGATTATTTGATATTAGCTCTCTTTCAGATTATAGTATACTTCAGTAAAACTTCTTTTCTCTATTTATGTTCTAGCTTATATATGAGCTTAAGTTAAGTTCAAAAACAAAGTAAAGCGAAGACAAAATCTTCCAAGGAGCTTATTCCCTATCTTCGGGAGGTCATTTTCCGTAAGCATTTAATATTTCTCATTGGTCAAGGCTTCTAAAACATAAGTTATGATTACTTTCCTAGTTTATAATTCTTCAATAGCAGTCATCTTATTTTATAAAGACTTACTTATATCTTTATGTATGTTGACAAATTTCATAATAAATATGGTAAACATGTCAAAGAATGTTAAATAAAACCATATGTTAACTATTTTTTTAATATCTTGAATGAAAACTCGTTTGAAAATTCTTATAAAAATTTATTTCTTTTATTTCTCATTGAACATAAGGTAGTTTTTTCATAACCCGTCTTGACTTTATTGTGTATTATTTTAATTATAGATATTTGTTTGCTATGTTAATCAGAGATCTTATTTAAATGAATATAAAAATAATAACGTAAATTAATTTTTTTAAAGTATTTTCTTTAGAACTTACATATTTTAATAACTAGATTTCACAAACCATTTATCGAAAATTTTGTGTGTGTGTGTATGTATGGTTTCAAATTTATATGAAGGCACAGCTGCCAGCGAATCGAATATTTTGAATAGTAACAGATTTATTAATGGACGAAGACAAGCACATAACTACATAGTCAATCGACATATATATGTTGCCGACAAAGCTCCATATCAACCAATTCGCGTTTTGTAAACTTAACGGCCAATGTCCGATCTTTTCTTGATTTTAGGCATAGACTGGCATATTCGCGAAGTGGCTTGGGGCGATCAGTCAAAGTAGGAAGAAAGAAATCAAGAACAGATTGTTTTACATACTGTTAAAAATGAAGCATTTGCAAATGAGTACTTCTGTGCTTCGTTTTTTTTTAAGTACAGAGTGTCTTTTTTCAGGTATAGAAGTTTAAGTTGGCACTACTTTCCAAGATGGCGACCGATTTAACAGCTGTCAAGTGATTTATTCTCAGTTTGGTTTGGCAATTCATCATGAATAAACTCACGCCTGAACAACGCTTTCAAATTGGGCAATTTTATTTCGAAAATAATGGTCGATTTTCATAAGCGAATTTTGTTTAGCGATGAAGAGCACTTCTGGTTGAATGGCTACGTCAAAAAACAAAACTGCCGCATTTGGAGTGAAGCTAATCCACAAGTGTATGTCGAAACACCGTTACATCCAGAAAAATTGACTGTATGGTGCGCTTTATGGGCTGGTGTAATCATTGGTCCGTACTTCTTCAAAAACGATAAAGGCCACAACGTTACAATCAATGGTGATTGGTATTGAGCCATGATTACTAACTTTTTCATTCCTGAATTGAACAATCACGATGTTCAGGAGCTGTGGTTCCAACGAGACGGCGCAACATGTCACACAGCTCGTGCCATAATCGATTTATTGAAAGACACGTTTGGTGACCACCTAATTTCACGTTTTGGACCTGTGAATTGGCCTCCAAGATCTTGTGATTTAACACCGCTAGACTATTTTTGTGGGGCTATGTAAAGTCATTGGTCTATGCTGATAAGCCACAAACGCTTGACCATTTGGAAGACCACATTCGCCGTGTTATTGCCGATATACAGCCACAAATGCTGGAAAAAGTCATAGAAAATTGATAGAAGATTTAATTACATCCGAGCCAGCCGTGGCAGTCCTATGCCAGAAATCATATTTAAAATGTAATTCCACAAGATTATCTTTCGAATAAAAAATATTCATGTCAATCGAATAATACATCGTTGTTTTATTGCAATTTAAAGTTCTATACCTTCAAAAGACACCTTTTACAATTGTTTCAGACAGAGCCTAAATATAAGTGACACCTTTGAGTTAAAAATAAGATTGTAATATATAAAAGTATGATCTCGTGTAATACTGTTTCATATTAAAGCCATAATAGAAATTATTGACTGAACATATATGCTGCAACAACGTGATATCGTGAAGTAAATTAGATTTGCTCCCTTTAAAATAACGCATTATATCTTGACCAAATACTTTGTGTATTGTGTATGGATACAAAGGCAAATTGAGAAGTCAATTTGTCAACTACCTTTAAGGTGGATCCTTATTCTTTTTCTGCTTTATATACCAATGTGAAAGATTCCATATCACATTGTCTCCCAAAATATTGCTTCAAAAATATAAATTTTTTGCAAATATCAAATATAAGTGCTAATTAAAACAACTTGAAGGAAAAATAATTGTGTGTGTGTGTGTTGTTAATATTATTTATAAAAAAAAGTCATTTATTTGTTGGCATCATCTGTCGAATTTCAGCGACGGTCGGTCATTCTACTATTATAATATCAGGCTTTGGCCAAGAATTCCCAGACACTTCACGAAATGGCCAGATAAAGTAGAATACGCAATTTTAATTGCCACTACTTCGGACTTTGGCTAAAACTCTTGGTCAACCAGTTTTCGAACTAGCCGAACTTTGGACTTTGGCCGTAACATATACACTATGAAATATAAAAGATTAACCAAACGCATTCATTGTAGATAAGCTTTACAATATCAGGAACTCAGACACAAACAGTCTCTCTCTCTCTTATTGCAGTCGAATCACAAATAGATTCTGATTTCTACTGCACTCTCTTCTAAACTGACTCGACCTTTGTTTCAAAGTTTCTGTAAACAGCTTTATCGAAATATCTAGAAGAGTTTATCCTAGAGTCTTCTCGATTATTTCCAGGCGATTTCATATTTTTTAGACAAACTTACTGCTTAGGGTTATAAAGTCTCCAATCTGGTGACCCTGTTCACATCATCTATGGTTGCCATTATTATTATTATTATTATGCTTCAAATTGAAGTTGGGAAGTGAACTTTGATTGTAAAACTAATTTTTTCCCCCAGGAGAATGTAGCTGCATAAGAAATAACAGTAGCGTGTCTCTATCCTTATTAATTCTTTATAAAAGGAACCTTCTTTTATGCAAACAGAATTTAACATCACATTTTTCACGAAGTGTTTTTGTAAATTATATAAAAACCAAAACATAAATTATTAATATTAATTTGTTTCTTTGACTCTTTATATACTTATAAGTAACACTAACTTTAAAATCACATAGAATAACCGTTTTTACGAATATTCTGACGATACTTAGCAGAAATATATTTTTGAAATCCCTTCTTCCAAGATATATGGCAGCACGGGTTCTATGATGAGTATTTTAGTGGAGGAGACGAATAGTTTTATAGCAGAAATTTGCGTTTTCAGCTCACGTTTTGATCGGATTGCAAAGATTGTAATGTTTGCTTCGAAAAAGTAGTTAATGTCAAGAGGTAAGAGTGTGTGTGTTCATGAAGACCTTAGAAAACGATTTGATTACTTATTTCAAGTGAACAGTGTAAAATAACTAATTTTACTGTTGATTATCTTTAATTAATTAATTAGCTCAAACGGACTAAATTTTCCGAAGTTGAGTATTTTTTTTTATGTATATCCCTTAATTTTCAATGTTGTGATTTAAAAGAATTATTGCATGGAAAAAACTGCATTAAATCATAATGCGGTAGATAAAGGGTTAAAAATTAATACTATATACTATGCTTTTAAATTTTATTTTTAATGAATTTTTATTATTAAATTTTTATTAAATTCTGCATCCAACACTTGTAAAATATTTTTAATTTACTTCAAATAAATTACCTTAAAGCAATATGAAAATGAACTTATAACGAAAACACTACGTTATTTTTTTTTCAATGAACTTTCACATTACAGACGATAAAGCTCATACAAGTATTATAAATACTTCGTTAAATTGAACAATAAGCCAGTATATGGTTATGTATGATGCAATAAAATTAAACTTGTATTGCTATATAGGTGGGGTATACATTAGCAATCTATCTTTTGTTTTAGAAATCATTGTATTTTTTTTAAAAAAACCCTAAATCAAATTAGAAATCTATTTAATAACTATTTGAATTCTATTTAACTCAAATTGCCGAACTTTTAAACAAGAAAACCTGAACAGACATTGGAAATAATTAACATTTTCCTTTAAATATTCTAAAGTTAACTTAAATATATCATTCTTAAAACACATGATCAAACTTTAAAATTTTGTTTGTTTCCTATCAACCCTTCCTTTAACTTAAAGGAACTTATTTACTCAACACAGGATCAAATGGGGAGAAGGAATAGCGATTTTTATTTAGCCTATTGTTCTAAGCTCAAGAAATTCTTAAATGTAGTTTTCAAAAACTAAATAGAAACTACTATCTTTACTAAAAGTGCTTATATTTTTATTTTGCTAAAACCATTGAAAGGTAAATTAATTGCTTGAATAATTAATAATGAAAGAGAGTGGAATCTATTGTTTCGTTACCTGCCGTCCATTAAGAGTTTAATTTAAAACTAATCCGTTCTGTTTCTTTCATGTCAACAGAGACAATGCATTTCTACAAAAATAAAAACACTCTCCATCGGTGAAGAAAAGGAATACAGAGGAGCGTTTGAAAATAACTATTTGCATCTTCGCATTCAAAATGGCAATTATTTTTGTTTTAATTTTGTTTAATCCATTATTGGCAATAATAAATGTAAAGTCATTTGTTCATTTTTATGTAGTAAGGAAGTTTCATAAAATTTAAACAAGTAATATGAACAGCTATAACGTTCGCTACGGCCTCATTGTTTTACACTACGTGTACAGTAGTGTCATTCAAGTTAAATTTGTATTATGGAATGAATTGATTAGAATCTAAGTGTGGTCAACAACACAGCTCAACAACGGGAGTTATGATATGGAGTGCCTTTTAGTTTGATACCTGGACCTCTTTCGACATTATTCAGGACTCTCTTGCATCATGGAAATACATCGATTCTATTCAACACCCCCAACATGTTTCCATTGTTTTCGAGGACTCATGAGTTTATATTTCAATAGGAAAGGCACGACCACCCAAAATACACAATGTTAGTGTCTGTCTACAGACTTCTCCAACACTTTTGGGTTGTTCAGATTGTCGTATCTTTCCCCGATGCAGCAAGTTTGGGATCTAATGAGTAGGTACTTTCAATTGTTCCTCGTTCAAATGAATACGTTTGTTGAAATTTGTACGACAAAAGAACCTACTGGAGGATACTCACCAACTCTACAAATCATTGCACTACTAGATAATAACTTGCATCAGAGTCAAGTCGGGCTGACGCATTACTGATATTTTGGCTCTTATACATGCATTTTCTGAATAAAGTATTCAATTCATATGATACATATAGTTTTTCCTTTTTAATACATGCTGCCACTGTTGTTGCCACCTGATCGACAATGTCAGATCGAGGATTACGAAATTCATCTTGGCGAAGGACTAGTTTTTATTCCTATCATTTCCGCAGCTTTCAAACAATCATGCAGATGACGGTACGATTTATCTCGGTTCCATCCCAGTTCTGAGGGAAGCATTTTAGGGAGATCAAGAGCCACCCACCTGTCTTCTCTCCAAACGACTTGCGGCTCTACGAATATTTAGAGTGCCCCTATGTCGTACAGGTACTATACATGTACGAAACTCCATGCCTTTTCCGGGATTCAAACCCAGTCAGCGTAACCCATACTGTACAGCTGTCAGCGTCACTAAACACTATTCCAGATGGGCAATACATGTATATTACATCTACTAATTTTCACTAATTCGGATATTTCCTTCATGATGCATCGATTTTCTCAATTCCTGCTATTAGTTAACGCTGTCCCTCTCTCTCTCTCTCTCTCTCTCTCTCTCTATATATATATATATATATATATATACTGCTGTTTGGAAAAAATGCAACGCCATAAAGTAATAATTAAAATTAAATGAACTTTGCAACAGATATCAGTTATAGGATGTTACATAAAATAGTAAAGTGTCAGAGCAGTCATCGCGCATGCGAAGCGTATTTATCGTCTTCTGAACTGATTCTGAAACCGCTTAAATAGAGGGTTGTAGCGGGACGTTGAAAATAGTTAATGATTATTTGTTTGCAGAGAACGTTTAAAAAAAACAAAGTATGCCTCCACGACGTAATAAAGAGAAAATT
Organism: Trichonephila clavipes; assembly: GCA_019973935.1. NCBI lineage: Eukaryota > Metazoa > Arthropoda > Arachnida > Araneae > Nephilidae > Trichonephila > Trichonephila clavipes. Next base: position 1,097,351 of record BMAU01020360.1, on the reverse strand, counting down.
CAACAACTTACGGAGTTTGAAAGGAGAAGTATTATTAGACTTCGAGAAGGAGGATTTTCCTATCGCGCAATAGGAGATGGTGTGTAGTGGAACAAATACACAGTGATGCCAGTTTGGAAGCAGTGTGTCCACGAGCACCGAACAGCTCCAAAAACTGGCAGTGGACGACGGAAGGCGACGTCAGAGCGCGACGATCGACACATGCTCTGTAGGGCGGTGAATGACCGTACAGCTCTCTCCAAACAGTTGGCAGCACGTTGATCTACTCCTACAGGTGAACTAATGCCAGCTTCGTCAATTCGGCAACGTCTGATTGTTTGCAAGGGTACTTTTATACATGATCCCTATCACGACAAAACATCGACGGCTGCGTCTGCAATGGGCTTACGAGCACAGAACCTTGCAAGCTGATAAGCACCAGGTTGTATTTTCAGATGAATCACGCTTCAATTTGTGAGACCATGATGGCTGCATTCGTGTTAGACGCTATGCCTTCCAGAGTGCGGTATCGAACGACAAAGTGGTCTAACATACGGAGTTATGGTTTGAGGTGCGATTTCGTATTATGAACGATCCAATTTGCTACAAATTGAGGGTGATATCAATAGCAAGAGGTACGTACGTGAAGTACTACTGCACGAAGTCGTTCCCTTCCTTCAAGGCTTCCCTGCAGTAAGGTTTCAGCAGGATAATGCACGCCCACATGTTGCGAAGACTGTGTTCGGGACTTCTTTTTAGCCAGACACATGCAACGTCTTCCTTGGTTTGCTTATTCGCCTGATATGTCGCCTATTGAGCTCGTGTAGGATTTGGTTGGTCGACGTCTCGCTCGTGATCGGTGTCCTGCAGCTTCAAAAGACGATATTTTGCTGTGCATTCAAGCAATCTAAAATTCTCTTCTACAAGTAGTCATTCAAAATCTGTTTGACTTGTCGTATAGCAACACTTATTACATGGCGTGATGGCTACGCATAATGATTTCGGACACTTAATATTGTTTTTTGCTTTGAAAATTTCATCATTTACTTGTACCAATACAAATCGTTTGCGCATTAAATTTCATCATTTATTTATACCAATACTGCATTTTTTACAAACATCAGTTTGTGTTTATATATATATAAAGAGTGTTTTTTTCCAGGTATAGAAGTTTAAGTTGGCATTACTTTCCAAGATGGCGACCGATTTAACAGCTGTCAAGTGATTTATTCTCAGTTTGGTTTGGCAATTCATGAAAGCGATCATCAAGCAAGGCGTAGAATCGTCGAATGGGCGCAAAACGAGATTGCCATTGTTCCCGATTTTCATAAGCTAATTTTGTTTAGCGATGAAGCGCACTTTGGTTGAATGGCTACGTCAACAAACAAAACTGCCGCATTTGTAGTGAAGCTAATCCACAAGTGTATGTCGAAACACCGTTACATCCAGAAAAACGGACTGTTTGGTGCGCTTTATGGGCTGGTGTAATCATTGGTCCGTACTTCTTCAAAAACGATGAAGGCCACAACGTTACAGTCAATGGTGATCGGTATAGAGCCATGATTACTAACTTTTTCATTCCTGAATTGAACAATCACGATGTTCAGGAGCTGTGGTTCCAACGAGACGGCGCAACATGTCACACAGCTCGTGCCACAATCGATTTATTGAAAGACACGTTTGGTGACCGCCTAATTTCACGTTTTGGACCTGTGAATTGGCCTCCAAGATCTTGTGATTTAACACCAATAGACTATTTTCTGTGGGGATATGTGAAGTCATTGGTCTAATCGGATAAGCCACAAACGCTTGACCATGTGGAAGACAACATTCGCCGTGTTATTGCCGATATACGGCCACAAATGTTGGAAAAAGTCTTCGAAAATTGGACGTCCAGATTGGACTACATCCGAGCCAGCCGTGGCAGTCCTATGCCAGAAATCATATTTAAAATGTAATGCCCCAAGATTATCTTTCGAATAAAAAAAATTCATGTCAATCAAATAATACATCGTTGTTTTATTGCAATTTAAAGTTCTATACCTCTAAAAAAACACCCTTTATTAATATATATATATATATATATATATATATATATATATATATATATATATATATATATATATATATATATATATATATATATATATATATATATATATATATATATATTTAATTTATTTATTTATACTCATGGATGAAAAACTTAACTCACCAAGAAATAGTTCTCAAAATAAAACGAAAATTTGCATACGTATTGACTACCTTGATGTAAGCAAATAATAAGAAAATCAAATAGAAAGGATGATTTATTTCAGAGAGAAAGACCAAAGAACAAAGGCTTTAATACTATTTTGTATCCCCTCTAGCATGAATTCTGGATGCGATACGATCGAGCATTTAGGCATACGAGTTCTGTTTGATGTCTGGAGACAACGCATTCCATATTTTCTGTAACCTTGCCTCCAGTTCGTTCAAACTTGTGAGATGCCCACCTCAGTCTCAAGTCTCAGTCAAGAAGTCTCAAATGATCCCAGATATGTTCAATTGGAGACAAATCTGGAGATCGGGTAGGACAAGGAAGTGTAGTAACAGTTCGGAGACCGTCTTGTGACACCCTTGCCGTGTGAGACCGAACATTGTCTTGTTGCAAAACAGCTGCTGGGATCCGTTGCATGAATGGCAATACATGTGGTTGCAGGATGTCATGGTCATCCCACTAGGCTGCCATGGTGTCACGAATCAATACTAGGGGTGATCACGTATTGCAGGCAATGACACCCCATACCATCACACCAGCTGTCGGAGCGATTTATCCCTGTAAAGCAAATTCAGGCTTGAGACGTTCACCACGGGGTCTCCACACACGAACACGATTGCCATCACTGCTGAGATTGAATCTGGATTCGTTGCTAAAGACAACCTGGTTCCATTTTGCTGCAGTCTAGTTTTCTCGTGAGCGGCATCACTCCAAACGGAGATGTCTATGGGTGGGCGTCAAGGACAGCACACGTAATGGGTCTCGTGATCTCAAATGTCCTTCACACAGGAGCCTTCACATGATTCGAGAAAAAAAATGGGTCCCTAGTGGAGGTGCTACCTGTATCTGGATGATGGCCTATGAAGCAGTTGGCGGTACACGTGCATTTCTTACGATATGGAGGTCTACTCGATGACTGGTCCTTCGAGGGCGTGCTGAGCCTGTTCTTCGTGTAAATGACCTATCTCGAATCCACTGGTCCCAAAACGTCCTCGCAATACAATCAGAGCGGACTAGTTGACCACCCAGCTTCCATTAAGCCAATAATTCTCCCCCTCTCAAACTGTGACAGCTACTCATACTGTCTTCGAAAACGGTGTGATGGCCTGTCTACCTCAGCTCCTCCTTTCTAAGTGATTTAACACACTAAAACAAGCTTTGGTTACCTGTTTTATACTCCAAAGAGAACGACGTTAAAAGCCCTCTACCGGCTATACGTAATGCGCAATCATGCTGCATTTCGAATCATTTGCATATCTCCCTGACATGTACCTTCATGCCGAGTTTCGTTACGATCCTGCAATTATTTGCGCTAATGTTTTTGTCCATAAGTGTATATATCTTGTTCAAATTTTCAATCAATAATAAAATGCTTTTTATTCATCCACTGAAGTTCAAGTCCATTTTTTTAACTTGTAGTGGATGATACTTGATAGTAATACAGTTTTTTCAGTTATTTATTCATTATTAAATTTATTTGTTAATTTTGAATTTCTTCTGTATTTTTTCCGACGAAGTAGAAATTGAATTATTTTTTTTATTTTACTTGTTATGTTATAGGATGTAAAATTTATTATTCTTTTTGAAAACATATAAAAGTAAAAAGTCTTGCGGCGATTTTTTTTTGTATTCATTCAACTACTGTAAAATATGACTATTTTATTCAAATATAATTAGTATCAACTTTTTTATTAATGATTTGATACATAACGGTCACTTAAATATTGAAACTTTATAGTAGATAAACATGAGATTATTTGCTTTTAACATCGACATTAAAAAGAATCTCCAAATAATATGCAATACACAAAAGAATATTTCACATAAAGATAGGGAATTTATTTTGAAGAAATAATGCAAGACTAACTATTAAAATCACATTGAAAAATTATTCTTTTTGAGAGTTCTACATAAATTTATAAGAAATTGTCATACCAAAACTTATCTCCTTAAATATCTTGTAATGTTAGTTAATTATATGGTTCATGAGGTTTTCTTAATATTTCTTAATAGAAAGAAAATGTTCACGAAACAAATAGCTGGTTCTCCACAGAAATTGTTTGAAACGAAAACAAAAAGATTTGTTCAAATCTTATAAAAATATGTACACAGTTTAAAATTAATGAGCTTCCAAAATCTTTTCAATATATTTCTACAGAAATGAATATTTCGAAAATTGAAGCAATGGGGAATAAAAATGAAAAAATTAATTTATTTTTCTTATACAAAATATTTAATATTTTTTAATGAACATTGATTTGAAAACCTTCTAAAATGCCAAAAATTTAATAAACGTTATAATATCGTTTGAATATATGAATATTTTTTTTCTTTAATTTTATTATTCATCTGAGTTTTACTGATCATATTTATTGCTTTTGTTAGAATTATGAGTTTGCGTTAATTAACAAATCTTATCATAAACTCTATACATTTTAAATAAAACATTGAAAATTAATTATGTAAAATTTATTTGAGATTCATGTAAAACTATTATTTCGTTAACAAAATTACAATTTACACTTTTAGTAAAAATTATAGTGTTTTAATACGGTATCAGGAAAAATTCTAGATACATTTTTTGCAGTGAAATGCAAAGAATAATTAATACAATTAGCAATAAGTTCCGAAATACTTGCTTTTATTACCTTTCTTACTTAGCTGTTTTACTATAATTTTACCTATCTTTAGTACGCAATTAAATATATAATAAACTTAATTAAATAAAATTGTGGAAAAGTCCGTACATCATGAAAAATATTATGAAAGCAGAAAATACAAAAGAAATATGCAATGAATTATAACAGCATTTCCTTACATTTATTAAATGTATATGACGAAGTAGAAGCCGCCGAGTATATAATCATGATCACAGACTCGTGGTTGTAGTTTCAGCTGAGTCGAGGGTTCGAGATTATGAGGGCTCTCGAGACCAGCAGGTTAGAACTTGTGTACTTTGTCAAACTCTAGCTCCTGGAGTTCATAGGATCGTGAAAATTTAGAAAGTTGGATGCCGATTTAGGTGTCCTACTCGTCAATTGACCATGGCTCAAAATTATAAGATCCATCGCTAATAACTCTCATGTTACTTCAAAGCTCGACGTCACTAAAAAATTATAAGTTAAACGTTAAGAAAATTGAAAAAATTGTTTCATTTAACACTTAAAAATAGAAAAAAAATGTTATTTTATATTTTTAATAATTAATTATGTTGACTGATATATATATTTTACACAGAACATTTTAATGTTATGCAAAAATTAAACGAAAGTCATGAAATGTATATATATATATATATATATATATATATATATATATATATATATCTTTATATATAAAAGTCTTCTGTGCGTATGTGTTTATCACTAAACTCCTCCTAAATGGCTGGACCGATTTCGATGAAATTTTTTGTGTGGGTTCAAATAATTTCGAAAATAGTTTAGATTCACAATTCGGTCCGATATCGCAATTAGTTAAAAAGATATTAATTAGAACAGTGCTTCTCAAACTTTCAATATACGCGACCCACTATTCAATCATCATTTTCATTCCGCCCCCCTTTATACAGTAACAATGCTTTGAATTCAATAATAAACTCCTGTTTGTGAAAATTGCAACACCATGAAGGAAGCATCATAGTTGAATGAAATTTAATACACAGTTGAGTGGTAATGGTACAAATAAAATATTACATTTTCAAACCAAACAATTAAAAGAGACAGAAATTAGTATTGTGTGTGGCCACTACACGCCTCAAAAAGAGCTGCTACACGACGCGGCATGGAGTTAAGCAAATTTTTAATATCTGTCTGTGGAAGAGTATTCCATATTATTTGTATGCGCAACCAAAGTTCGTCTGTCGAAGCAATAGGACGAAGATCACGAGCCGCCCAACGATATCCCACTCATGTTCAATCGGTGACATATCCGGCGAATACGCAGGCCAAGGAAGAAGCTGTACCGGCTGCGAATCAAGATAGGATTTGACAGTCTTGGCGACATGTGGATGGGCATTATCCTGCTGGAATACAGCCCCTGGCAATCCTTGCAGGAAAGGAATAGCTTAGGGCTGTAAAACTTCGTTTATGTATTGGGTACTGTTCAAATTGCCCACAATTCGTAGCAATTGTGATCGTCCATGATATGCTATGGCGCCCCAGACCATAACTCCGGGTGTTCGTCCACTGTGGCGTTCGATAATCCACTCCGGAATGTGCCGTTCACCGGCATAGCACCTGACACGAATTCGGCCATGATGGTGCCACAAATTGAAGCGGGATTCGTCAGAAAAGACGACCTGCAGCAAATCAGCACGCCAGCTCATATGCACATTGGCCCAGTGTAGTCTTAGGCGGCGATGGTTTTGCTTGAGAGGAATCCTGTATAAAGGAATCCTTGCGCGCAGCCCACGCTGCAGCAGACGTCTCCGAATGGATGAAGCATACAATGAAACACGTGTAGCTGTTGACCACTGTGCTGCCAGTTGTCTAGAAAAAGCTGTGCGGTCCGTCTGAGCCATTCGCACCAGGCGTCTGTCTTCGCAAGCTGACGTCACATTTCGGCTTTCCGAGCTGTCCGACCCTCGTCCGTCCACTGCTTCGAAACACACATGATTGTGCTGCTGTTACGTTGCACACGAGCGGCTACTGCACGATAAGACAATCCAGCTTCACGAAGGCCGACGATTCTGCCCCGTTCAAACACCGAAATTTGCTCAAATTTCACTCTCTTTCATCGACGAGGCATAGTAAAGATTCAGTTAACGTTTACACTAGCATATAACCACCGATAATAATACACGCCTCGCTACAGCTGTCTATTTATATTCGGTTTGATCTACCCTTCAGAGGGCGCTGCTCAGAATACGCATGCGCTACCGGTCTGCAATTCTAATCATTTGCATATCATGCCCTACTTTACACTTCCTGAAAATTTTAGCTCACTCGCGTAGGTCCATCGTGGTGTTGCAATTTTCACAAACAGGAGTATACTATAATACTTTGACACAAATGCTACAATACGACTTTAACCTCTTATGTGCCACCGACGTATATAAACGTCTCGCTCAGCCAAAGTAATTTTCTTGACGTATATATACGTCTTTCCGAAGAACGATCTTTTCTGTGCAGTGAGACCCATTAAATTATTCCGAAGGTTTTAATGCAATAAAAGGACCTTGAGAGTGTTTGTGAAGGATTTACTTATTTCAGAGGATTTTTGCTTATTTATTTCTTTTATTCTCCCCCGCAAAAAAAACATCAAAATACGCTTGTCTATGTGGTAAACGATGGTATTGGGAAGCAAATTGCGTATATTTTCACTGGCAGTTCAGGAATTAATTATAAACCGTACAAATTATCAAGATAAGTGTTCATACAAGGCCATGGGTCACTAATAATTATCGAACTTGTTTTTAGTATTGTTAAGTTAATAATAAAATATACCTTGTACAGTGCTCACACATTTATAAGTGTATTATATCAGTTTAAATGTGTATTATATCTTTTATTATATCAAAATATTTTGTTTGTTTACTCTTAGTAAATTAATAATTTTTTAAATAACCTTTTTGTTTTCGACTTTTCAATATGCTCGCACCCCCTTGTAGAGTTATCATGCCCCACAAGGAGGCGCACCCTACAGTTTGAGAAACACTGAATTAGAAACATTCAAAAAAATACAACTCAACATTCACCTGCTTTGTTGTAAAAACGCTATTTTATTGTAAACAAGCAATATAAAAAATTTTAAAATCAATTCCTACTTAGATCAACCAAGAAAAAATTTATTTAATTTACTTTTTATTAAATAGTTGCAACTAATATAAATATGTATATACATATGAGAGAATCACAACATTAAGTCATAATTAATTTTTATTAATTGTCATCCAAAACAATCGTGTATATAAAATTTCCTTTCAACTGAATGCTTTATTTACCATGTGAGAAAAAAAACTTTTTAAATTTTGACATAAGTCGCCAAAAGGGTCGCTAAGTCGCCAACGTGGCTGTATTTTTAATTTTTTAAGTAATTAGTTATAATCAATTAATTTTTATTAATTATAATTAAATTATTTTATTGCCATCCAAAATAATCATGTACATTACATTTCAGCTCAATTGAGCGCCTTAAAATGTATTTTATTAACGATTGAAAATTTCACTAAGATAAATAAATAAACAAATAAAATATGTATAGAAATCGTGAGCTAATAGTAGGAATTCAAAAAGACGTAAGTTGGCGTCGAAAATTGATTTTCAGCCAAACTGGCCAAACCCGGTCTTTATTGTTACGAAAAGGCAGATGATTCACGATTTTTTTTTAATTAATACCTTTTCAAATAATCTTTATATATGTAATTCTTCTGTGTGTGTGTGTGTAACTGAACTCCTCCTAAACGGCTTAACCGATCTTGATGAAAGTTTTTGTCTGTTCCAGTGGACTCGCGAATGGTGTAGATTTATAATTTGGATTAGAAATGTTTATTTAATTAATTTTTTCTTTATAAATTGTTGATTTTGGAATGTTTTACATTGGATTCGGCAGACTGCGCTAAGATCGCAGTATCGAATATTCAAAAATATTTTATTATAATTCAAGTTGGTCCCGACAGTTGGTGCTGTGATCATTTCAGGAAAATATTTTGTCACTTCGTGTTATTATTTTGTTGAAATAAAACGTGTGTTGTGAGTGAAGATTAACGTCGCACTGTTCAGCTACACAAGGGCTTTTGGCGACGGACCACGTAATTTTGAACCATGGTCAAGTGAAGTGGACGACACCTGAGCTGGCACCCCCCTCTCCTAACTACCACACCACACCAACGGGAGGACGTTTCATTTCTCGACAGATTTAGCGTGCATCGCTGCCCTACACGGCGGGTCTTTAGTGGTACTGGGCTCGAACTCGTGACAAAGCCAGCCATGATCCGATGCCTATACCACTCGGCTACCGCGGCCTATAAAACGTGTGTTAATTAAATTCTTACTTTCAGATGTAATTAGTGTTTGAAGAGTTTTGAAGTGTGCATAAGAAACTATACATTTTATGTACAATTTAATAAATATACCTGTTATAAAATAGTTTGTGTCTCAACTTTTTCACCTTTAATTAAAACAAGTTTAAGTTTTTATTCACACAGCCTTTACATTTAACTTCGCTCATAGTATTCACATACTCACACGCTATCGATTGATTCAATTGTGATAACCGTTCATGTTACGACGTTAGACATTGTAAAAACTTTTTAAAACAAATTTTATTCAAACCGGTCCAGATTGTTAAAGCTTATTCATAAAAATTTGGAATTTTTTAATTTAAGATGTGTGTACAGGACAACGTCTGTCGGGTCCTCTAGTATATATATATATATATATATATATATATATATATATATATATATAGCAACATGAAATAAGAGACTATGTTAAAAAGTTGTATAAACTACAATACCAAGGAAGAAAGGTATTAGAGCTCAAATGGCACACAATAAATGTAGATACAAAAGAAGTCTTTGGACTAAAATGGAGACATGTTAAGATTTCTAAAGGTGTCTCTGAGCTAAGCCAGCGATTTAGGGTTAATCACTGCTTTAAGGATCCACCTTCACCTTACAGCGCGAATTTCCGACATTATAGAAAAAAAACGGAGCTATATTAAAAAGTTACGCCTATTCCTAACACACTTGGATGATAAACCAGACAGTAATGTAAAATGAAATTATTAAAAGAAAACAATAATGTTTCTCTCATAGTGAGGAGTAAAAAGGAAAAAAAAATCTATGGAAAAAATTAGGATATAAAAACTTACATGTAATAATGAAACCCAAAATAAGACCAGACTTTTATTTTATACCAAAGTCCCGTGCAAACTGATAGAAAAAGGGACGTGTTAACACAAGAGGAAAAAACAGTGGTGACATCTATAAGAGTTATTTTGCAATTAAACTAAGCCCAAAATATATTTTAAAATTAAAAAAAAAACTAATCATAAGATACTTTAAATAAATTAATAATCAAAGATACTTTAAATAAATTAATAATCAATATTAAAAACAGAGTCAATATAACATAGAAATATATTTAAAAATAAATTTACTCAGATAATTTTATTCCAGACAAATATTGCAAAATTTAATATAATTACATTGTTTTAATATATTATAAGTAACTAAATCTCATTGTTTCTTTTTATAAATTTTAACATAATATTTCTAAATATTGATAGGTGTAGGTTACTACACCAGAAAGGAATTTTTATAATGTGAAAATCAAAGAGTATCTTTTATCAAAAAATATTACTTGTTAGCGAATTATTCTTAACGTTTAATTGAAGGATACATACATACATACATACATATAGTAATTCTTCACGTTAATCATTTTCTAACTTCACTGAATAATTAAATGGGGAGCTATACACTTCGGGTTGGCATCATTTTTGCATAAAGACTAGAATGTTCTTGAAGTTTTAAGCTGTTTGGTAACCGCTTGTCTCCTTTGTCATATATATATATACATTTGTTTCGTGGGATTGTACATATTCTAAGTTTGTTAACATATTCTACACAAATTAATAAAGAAAGATGCATCAAACATCAACCATTCTCATCCATTTTGGCTACAAACGGCGTACTGACCTAAATCTCAGTTATGGTTTGGGGTGCGATTTCATATCATGGACGATCCAATTTGCTACAAATGGAGCGCAATCTCAATAGCAACGGGTACCTCCTTGAAATGCTACAACCCAAAGTCGTTTCCTTCCTTTAAGGCATCCCTGGAGCTATCTTTCAGCAGGATAATGCAAGCCTACATGTTGCAAAGACTGTTCGAGACTTCTTTTCAACCCAACACTTGCAACTTCTTCCTTGGCCTGCGTATTCGCCAGATATATCACCTATTGAGCACGTGTAGGATTTGTTTGTTCGGGGTCTCGCTCGCGATTTGCATCCTGCACCTCTTACAGACGAACTTATGCTGCGCCTACAAGCAATATTGAATTCTCTTCCACAAGTAGGCTTACAAAATCTGTTTGACAGCAGGCCAAGTTGTATAGCAGCACTTATTGCTGCGCGTGGTGAGAGATGATTTCGGATACTTAATATTGTTTTTTCTTTAAAAATTTCATCAATTATTTCAACTAATATAAGCCATTTGTCCATTAAATTTCATTAAATTCTGATTATTTGATCACGGTGTTAAATTTTGTACAAACATATGTTTACGTACAGCCTCTGACAATAAAGATCGATGAATGAAGTCAGAATGACATAACTGGCAACACTGGTGAAACAATACGCTGCACATTGAATGTGGCAGGTGTTGACCATCTGCCTGCACCGTTGTTCAATTGAGACTCATTTGTGTTCCGCGTTAGACTTGTTTTACAAAGTGCTTATTTCATGCGTTGGTACTTAATTGAGAACAGGAAAATGAACGGACAAAACACATCAATTTAAAAAAAAATTTTAAGCTTGGCAAGACACCAAAAGTGATTTTTGCGATAATGGTACGTATTTATGGAGATCAAACACTGTCCATGAAGTTTGTGTAGGAGTGGATCACATGTACTCGAAAGGCAGGGAGAGTGTTTCTGACATCTCGCATCGCGAAGACTGCTGACGTCCCTCAGTGATGAAAACATTGAGAGAAAGAGGAAATTAATCACTAAAGATCGTCAATTAACTGTGGCCATGATAGCTGATGAACCGCAGATTAAACGTGTATTTGTGCGACAAATCGTTACCTTGAATTTAGGGATGAGAAAAAAGTGTTATCGATAATGACGCTATTCCTAACATACAACGAAACGTAACGAGGCTTTTGAACTCCATCCCCAAAAATGATATCTTAAAAAGTTTCCAGGAAATATATAGCAGATCTCAGGAGTGCAAGGTTATGGAAGGTACATCGAAGGAAAATCAGGTATTTTACTTTAATATTTCCTCTACGTTAAGGTTAAAGAATTATTCACCAAACCTTATTGTCAGAGGTTGTATAATAACTTACAAAAATTTAGATGAATTCTTTGCGATGCTACGCTGCTGGAAATCCTGAGGAACATCGACAAAATTATTTTAGACGACACACAGGGGGATTAGAAACGTACATTTTAAAGATAATTTTGAGCATACTTAGAGTCATCGAAGCACCAGGAGATTGTAAGGTACAAGAAAGGTATTGAAGCGATGTAGCAAACTAGATTTCTTGCAATGTTTCCAGAAAATATACACTCAGGAACTTTGAAAATAGCGACCCAAGGAGAAAGCATCGGATTAAAATGAAATTTAATACACATAATGACACAGATGAGAGATTCACATGATCACAAAAACAAGACAATTAAACGAGTACAGGGTGTGCAACGACACAAATACTGAACAACTTCAATAGCATGTTGGACCACCTCCAACTGCAATACATGCCGCCACACAGTCCGGCTTTGAGTTGATTGGACACCTTATGTTGTCCTGAGGCAGATGGGCCCACAAATCTTGAACAGCCAATTCTAAATCATGTACAGATTGACACGATGATATCTGCCGTTTTAGCTGATCCCACACGTGCATTAGAGGGGACAAATCGGGGGAGGGTGTCGGCCATGGAAGTGCTTGAAAATGACGTAGGAAGTCTTGAGCAACTCTTGCTGTATGCGGACGAGCATTATCTTGCTGGAAAATTGCCCCTGGGATACCATTTAAGAAAGGTCCTACATGGGGTCGAAGAATATCATCAACGTAACGTTGGTCCGTTAAGGTTCCACGCATTACAATTAAAGTGGACCGGCTATCATAAGCTCTGGCTCCCCAGACCATTACACCAGCTGTGCGGGCAGTGTGACGTAGAACAGTGTGCGGGGATTGTACCGCTCATTAGGGCGCCTCCACACCCGTACACGCTTATTATCTGTCCCCAAATCAAACTGGGATTCATCACTAAACACAACATTTTGCCAATCTGTGACATTCCACATTGATCTGGCTTGGCACCACTGTTGACGCAGTTGCCGATGTCCCGGTGTTAAAGGAAGTGCACGGAAATGGCGTTTGGATTTAAGATTTGCTTCTGCAAGGTGTCTGGAAATTGTTTGTGGAACAATTGCTACGCCGACGGCTACTCGTATCGTCGAACGAGTCACTGTGGTGTACACAAGTGCTTGCCGCACGATCCTTTGATCCTCTCACCTCGTGGTCTTCCTGGTCGCTCCAGACCCAGTTTCCCGCTCGTGGGAATCTTCTCGTGTCCACTGCTCCCAACAATTTCTAACGGCACAATCCGAACGATCCACCTGACCAGCAACACGGTGCGTCAACTAGCCTGCAGTTTTCATCCCGATGATCAGGCATCTCTCAAACTCGCTTAACTGTGAGAAATGTCTTCTAGTATGTTTACCTGGCATTTTTCGCTTACCAAAGTCTTCCTACAATCAGCGGGTAATCTTTACGTTTATGAATCTTGGAATTTGCGCTGGCTTATATAGCATCCTCTTCCTGATTGTAGCGCCACCTCGGCGTGTATGAGCATGCGTATTGGCACAAAACTTGGATCATTTGCATATCACATTACGCTGTAATTATTTTCAAAGTTTCGCGGTTGTACTTAGCTTCCTTCTTGGGTCGCTATTTTCAATGTTCCTGAGTGTATATCAGATCTTTGCGGTGCATAGTTATGAGATGTGACTATTTCGAAGGACAGTTAGGTAACTTTCATTAATATTTCATCTATGTTAATGTTAGAAGACGATTTACGGAACTTTATTGTCAAAGGTTGTATATTCGTATATACATTTTGCATTTGCTCTCTACACACATGGATATAAATATTATTAATTGTAATATATATACAAACACGTTATCAGTGTACACAGATACATTTATATAATAAATTTTCATCAATATTTTGACTTTTAGAATAGCAGAAATTCCTATTACACTTTGCATATCAAATGTAAATTTTTAAAATCTTCTCTTTGAGAAATATCTCTGTATTTTCTGGTTCATTGCAACCATACTTCAAGTTATTTGATGCATACACTTTTTGATAATTTTCATCTAAATATTTTTTGAAATTGCTGAAACTTTGATTCAACCTCAGTTTTCCCATGTGTATTTTTCTGATTTAATCTTTATACGTCAAGCATTTCTGCAACATGATGAGTCATTTTTTTAACTATTTAAATTCAATAGGGACATCTAGTTCCCTGTTCGTACTATCTATCAGTATTGCATTTTTTGCTTAAATAAGTGTTTTTTTTATTTCACTGAAAAATTCAAAGTTTCCTATTTTAATTAGTGTGTTGTTTTAAACAGAGCCTCAAAGAATTGTTTATACATACATAGTGATAGAAATAAGTGAAGGCACTCTTTGCATTTCCTGAAAAAGGGGGAGGATAGTATGCAATTTTATCTCTCTCTCTCTGAAGTTACAACTCAAAATGACTTAACTGAAGATTTTATGTCTAATTGAAAGATATTAATTTATATACGACGCGATTTGACTTGATTTTGCACGATATGTATTTGATTCATTTTACGAAGAAACAAAATCAAAAAATGTGCAAAGAGACTTAGGCATCACTGTCTACTATCCGTTTGCCACATCGCTTCAATACCTTTGTTGTACCTTCCATCTGATGGTGCTTCGATGACTCTAAGTATGCTCAAAAATATCTTTAAAATATATGTTTCTCATCCCCTTGTGTGTCGTCTAAAATAATTTGCCCATGTTCCTCAGGATTTCCAGCAGCATAACATTGCAAAGAATTCACCTAAATATTTTGTAAGTTATTATACAACCTCTGACAATAAGGTTTGGTGAATAATTCGTTAACCTTAACGTAGAGGAAATATTAAAGTAAAATACCTGATTTTCCTTCGAAGCACCTTTCATAACTTTGCACTGCCAAGATCTGCTATACATGTCCTGGAAACTTTGTAAAATATCATTTTTGGGGATGGAGTTCAAAAGCCTCGTCACGTTTCGTTGGATGTTATGAATATCGTCATTATCGATAACACGTTTTTCTCATCCCTAAATTCAAGGTAACGATTTGTCGCACAAATAGACGTTTAATCTGCAGTTCACCAGCTATCACGTGCACAGTTATTTAACGATCTTTAGTGATTAACTTCCTCCCTTTCTCAATGTTTTCGTCACTGACAGAGATCACCAGTCCTTCGCTATGGTAGTTGTTAGAAACACTTCCCATGCTTTTCGAAAACTGGTGAACTCGTATACACACTTCATGGACAGTGCTTGATCTTCATAAACACGTATAAGCATCGCATAAGTTTCTTTTTGTGTCTTTCCAAGATTTTAAATGGATCTTTTGTTCGTTCATTTTTCTGTTGTCAGTTAAGAACCAATGCACTAAACAAGCAATTTATAAAGCAAGTCTTACACGGAACTAGAAATGAGTCTCAACGAACAACGGAGGGGGAAGATGGTCAGCATCTACCTCTACGCATACGTAGTGTTTTGTTTCGCCAGTGTTGTCAGATCGCGTGATCTGACTTCATTTACCGAACTTTGTCAGAGGATGTTGTATGTATGAAAAAAAGACTATTTGATAAAACTGAATGTAGCAGTGAAAATAATACTTAATTATGGTCAAACTTAACTAACAACGTGTATTAAATGCACAAAATAAAATGCGATAGTAAATGTTTCGGAGACAATATTCGAAGAAAGACAGAAGAAAGACAATATTTGTTGACACGTACCGTATTATCAGTATTTTGCAATTATGTTGCTCATCCGGTACAGTGGTTAGTAAAGATTACTGTTATGCCGTAGGACCCGGGTTCGCGCGAATCACGGAGACGGTATGGATGTTTTTAAATGTAAAGTGCCTTCGCGGTATGGGGGTAGTCTAAATAGCCGTTGAACCTCAAGTCTTCTCTTGAGGTTGGTGGAAGATGAAGAGAGGTGGGATGCCCCTGGATGTTATCTCTTAAAATTGTGGTAGAACCGAGCCAAATTGTACTGTCACCTGCATGGTGCTCAAAGCTGCGGATAACAACCAGCATTCAATCAGCTCTTTGCTGCTGTGAATTTCGTGGTTTTCGATCTGACAACCGATAGACAGGTGGTGTTATAGCAACAACAACATACTTTCAGTAAGCTACTCCTGTCCCCCTCCCCATTAGAACATTTTTTTAAATTAAAAGGTAAACATTTTTTCATTACTAATGAATTATAAGATAATTAAGTAACTTTTAGTGCACACAAACATACACTTGCGCACACACATTTAAACACACACACATAGTTACGTTCCGTAAGCTACCAGTTGGAGATCTCTGTTCTAAAATGTCAAATTTGTGCATTGTATTTTTGTAAAAGGTTTATTATATTGGAGAATAGTAACATCTCAAAGTTAATGCAAAATTATTCTGAAATACAATTTAAATAATTCATATGATCTCTGGAGAGTACTTCTATTCTATCAAGCTGGAATAAAAATTGTAAAATTAATACCTTACTAACAACTGGAAAATAATTAGATAAACTACAAATGAAGTTGATGAATTTTACTTAATTTAAAAAGGAACTGAATTTATAAATCCCGTGATTTACCATGAACTCCTCCCAGGAAGAAATAAAGGTTTTAAGACAAAATAATAGAATAACATTTGATTTAATATTTGAAAGTTTGTCTGTAAAGTTCAAAATATATAAAAAAAGAGCCACCTATTGATTAATAATCATTTTGCTTGATAAATTATGTTCTTTAGAGAAGTTTAGATCTAAATATTTTTTGTACTACATGAATTTAACTTAGTTTTTTTATGGACTGAATTCACAAACACACACGCAAATGCTATTCGTTAAAAGTCAACATAATTATTCTTCCAATATTAATAAAACTCAACTTTAATATTCTGAGTATCTCTTCTGAGCATCAATTACTGTTTTATTTATATCAATATTTAATTTACATGTTTACATACTTCAGCTAATTTTTCTGAAATCATTCTGCTATTTGTATAAAACGCAAAACGATTTTTTTAAAATTGATATTTGGTAACGTCCATAAACCACATCCAACTTATGTTATGTTATTAGGAAAGCAAGGCAGAATAATTACTATAATCTAATGTATTCTGTGCATTAAGCAACAGTTTCTTTGAAGGTTTCTTTATCAACAGTTAGCTAAAATAAATACATCCTTCAATTTAAGGTATCTGACCACGCGTTTGGAGTACTTTTTTTAAAAACAGCATACTAAAACACTATAAAGGCTTTGTTATAAAATACCAATAAATACTATTGCTTAACCAACATTATCTAAAATAAAATATCTAAATTTTACAAAAATCACAACTTTAAGTGAAACTTTAGCAATGTTTTTGAAAGATTTCAAAGCAATGAGTGGTGTGGCATGGTGACATGGTAGTGATTAGTCACGCAACCATTCATCAAAAATGAATTTTTCTTTTTAGAATGCGTATATATTATCTAAATTAAAATTTTAACATCACATGTAAGGACTCTGTTATTTCATTTCTCGCAGTGAAGAAGTAAATTAAAATCCCGCTAAGCCGTTGTGCTGCGTTGCTTTGTATCTTTCAGTTCTCGGCCGCCATTCAGAATTCAAATAAACCGTACATTTTTACTCCGGGCGCTCGCCCCTAATTTTTTTTTTAGTCCTGCGTCGTCAGAAAAGAGGAACAGCGAGAGTCTTTTTTTTCTTTTCTCTCGAATCGATACTTTTAAGCTCTAGGGGTGGGTTACCCATATGCCCCTCGCTAACTCTCAGTGGTGGACTTTAAATTTTGCACGCGGAACCTCAGACTAATTTGCACACCACTGGTGCTAATCGAAAAATGGACCGATTCTTCTCGATCTGTCCCGTGACAAAGGCTTGTCCAACATCTGGACAATAATTTGTCTCGGCAATAGTTTTTCTTTGAACGCTACTTCTGAGACACTCCTTGGCTTCAAACTACTTATTCAGATAGGCTCGGTCAAATGGAAGACTCCGTCATTCTCACAAAAAGTTCGCATGTGTTATATCTCAGGCCCAAAAAGCGAGCCACCTGTGCTTTTATAGGCACGCAATGTCTTAGGTGGGCAACTGGCCCGCCATATATCATAGAAGTATTACTAAAACCAATTTGATGAATTTAATAAGAGAATGTACTAAAACTTAATGTTTTATTAAAATTTTTAGAGCTGAACGAGTAAATATTAAAAAAATGGGACATTCTTTGCAAGGCCATTTTTTTAATAACAGGTCCATATAACTCAAAAATCTACACACATTAAAAAATATTTTAGTACATTCCCTAGAAAATAATATAAATATCAGACTAAAATAGTTTATAGAAGTACATTTTTTAACATTTTGAGTTATCAGACTCGTCATGGTAGATCTTGAACAATTTAATTGCCAACTTCAGGTTTTTTTCTAATTTTATAAAATTGATTGTAACTTAGATTGTAGGTAGCATAGAAATAAAAGTATGTTTTGTATAGCCAAAACATAGCTCTATTCACTAAAATAAAGAAACAAAAAAAAGTGTTTTTGCCTGAATTTGCTCATATTAACGTGTTTGGATACCTCAAAGCAGCGTTTCTCAAACTGTGAGGTGTACCCTCTAGGAGGTCATGATATCTCTACGGGGTGAACATATTAAAAAGTTGAAAACAAAAAGTAATTAACAAATTTATTTATTTTTTGAAAGTAAAAGAAATACATTCTGCCATAATAAACAATAAAGTACACATTCACACTGGTATTATGCACATATAAATGTATCAGTACTGTACACATGTATTTTATAATTAATTCAACACTATTAAGTTAAGAACAACATTAATAATTGCCAATGAACCATACATAAAATGATCGTCATATATAAATTTACATAAAAAAAATTAACATTTATCTTGATAATTTGTACGGTTTATAATTATTCCCTATATTGCAAAATTAAAGTTATACGATTCGTCCCCCAATGCCACCATTTTCCATGTATGCGTGTGTATGTGATCGATTGGGATGGGGGGAGAATAGTGGAATATATATAAATAAGCAAATCCTCTGAAATAATTAAGTCCTCGCAAACACTCTCAATATCATTTTATTGCATTCCGAAGCCTTCGGAATAAATTTATCACTACCAGTGCACAGAAACTATCGTACTTCTGGAAAGGCGTTTATAATACGTCTGGGGCGATAAACGCTTTGACTGAGAGAGACATTTAATTACGCCGTTGGCATTGAAGAGATTAAAGTCGTATTGTAGCTTTAGCTTCAAAATATAGTATTTTTGAATTAAATACATTGTTATATAGTATGGAAGAGGGAGGGCGGTGAAACTTCTGATTGAATATTGGGTAGCAAATTTTGAAAGTGTGAGAAGCAATGTCTTAAGAGTATCAGGACATACTGGAAAGAATAAAAGACTCAAATAAAGCTTTTAAATGTTTTTGTTATATTAATAAATATATTTTAGTTATTATATCTAAAAGTACAAAAGCAATTATTTGGTTAAATCTTTTTTTTCTGTTTAAGTTGGACAATTTTTAGATCTTATAATACATGCTTGTATTTAGGTACTATTTTTTTTAAAAAGTGTCTCTTAAACATGAAAAAATATTTTTGCACATATATAAAACAATACACTAAAAGAAGTGAACCTATTTTTTTAGTAAAATAGTAAGAGAGTTTCTTTAAAAATATTATAAAACTTTATAATTTTGAAAATTTATTTTTTTCCTCTTTTTTCAGGCATGAAACTATATTTTAAAAAATTTTGTACTACTTCGGCTAAAAAAATTAGGTTCACTCTATGCACAGGTATCTTGTATAGAAGTATAAAAAAATTGGTACCATATAGTGAACTAGTTTTTTTAAAAAATGTTTACCTATAAGCAAAAAATTACGCTATGAAGAAAAAGTGAGAACACTAAGCATTTGTTAACGTTTTTATACATTTTTGCCAATTGTTTTTTTATATTTTAAGGCTTTTTATCAACGAGCATATAAATGTAAAATATTTTTAGATTTAGAAAAATATGCATTATTTATCAATACTGTGACGAATCTGTACGGAACCTTTCCACTAATCTTCTTAGGCGTCTTTTTGGGGAATATAAATTCGCGTTTATTTCCAATCAACTCCAAAAAGATGAACGGGATATGCAGATTAGATAAGGTATTTAAGTTGAGCGTTGTAAGCTAGCAATGTAGATGATAGAAGGCTATTGAGGCAGCAACTTTAAACGCAATCTTAGAGGATTCTAGGATATTAAGATAGTGAAGACGTCGTGCTGTTATTCTACGGAAGTACCAGAAAGCTGATAAAGCCAGCGGTAAACATAATTTACGTACGCTTAAAATAATCGTTAGTTTAGTCGAATTAGTTAAAGTTAATGAAAGTTAAGAATTCGAGTACGTGTATTTCTCGGACCTCCTATTTCGGTAGACCTTACTTCATCTTAAGCTTAATTATTAATTAGTTGCATCATTCATAATTTAATTTAGTATAAAGGTAAATCTCTTTATTTGACGTAACATAAAAATATTATATGTTATTAGAGGTTGTTTTTTTTGAGAAATTGAAGTAATAAATAATTATTATTATTATACAAAATGGCTCTTGGTGATTGTTTGCCTCAAATTAATCTTGGTGTCCAGGGGGTGTCCACAATAGTATAACTGAAAAATCAATTTTTTGAATCCGTGTGATGTCCTAGTTCCTTTAAGCTTCGATGAAATATTTTGAATGTTATTCCGTGTAAAAAAAAATGAAAAGAAAGAAAAATACTTAATGTACATTAGTGAAAATAATCTATATAATACATAAAAATGGATGTTTGAAAACATGAACTCATTTCACTTCTACACCGTTCAACCAAACACTATGAAATTTTTCATGTATATGTGTTTCTTGAGGAGAAAATTTTTGTGCTATCTTCTTTGTTGCAGCTTCCCACTAGGTGGTGCTATAGAACATCTGCACGATTGAATCAATTGTCACGTTGCAAACAGGGTTGCCAAAAATGATGCCAACTTGACTCTATCGCCAACATTTCTCTGTTTCCATTGAATCGCCATTATAATGTAAGGAACGGCGCTGCTTCCGAATATTACAATTTTAATATACAATAAATACAACAGAAAGTAATATGAACGTCTTGCACATGCAGATATAAACTATTTACACATCCATATATAAACTATTTACACATCCATATATAAACTATTTACACTATTTTAAGCATTCATTACACAAAATTTGTAACATTTTGTTACTTTTGCTGAGCAGAGATCAGCTTAGAAAGGTATTTTCAAAAATCGATCCATAGTACAATTATAAATTTCATTAATTATTATTTTTTTTTCTCTTTAGTGTTCCTGTATTATTAAGCAGTGTTTTGAAATCCAATTCGTGTTATGTATTAACATCTGTTTATTTTACATTTGCGAATTTTGCGAAATAAGCAGCTGTTTCCACGGGTATACATTAAATTAATATGTTTTGATACGAAACTCAGTTTCATTTAGCTAAACACTGAAGGAAATACCAAGATATCGAACGGGGAGATGTGTGTTGCTGATTTAATTGAACGAGAAATTGTAACAGGGAACGCGAATTTCTCATTAATGTTTCTCCAAACCCTACCTATGCAAGGCCTGATACTACTCAGAAAATCTTAAATCATCCCCTTCAGTCCGGTTACTTAAGTACTTATGAAACAATTCGAACATTGTGAAATGTGAATTCTGTAATATGAGAAGAGTTACATCTTTCATTATATAAGACACAATTATATTGTAATAAAAATTTGGTGAATTCTGTTGTTACATTTAAAGAGCAATTACACATTTACGATTGATTATCTATGAATTTTAAAATGAATAACAACTCTTTTCGCTGTTTAGTAAGTTCTAAAATAAAAAGAATGACTTAATTACATGCATATTAAAACACACAGTGAAATACGTTTATAATGAGAATACGCTTAAGGTATCCGACTACTTTCGAAACCGTGATTTTAAAAAAGTGCATAAATGGGTAATTTTCATGATATTTAGCATCACTTAAATTAGAATACATTTATAAAATTGTTTTAAGGACATTTTGACAAAAAAATTTATTTAAATACAATATTTTGGCAAAAAATGAACTTAGAATAACCGTTTTTCTAAATGTTCTTATTTAATAAAAAATGCATCTAAAATAATAAAATTTTGCTTATATAAAGAAAAGACTTCTCCAGAGAGTCTGAACTAATTGTTTTGAAAAATTCACATTATTTTCAGAGTTACAACCAATTGAAATAATTATCGGCGTTTTTTTCTTAAAATTTATGCCCTCTGCTGTTGTAAAACATGATAAACCCACTTCTAAGTTATATATTTCAAAAATTCTAGTTGAGCCTCTGTTCAGATGTCTGAGCTATATATTATTATAATAGAATATACAGGCAAAATATTATTATAATGGAAGCATTTTTCACACAAGGAGAATATTTTGAAAATGGGTCATTCTATGCTCCCTTTTAGTCAAAATAGAGAACTTAAATAATACTTTATTGTAATACTATTCTTAAAACAATTTTATATACATTTTCTAATCTAAGTGACACTAAATATCATAAATATTATTCATTTATACGCTTTTGCAAAATCACGGTTCCGAACGTAGTCGGATACCTTAAGAAGAAATCTGAGTTAAAACAAAATAAGACAACGGTACCGACAAGCTACTATGTATTTTCCTACATTTTTCTCTTAACACGAAATGAAAATCGCTTACCACGAAAAGATTCCACTTCTGGCAATGAACAAAATACAGAAAAACACACACCAGCTTAAACTATATTTTTGGACTGCCTTACGGTATCAACAGAAGAATTCCTTCTTGCAGTAGATAATGATTATGCGAGTATAGCCCCAATTATGGCGGACAAAGACATTTTAGAGTTTGTTCAAAACTCAATAAGTGTCATCAATCCGGATTCCGACGATGAAAATGAAACGAATAATGTAGCTTCTGATCCCAGGCCTTCCGACATAAGGAACATCATGTAAAGTATGAGCAGTTTATTAGACACACATTTCAATGGTATAATGAATATTAACATGGACGACATTGAATAATTTGTTAAGAGTTTGATGATAAAAAAGACAAAGCATTTTCCAAAAAGTGTGTTTCAAAAAAGTGGAAAACTTTGCATTAAAAAATCTTCAAGTTCTTGAAATAGTTTTCGTTTCATTAATTTTTATTGAATGCATGCATTCAACATATTTGCCTGCTAAAATATTCATTTCGAATAGAGGTGATTAAATGGTCGTGGAAGAAAAATTAAAAAGGCCTGTTCGTTTTCGCATCATTTATTTGAGCATGCTTCTCGTACATTGCCAAAATACCAGAGAGGGAATTATTCAAGTATCGATTTTTTTATATTCAGGGAAGAACATGAAAAACGTATTATAAAAATACAGTCACGAGTTTAGTAAAAGGGAATAAAAAAAATTATAAAAATGACATTGTTTAGGGAATATTATTCCCAGTTAGAAAGGTGCATGAAAACAATTAATGATCTTGTACTTATTGTAATTGACAATACATCTATAAAAAAATTGAAGATCAAAAGATTCGGTAACAAGTATACCAACTTAATATTTTTAATACTTTCGAAAAAGATAAGCAGATACGCGTTTCGAAATAGGGTATTAGAAATTATGTATTAGATCAGAGGTGAACAAAGTGGTGGTCCGTGGACCACTAGTGGACAGCGATAAAATTTCTCTGATCCCCTGAAAAATGGGGAATATACTAAATCATCTTGAAAATTCACAGGGAAAATTCAGGATAATAATTTAAGCATGTATTTAACAAAATGCCTCACCAACTTATGGTCGACGAAACTCTTAAGTTTAAAAATGTCATTCATCCTTATCAAGATCTCAGTTTTGCTTTCCATAAAAAGTGAGTACCCTTTGCTTAGTGAACATGCGATGATAATTCTGATTGAATTCTCTACAACTTACTTATGTGAAAAAGCCTTTTCATCTGTCACAGCCGACAAAGCATAGTACCGACCTGACCTTGGAATGAATGCAGTTCTCTGTTTTGCAGTAACTACATTGGATCCAAATATTGAACTATTGAACATGAGTGGGATATGGTTGGGCGGCGTATCGCTCGTGATCTTCGTCCTGTTGCTTCGACAGACGAACTTTGGTTGCGCATACAAACAATATGGAATACTCTTCCGCAGACAGATATTAAAAATTTGTTTAACTCCATGCCGCTTCGTGTAGCAGCTCTTATTGCGGCGCGTGGTGGCCACACAAATACTAATTTCTGTCTCTTTTAATTGTTTGTTTGGTTTGAAAATGTAATCATTTATTTGTACCATCCATTACCACTCAACTGTGTATTAAATTTCATTCAACTATGATGCTTCCTTCATGGTGTTGCAATTTTCACAAACAGGAGTTTAGTATGCTTTCCGTTCTGTGGACCTCTTCACCTTCCAAAGGACTGCATTCATTTCGTAAGATATCAATAGAAAGTTCTGAGGTGAAACTACATTTAAACTATCTCAGTATACGTTGGGTCAAAAGCTCTATTACAGTTTGAAATGAATATTATTAGCAATGTTTTATGAAATAACTATTTATTTTTCTTAATTTTGAGTATTTGTGGAATGTTTCTAAACATGACATAGTAAAAATTGCCTTTCATATAATTACCACTGTGACAATTGAACAACCGGATTAGTCTAAAAAATTAGATTTATTGAAAACTATGCAGAAATACTTTTTAAGCCCCTTCCCAATTAATACATAATTGCATACAAAATTTCCACCCTCATAGCAGTGCTGTAGCCATCTTCAATAAATCTGCCGTTTTTGTCTTCACTTCATCAACCGATTGATATGTGTTCTCTTCAATACATTTTTCTTTTTAAGAGAAACTGGTAAAAATCATATGGGGCGAAATCTTGTAAGCACGGTGAATGCTTGAGCATAGTAATGCATTTGTGCGCCAAGAACTGTTTTACAGAGAGTGTAATATGCACCAGGACGTTGTCTTGATCAAGCCTTTTAGTACCAGTTCTGCGCAAACGTTCCCATATTCAATATCTTTGCGACATGTTTTATTATCTCAGTGTCAATGTTCGCAATAGCTGCTATAATACTAACACTCAAACATTGATCTTTTCTCACAATTTCATTAATTTTTGTAAAAGTTTTCTTCAGTTCTTGTTGATAAAGGTTGACCAGAAAGTTTACCATCTTTAAAAGCCTCCGTACCTTCCGAAAATTGTGTGTACAATTAAAAAAATTTGAACACCTGAAACACTTATTCTTATACTTCCCCCGTTGAGTATTTTTTCGTAATTCTACCTCCGGGGTTCTATTTTCATTATCTGAAAGAGTTCCCTCTGCCATAACTCTACCAAAAAAGTTTCACTAAAGTTAGTATTTTAAACAGTCTAATGATTTTGGCTCACTCTCTTTTTGATGGCATACTTATATACAATCAAATATAGGGCATTGATATTTTTAAATTTACTCTAAATTCTTGACGTGCATTTATCATGGAAGCCGTTACATAGATTGGGAATTGAAAAAGGAAAGGAATTAGAATTTAAGAAATTTTGTCATTATTTAAAATAGTATAATTAAGTAATAATCTGCTTAAGAGTTTCTTAAAATATTTACTTCAAAAATAACCTTGGTAAAGATATTACTTCGCATGCTGACGTTTGAAAAATTTACTTTTTTAAATAGTATCAGGAAGTTCGCAAATTTTATTTTATGTTTGCATGAGATCAAGAATTATCAAGAATCTTTGAAGTAAACATTTATGTAAAAATGTCTAAATTTTTCACATGTAATACTAATTTATATTGTAAAAATTGTATCCTTAAATTTTGAATAATACACAATACTACTTTAGGAGACTTTTTAAATACGTCTATATATAAATCTAATTTAAAAAAAAAAAACTTCATGAAAAATATTGCAAATATTTTTTACAGCAGTTGCAGTTTCCAATAATGCACAGTTAAATATTTTTAAATAATGAAAGATATCTAAGAAACATAATCAATTTGTTTGTTAATAGAACAATATGCAACAATTGTACAATGCACATATCATTGTTCATGTTAGGTAGCCTTTGTTGCAATTACATACTAATGAAATAATAACAGAATTTGAGTAATTGTTGTTTCGAAAGCGACAAGTGAGGTTGTGTTTTATTTAGTAGTAAATTTACTGCTTAAAATCGTTTCTTCAAGTTTGTTTTAATCAAAATAAAAGCGAAAAATGACGAAGGAGATTTTAATGGGTGCTTTTGTTCTTTTGCACTGTGTGTTTTGCCTCCTTAAAGTATTTTGCCATTTTGAACTCTTGTATTGCCTTCATCTAATCCCATACTTTATATTTATTGACCTCTTGAAGAATAATTTACGATGTAATATTTTGGAAAGATGCCTCAGAAGAACATGTTCTTCATCAACCTTAATCGGCGATTTTTCAGATGCTAAAGAAATCGAAGGTTTATTCATCCAAGAGAGCGTAAATTTTTTCAAAGAAGCATCAAACAACGATGATGAAAAAGGTCTAGTAATGGATAATACTAATCTGCGATCTAATCATTTGGAACTCGCTAAGAATGAAAACCATTTTCTGGATGGCAGCGATTTCATCAATCCCGTTGCAATTAATCATATTGACGCCGCGGTCCAATGGACTCCAGCGGAACGCAACGCATCGATGTCATGTACAACATCTTCAAGTTCATTCACAAACGTTACCGAAATAGATTCGTTCAATAATTCCGAGGATGAGAAGGATTTCGGTGATTTCTCTCTGAACTCTTTCAAATCAACTGGACAAATGGAATCAACATCTTCAGATTTTACGTCCCTCACCTATTCTGAAGGAGATGTCCAGTTCATTGACGATTCATCTGTCCCGAAGAAAGGCAATGTCTTCCAGAAAGTCAAAAAACTTTTTGGCAGATTAAGGAAAGTAACACCATCTTGCTGTCATTCCCAAAGACAACATTAACATTCATAAATGTGTTTTAAAATGAAACCTTTAATAGCTTGAAGAATTAACATGCCGAAAATAGCTGAAAAACTTAAGCGATGTAAATGAAGTATAAAACATGAAGTATATAAATCCCAAAACACTGAAATCACCACAAGTTACTTAACCGATCAAAGAATAATTCAGTAGAATGGTCCTAGAAGAAAATCCAACCTTACCCATAGAATACGAAATATCAATAAATATCTTCAAAACAATTTTAGTAAACACTAAAAAACTCTAAACTTACTCTATATAAAAGGATCCGAGGGAAAAACACCCTTGTTGATTCATGAGCTAGGTGCTCAAAAGCGTTTGTATATAATGTATATATATATTTTTCTTTTTATTTTTTTCTCATATTTTTTTTTCTTTTTACACTGCGGACACTAATTATCAACAATAGAATGTGAAGTACACTGAGATGCTTCTTCACCTGTCTTCTCTTTGGGCTTATCCACGCCTGAAGAAAACTCGCCTGATTGTGATACTCAAGCCTATCAGGTGTTAGCTGAATGTGACTTTATGCAAGCCGTTCATTTATAACTCCTGATTGTGACTTTATACTCCGTCTAAGGGGTTTCCCAATTATGACTTTTAGAGCCTGAAGGAAAGGCTTTCTCCTGAATAATGACTCTGAAAAACCGAAAACGAAGATTGCGAACGTCTGTTGTACCTATGAAATGTTACCTGAACGAAGTCAACATCAGTAATATGTATGGAGAGAACGTACGTCTGGCTAGAACCATCAGAAGATTTGAATAATTTTTGAGCTGTTTGGATACTGTTATCTGGTCTCTCAAATCTTATATAATTACGTGATTCACTACCCATATGTAATTTTCAATAGTTATTATACCCATACAATAGTGTAAATTTTGTAATAGCCTTACCGGACCATTATGCACAAATAAAATTTAGGCTTTCAACTTTTCTGTGTCTTTTTTTCATTGCCTCTGATGTTTCATTAAATTACAGTCAGACATTCTTTGATAATATATTTTTAAATAAGTGAGTATAGTATATTTTAGTAACATAATTTTATTTCTCTTTAAATGTAAAAAGACAGCAATTGCACTATCTTACCATTATTGCATATGATTAAAATTTTTATTACATGGCATCTTTTTTTAAAAATAAGAGAAGGTTTAAATGATTCAATTTCTATTGATTGCAAGCGAAATGGAGAGTGGTCTTTCAAAAATTGAAATTTAAATAAATTGAGAAAGGTTTAATGAAATATGTGCGTACCTTTGCATTATTTAATATCAATTAATATCTTGTTTTCATTCAAATAATTTATAAAGAATTTAATGAGCTAATTTTTTCTGGTTCATGTTATTTGTTAGACTTAAAACAACACTATAAAAATAATGGTCACTTTCCATTGTTTTAAAAAGGATAAGTTGGAATTATATATAGAAAACATTGAAGATTCAGTTCAGCATGAAGGATAAAACTGTTTTGTACTTTTTCATTAATGGTAGAAATTTTACAGAGAAGTTATTTTGTTTTTAATACGCTTCGCATTTTTACCAGAATAAAAAACATAAAAAAAGCAAAATTCTTAAGTGTATTCTCGTAATCAAAAATATTAAATCAAAACTTTAAAACAATATCTAATGTTACAAATGATTTAAACATTTTCATTATTGAATGAGATATTTGTTTCAAACAAAATGCCAATAATTATTTTTTCTAATTACACTTTATATATTTGTTTATTTTTAGTATTCATCTGTTTAGTATAATAAGAGTTTAGAAATGATTTCCCAATCCATAAAGCTAAGTAATTGCATCACATGGGGAATTTTTGAATAAACAGTTAGATTTTTTTCACACACAAATTCTTCTTTATGAAGTTTTAAACAGTTTAACACTTGTAAGACTTTAAATACATTTTAAGACACTTGATGAGAGAAAAACTATCAGAGAATGTATTCAAAAAGGTATGTGACTACTTTGGAGTACTTTTTTTGAAATATATAAATTTTCAACCAAATAAGCATTTTATTTTAATGGGGTATAAAACTAGGAATTCAAGTACAATTTCCCCAAAATTAAAAATAATTTTGGATATATTGGGAATTTTGAGTGAAATTTTAGAGAATAATCGCAGTTACGGTAAACCTTGCATTGAATTTTCTAATTAATATATTCGAATAATGTTTATTCAATACATGGATAACATTATCTGTGATTAGATCTATAATATTTTTAAAATTTTTGAAAGTCTTTGAAATATGTCATTTTTTATGCAAGCATTAAATTTTTTACAAAAAAATAGTTTTATTTTCTCCCCAAAAATTGAAAAAAATATTATATTATACATATTATAGATTATCTACAGATTATCACAGATATTATATTAAAATCTTAAAGGCTGTTTTTTTAGAGGTATAGAACTTTAAATTGCAATAAAACAACGATGTATTATTCGATTGACATGCATTTTTTTTTATTCGAAAGATATTCTTGTGGCATTACATTTTAACTATGATTTCTGGCACATGACTGCCACGGCTGGCTCGGATGTAGTCCAATCTGGATGTCCAATTTTCGATGACTTTTTCCAACATTTGTGGCCGTATATCGGCAATAACACGGCGAATGTTGTCTTCCAAATGGTCAAGCGTTTGTGGCTTATCCGCATAGACCAATGACTTTACATAGCTCCACAGAAAATGGTCTAGCGGTGTTAAATCACAAGATCTTGGAGGCCAATTCACAGGTCCAAAACGTGAAATTAGGTGGTCACCAAACGTGTCTTTCAATAAATCGATTATGGCACGAGCTGTGTGACATGTTGCGCCGTCTTGTTGGAACCACAGCTCCGGAACATCATTATTGTTCAATTCAGGAATGAAAAAGTTAGTCATCATGGCTCTATACCGAACACCATTGACTGAAACGTTGTGGCCTTCATCGTTTTTGAAGAAGAATTCCACCAGCCCATAAAGCACACCAAACAGTCAGTTTTTCTGGATGTAACGGTGTTTCGACATACACTTGTGGATTAGCTTCACTCCAAATGCGGCAGTTTTGTTTGTTGACGTAGCCATTCAACCAGAAGTGCGCTTCATCGCTAAACAAAATTAGCTTATGAAAATCGGGAACAATGGCAATCTCGTTTTGCGCCCATTCGACGATTCTACGCCTTGCTTGATGATCGCTTTCATGAATTGCCAAACCAAACTGAGAATAAATCACTTGACAGCTGTTAAATCGGTCGCCATCTTGGAAAGTAATGCCAACTTAAACTTCTATACATGGAAAAAAAAACACTCTTTAGAAACAAAAATAAAGTGCTTTTGGAATCTTAAATGTATGGTCTTTAACATAAAAGCACAAAAAAGTTCGAAAATTTTCACCAAATCGATAAGTTTTGCTTAGTCACATACTTGAAAATACACTCATGGACAAAATATTAGCGCACAAAGAAATAATTGCGAGATCGTAACGAAACTTAGCACGAAGGTACATGTCGGGAAGATAAGCAAATGATTAGAAATACAGTGTGATTGCTCATTACGTATAGCCGATAGGGGGCGTTTAACGTCGTTCTCCGTGGAGTATAAAACAGGTAACCAAACTTGTTTGAGTGTGCTGAATCATTTACAAAAGAAGAGCTAAGGTAGGTATGCCATAGCTCTGTTTTCGAAGACAATATGAGCAAATGTCGCAGTTTAAGAGGGGAAGAATCCTCGGCATGATGGAAGCTGGCTGGTCAGCTAGGCGAGTCTTTCGTCGATTAGGCCTTTTTGATTGTGTTGTGAGGAGAATTTGGGACCACACAGGGGATCCCAGAGATGTCATTTACACGGAGATCAGGCCCAGGGAGCGCCCGAAAGGCAAGTCGTCTTGAAGATCACCACATCGTAAGAAATGCACGCATACAGTCAGCTGCTTCATCGGCTGCCACCCAGGCACAGGGAGCACCTTCATTAGGGACCCCTGTGTCTTCTCGAACCATACGAAGGATATTAGGGATCGTGGCACCCATTACGTGTGCTGCCCTTGACGCCCACCCATCGACGCCTCCGCTTGGAGTGGTGCTGCTCACAAGGAGACTTAACTGCAGCGGAATGAAACCAGGTCATCTTTAGTGACGAATATTCATATTCAATCACAACAATGATGACAATCGTGTTCGTATGTGGAGACCCTGTGGTGAACACCTCAATCCTACCTTTGCTTTACAGACACACCTCTCCCACAACTGGTATGATGGTATCGGGTATCATTGCCTACCATACACGGTCATCCCTAGTATTGATTCGTAGCACCATGGGAGCCCAGCGATATGTCCATGACATCCTGCAACCACATGTGTTGCCACTCATGCAACGGCTCCCAGGAGCTATTTTTCAACAATACAATGCTCGGCCTCACACAACAAGGGTGTCATCAGACGGCCTTCCATGGCCTACCCCATCGCCAGATTTGTCTCTAAACGAACATATCTGGGATCATTTGGGACGGCGAGTTGTGCATCTCATGAATTTGAGTCAAGGTTATAGCAAATATGGGACGAAATATCTGAAGACATCGTACAGAACTTGTATGTCTCAATGCTTGATCGCATCGCATCGTGCATTCGCGCTAGAGGGGGTTCAATAGGGTATTAAATCCTCCGTTCTTTTGCTTTTTTCTCTGAAATAAATTATTCTTTTTCTTTGATTTTGTAATCATTTACTTATGTCAAAGTAATCATTACGTATGTAAAATTACGTTTCATTTTGACCATTCCTTCTTGGTGCGCTAATTTTTTACGTCCATGAGTGTATTTTTGAGTGTACCTTTAATAGAATGTGACTTATAAAGTAAAAGAAGAAGAATGTAACATAACTAGAGGAATAACTATATAAAATAAAATAAAAATGAGGAAAGATTAATTAACTGCCCTACATGAAATAGGGGCTCTCTTTTTGTCAACAAAACGTCTATGAAGATAATATTGGACAGATTGCCAGAATAGAAATCTGGGCCTACGATACTGTCTGGTTTGGTTTCCTTATGAACACGATATGGTCATCGTTGCCATTAATTTACTTTATTTAACACTGAATTAAAACTATTCATATTTTTAAGATGTTATTTTCATGTGTTATTTTATGAGAGCTGTTATTTATCCTTACGAGAGAAATAAGAATCTTCAAAAAGGGTGATTTTTGATCTTCTATGATCAATGATTTCGCTATCAGTTAGAAATGTAATCACTACTTCATTTCTCGTAAAGTCGGATGGAACATAAAAAAATGTCAAAAAGAGAGCATTTAGTCTATTACTGTTTTTATATTTGTATATTCCGTTCTCTTTTAAACTGAACGATATCTCCATGAAAACTAAAACTAATTTTTGTGGCTCTAGTTAGATTAGATATTTTTTCATTTCATCCCATATTATCTTTGGAGTTTGGTAAATATTAATTTCTAATCTTAAAAACAAATTCATTTTATATACAAAAAATGGATTTCTTCTCGGTTATTTATTTTTCTTGAATCTTCTTTTTCGTAGAAGGATTTTATAAATATACGCTTAAAACAAACGCATGAAAAATATTTCAGGAATACTTATGTGTATGTACTCCCCTGAAACACTTTCAGTCATTGAGATAACATTTATTTTGAAATTACATATCACGAAAGTAAACAACTACCATCATTAAAAAAATTGAGAAAATTTTGTAAAGTTTTAGTTCAAATATATAATTGAAAGAATTTTAATTAAGCACGAATATATTCTATCCAAACAAAATGTTTCAGTGGATTTAATTTATCATGAGATGTTTAGCATGAACATCTGGAATTTTTTCAGAAGAACATTTATATAAACCACGATGAATAGAATTATACCCTTTTAAGGTCAAAGGTGAGTATTTATCTGATAAACAAGTAGATGACTAAGTTTGTTTGTAGAATATAAAAAATCAAAGAATAAACCTGGATGTATTATAAATCTTGGAGTATTATTGAAGTCATTAGTTAAATACCTCTCAGATTTGGTACATAAATGTAATTTTAATTGTAATATATGTATTGAAAAAAACGGACTAACAGCGTACTGTTTATAATATACAGGGTGATTGTCTACCAGACGGACACATTTGCAGTAGGTGTAGGGAGTACAGAGACAATTTAGAATCACATAAGAATGCAGGATCGCAAATGCCGCAGTTGCAAGCTATGGTGCAAATAAGCAGAGAAAAAGAACAGAAACATCAACACATAATTTGGACAGGAAATATTTTAATGAAATTTTGTACTGCAACAGGTGTTCGAAATTATGACCATCAGTCACCTGGTAGGCCGGACACTGGCTTTGCACGGAATCTCTTACGTTCTGGAAGTTTCTTGAATTTCTCGTAACCTCCCAACAGCTACAAATGCTGTACAGATGGGGACTTCAACTGAAGGAACTGGTGTCTCGTTCACTAAAAAGAACCAGTTACCTTTTTTTAAAGAACCAGTCTCACGTAACCTTCTGTTCACACTTGTAAAGGTCGTGTGATGTGGAACACGCCTGTTTGGGTAACATCCCTGGTACAACTGCCTTGCCCGTTACAGACTTCATCTCCATGCACTATCAGCATGTCGACCAGTTCCTCGTTTGAATATGTGAGTTCATTCTACTACCTCTGGAAACAGATCGTTAATGACGACTTCCAACAGGATCAGTGCACATGAAACCTTCTTTCCAGCGCCATCTGCAGAAGACAATCTGGGGGAATCTTTCAGAACGTAAGGAATTCCCTGCAGCATCACTGACATATTTGCCAGACGACTTCTGGTAGTAATTTCGAACACCTGTTGTAGTAAAAGCATTAAAAAAGATTTTTTCTGCCCCGAAAATTGGACTTCACTCAGGAAATACATTCTATGAGAAGTAAAAGTTATGTCAACAGGCAACATTATACAATTGTGATGGAATCGCGTATGAGTATACATTACAAAAAATATGCAAATGATTAACGTTTGACTGACTAGCAGGAGCATGATATTGCAATAGAACACACAGCAGAGAGCATCCCACTGTTAACGCAATGATCCCATTCAAATGCACAATAGGTCAGTTAAAATCTACGGAATGTATAATACCTCACATACGTATTTGTAAACAGAATAAGCAAATATAACAATTTCCGAAGGGATGTGCCATTAAAAGCAGCACAGCTGCTAAATCGAGTTGCTTGAAATTTGTAATGTAATGATGCCATCATTCGAAGACATTGGCAAGGAGAGAACTATTGGACATTCAGAGCGTCGAGAATTCAACGATCATTCTAGAGAGATGATAGAAAGTGAAAGAGGGATTAGTCGATCAGATCTCATATCCTTTGATCATGTAAATGATCGGATCAGTACTTGCAATCACCATTGATAAGCAACTCAAAGAACAAGGAATGAGGTCGTGGAAGTCAATGCACCAATTGTCCTTGTGACGTAATGGGAAAGAAAACACAGTCAGACTAGAGATATATAGTTAAGCTTTTATTCCCGAAGTATAGAACTGCCATCGAACACAACTCGCCTTTTGTATTTATCGGAAGTATCTCAAAACCGGATCACTTTCCAGTTCGCTATCTTTCAAGGCTTAGAAAGGACATTCCACTGCGCATGCGTTTAGAGGAGTCATTCTTGGAACGTAAGGGGAATGGGTTTAAAGAAGCTTTTGCACCCATAACAATTTAAAGGAGTCCTTATTGGTCATGTCGTCCCAAATGAAGTAAACTTGCTTTGGAAAAAAATATTAAAAAAATCAAGTCAAATCCTACTTAACTCAACGAAGAAAAATCTTATTTAGTTACTTTTTATTAAATAGTTACAATTAATATAAATATGATAGAATCATAATATTAGGTGGAAAACTGAAAGTGATATTTCTTGCAATTTTTCCTTTTCCTTTCTATATAGGATGTTAGATTTTTTTGTTTGTTTGTTACTATTTATTAATTAATTTAATTTAATTACCCCAATGAAATGATATAGCAAATAAGAAATCACATTCTCTGAAATTGGGCCATCCCAGGTGGGATTTGAACGCACAATCTTTGGATCATCATGAATCAATGATCAACGCGTGATTCATTATTCTACAGGGGCCCAGCAAACGATTTTCCTTTCTATAGATGCAGTTGGACTATATATATATTTACGGAAACAGTGAGAACTAATAGTAGGAATTGGAAAAACAAAGGAAGAACTGAGGGAAATCACCAATATAATCAAATAAAATTATCCATTAAATATTTCAATATTGCAGTGATGTTGAAAGTTTTTAGAATATACAGATTCACACAATAATTGTATAACATGCTATCAGAGAATGCGGGAAAGACCCTTAACTAAGAAAAGATATTACTTTTAACACTACTATTTGTAAAACAACAAAATGTTTAGTTTTAAGACTAAACCAAAGTTTTAAATTCGATTTTTCCAATTATTTTTACATAAACGCTGTGTAAGAAAAGGACAAATTTTACTAGCCCAAACTAAGGGACGTTTCGAAATTAAGTTTCATCATTTGTTTTGAGAAAGAAGTTGATACTCCAGGTCAAGCCAACTAATTAAGAAACCACATCCTTTGCTGGTTAAAAGTAGGAAGTAATATCATTGTAGAAGGAATGTGGAAAGTGTAGTGCACTGAATTAGAGAGAAAAGCAGTAGACTGGATTGCCGGAGATTTTTCAAGTACGAGTCATGATGGCAGACAGGCTTGCTGAAAATGGAATTGCGTGTGATTATTCAGTATGTATCGGCACACGGGGGTAGTGTGCTCATCATCCATAAAGACCTACAGACCCAGTATGGTGAAGAGTTCATGTGTTCAAGAGGTCAAATGTTTGCTGCTCGTTGGTGTTGCATGTTCTATGAAAAGAGCCCCAGTGTTGAGGATGAAGATCAAATAGGTCATCCCTTCACATAGTGTTGATAGACTGTCACGGATAACGGTGATAGAGAGACGTTCATATTGCTTCTTGGTCATGCTTAGGTCTATCACATGTTTCATAATGAGTTGGGCTACCGAAACAGTTCTGCCATATTGGTCCCGTGTATGCCAGTACTTCCCAAACTTTCCATATTTGCGACCCAATACTCAATCATAATTTTCATCGCAACCTCATTCCCATACATTAATAATGTATCTAATTCAATGATACTGTACTTTGACGCTAAAGCTACACAATACGACTTTATCTCTTAAGTGCCTCCGGTAAATATAAACGTCTCACCCTCAGCCAGTGTATTAATTGCCCTAGACCTATATATGCGTCTTTCCGAAGTATGGCCTTTTCTGCGCACTGTGTGTGCTATCCATAAAACTATTTCGAAGGCTTTGCATTGCAACAAAAGGGCCTTGACAGAGTTTGTGACACATTTATTTATTTCAGAGGATTTGCTCATGTGTATTCCTCTTTTCCAACCCAACCCCCTCCAATACATCACATACGCACGCCTACGTGTTAAGAAACTGGGGCAATGGGGAGGAAATTGTGTAATTTTTAATCGGCTTTAAGTGAATCATTAGAAACCATACAAATTTCAAGACAAGTGTTAATTTTTGTAAAGAGTGTTTTTTTCCCAGGTATATAAGTTTAAGTTGGCATTACTTTCCAAGATGGCGACCGATTTAACAGCTGTCAAGTGATTTATTCTCAGTTGGGTTTGGCAATTCATCAAAACGATCATCAAGCAAGGCGTAGATTCGTCGAATGGGACCAAAACGAGATTGCCGTTGTTCCCGAATTTTGTTTAGCGATGAAGCGCACTTCTGGTTGAATGGCTACGTCAACAAACAAAACTGCCGCATTTGGAGTGAAGCTGATCCACAAGTGTATGTCGAAACACCGTTACATCCAGAAAAACTGACAGTTTGGTGCGCTTTATGGGCTGGTGGAATCCTTCAAAAACGATGTAGGCCACAACGTTACAGTCAATGGTGATCGGTATAGAGCCATGATGACTAACTTTTTCATTCCTGAATTGAACAATCATGATGTCCAGGAGCTGTGGTTCCAACAAGACGGCGCAACATGTCACACAGCTCGTGCCACAATCGATTTATTGAAAGACACGTTTGATGACCGCCTCATTTCACGTTTTGGACCTGTGAATTGGCCTCCAAGATCTTGTGATTTAACACCGCTAGACTATTTTCTGTAGGGCTATGTTAAGTCATTGGTCTATGCGGATAAGCCACAAACGCTTGACCCTTTGGAAGACAACATTCGCCATGTTATTGCCGATATACGGCCACAAATGTTGGAAAAAGTCATCGAAAATTGGACATCCAGATTGGACTACATCCGAACCAGCCGTGGATGCCAGAAATCATATTTAAAATGTAATGCCACAAGATTATCTTTCGAATAAAAACAATTCATGTCAATCGAATAATACATCGTTGTTTTATTGCAATTTAAAGTTCTATACCTCTAAAAAACACCCTTTATATGACAAGACCATGGGGGTCACTAGTAATCATTAAACTTGTTCTTAACTTAGTATTCGTAACTTACGGTAAAATCTGGCGTATAACGCGCACCTATACTTTCAAGCTGTTTTTTTAATTTTTAGGTATATTCGCCGTATAGCGCACACCCCCTTTTTACGAAAAAACCTGAAATGCACGTGTGCAATTTTCTTATGTTTTGATTGATTGAATATTAACGTCGCACTGTTCAGCTACACGAGGGCTTTTGGCGACGGACCACCTAATTTTGAACCATGGTCAAGTGACGTGGACGACACCTGAGCTGGCACCCCCCCTCCTAACTACCACACCACACCAACGGGAGGACGTTTCAGCTCCCGACAGATTTAACGTGCATCGCTTCCCTACACGGAGGGTCTTTAGTGGTACTGGGCTCGAACCCGTGACAAAGCAAGCCACGGTCCGATACCTATACCACTCGGCTACCACGGCCACTTCTTATGTTTTGAAGTCATTATTTATTGGATTAATCATTCCAGACTATCTTTTGAAAAAAATAGTACACTTCTAGAATGATACAGCCCTTACGCGAAAGAAGAAAGGGGGTGGGAAGAGACCGAATCAGCGCCATGGCTGGACTTTCCCACACTTTTCTATAGACATTGACTCCTTTTTCCCCTTTCGTATGATGTACGAGGCGGACGATCAATTGTGAAATAAATTAGAACAAGCCTGAGACTTATTGCGTTCGCTGTCTGTAGTATAAACAATACTATGAATAATATTGAATACGCTTCAAACGGCGAGCAGTAAAGATAGGCTTGGTGAACGAAGGAAAACACAGTACCGGTTTCAAAATCTAAGTGATTCAATTTGCAAAAGAAAATGGAAATCGTGTTGCAGCAAGGATGTTTGATATTGGCAAAAGCTCCGTAAGGGAGTGGGAAAAAATGAAATGACAATAATTAACATGCCAAAGAAGAAATGTGCTTTATTTAAAGGAGTAACGAAATGGCCTATTTTAGAAGAAAGTGTTGCGAATTGGGTCCTAGAAAATCGCCTGAAGGGATTAATTGTAACAAGAAACTGTGTACGTTTATTCGCCTTGAAATGGTAACAAAAGAATGCCTTTTCTTGTTATCCAACAATGAAAGTTCAGTAGGTATGTTATTTCTTTTAAATTAACAGTATTTCGATGTATAAGTCTGAATTTTTTGAATACTCATTTTTTTAAAGCTCTCATTTTTATATTCGGCGTAAAACGCGCACCCTTAAATTTCAATATTATTTTTGGTGTTAAAAATGCGCGTTATACGCCGGATTTTGCGGTAGTTCTTAAAAATTATAAATTACATTGCGTAGTACTGATGCGTATATTTAAAAGTGTATTATATCAGTGTAAACTTGTATTTTATTTTTTATTTTGTCAGACAATATTTTATTTGTTTATTTTGAGTATATTAATAGTTTGCTTAAGATAATCTTTTGTTTTCTACTTTCCAAAATGCTCATGCCCCCCCTAGGGGAGAGCGCCTCACAGTTGGAGAAACATCGACTTTTGCTGCGTCTGCGAAAGAGAGAAATGAGTCTCTGTTCTAAGACCCACCCCTCAGTAACATAGAATCATCCTAGTTTACGAGAAAGGAAAACATTCTTCCAAAACACTGCTGAGGTGGAGAAGGCTGTGGGACATTTCTTTGGATCAGTAGGTAAGAAGCTTTACTTTTTTGGTCTCTTAAAACTGATTGCAAGCTCTCACCAATTTCTTAATGTTTATGGCGACTATTTTGAAAAATAATGCAAGACCTTAGTTTACCTTTCTTAATGCAAGACGTTTTTCTTTATCTGAATAAACTTTTACTGTGAAAAAATGTGGAAATGGTCTATCTCTTGTGTACATGGTGACGCAGATGACATCTCTCAACAATCTAAAGTTCAATTCTTTAGAATTTTATACATCCGACTTTTTAAAGAATTTGACCATTGTTTGAATTTAAATCATACATGTTTTTTCTTCTTTTTCCACAATAGAAATTTATGGAATGCAATTTTGTAATCAAATGTACTACTCATATACTATATTTAAAACCTAATTTAAAACTGAGATTTCTGGAGTAAATTAATTACAAAGAAAATATTTTAATTATAAATTTTTTATGAATGTATAACAATCTAGCCGTTACCCACCCGCTTCTCTGGGTATTTCACGATGTTGTATAAATGTATACTGCTTACATATGTAGGAATTATTGATATCTAGCATTAAGAATTCGATTGTATTGAAGAATATATTTACAGATATAACTCTCGCCTCTTGATATAAAAAGGACATAAATTATAATATCTAATTTCTATTTATATATAAAATAGAAGTAGAAAGATTTTTTGCGCTCACTTAACCTAATAATCTAATGGATATCCAACAAAGCAACTTTCAGTGGATCTCTACTCCATAAAATAAACATGCGTGCTAAATTTCAAGTCTAAATCTAACAGAGCAAAAACGGAATTTTTATCATCAATACCTCGTTGAGAGCATTCTTAGCGGATTCCAATTCAACAAAAAAGAAGCATGCAAACCAAATTTTATCATTATAGTCTTAGCATTTCGAAAACGGGAATTTTGTCTATCAATACGCCCCAATAGCTCTCCCTGCTTCCCCCTGGAGTTTATTTCCGTAAAAACCATTCTTAGTGGAACTCTATTCAACTAAAGAAACGTTCTCAACAAATTTCAAGTAAATGGGTTAAATTTAAAAACAGGAAATTTTCTATAACACAACTTAACCCCTCGCAAAACTCTTTGTAAAAGGAACTCTATTCCATGAACGGAACATACCCTCTAATTTTCAAACAGGTGGGTCTATTAGTTGAAAAGCGGAAATATATATCTATTACGCCCTTTAATCCCCCTCAGTGACCCTTGGGGATCAATTTCCCCCAAAACTATTTTATAGCGGATCTCTACACCATGAAAGGATTACCAAATTTTAAGATTGTACGTCTAATATTATAAAAATGGAAATAATTATCCATAATGTCCCTTAAGTCCCCTCAATGGCACTTAGGAAGTAATTTTCACAAAACCCATCTTACAGCAGACCTCTACTTAATGAATGGAATTTGCTTACTCAATTTTAAGATTTTACGTCTAATAGTTTGAAAAAGGAGTTAATTGCCTATAACGCCCTTTAATTCTCTACAACGCCACTTGGGAGTCACTTTTGACAAAACCCATTTTGTAGCGGATCTCTAGTCTATGAAAGGAATCCGCTTACCAAATTTTAAGACTGTACCTCTAATAGTTTAAAAATAGAAATAATTATCTATAAGACCCCTTAAACACCCGTAACGCCCCTTGGGGTTCGATCTTTGCAAAATCCGTTCTTAGCTGATGTCTACTCCATGAAAGGAACCTGCCTACCAAATTTCAAAAATCTGTAGGTTTAATAGTACCGGAGATATCGTGATTAGTCAGTGAGTGAGTGAGTCGCTTTTCTCCTTAATATATATAGAGAAAAAATATTAAACCTTGTGAAAAGTCTCTTAATTATAGTTAAAAATGCTTTCTTTTTCAATATAAAAATTTGAGATCTATACATGCTAAAGGCTAATAACTGGAGCACCAAATGTTGATTGAGAGTCAAAACTTTTGGAACCTAAATTCTGCATTTTGCAATAATTATATTGTATTTGTAATTAAAATTCTTGATGAATTAAAATAATTTATAGAGCGTCTTAAATTTTTAAATGTGAGAAAATTTTAAAAAACTAAAGTCAATGTATAGATGTAACATTTCTAAAATATATTTTTATTTAAATCAATAGAATTCAAACAAATATACCAATTTAGCCACATTTTTCGTGCAATCTGCTTTTTTCGCTTACTAACAATGTATGTCCTTTTCTTAATCTATTACCTATAAAAAGCCGCTCCGCCCCCCCTTTATATGGAGAGACCGTGGTAGCCCAGTGGGTTTGGCCACGCACTCATTACTGGCTTGTTATGAGTAAAATCCCTTGTACCACTGAAAATCCTTCGTGTAGAGTGAGAGTATTTTAACATCACTCTACACAACTATACGAAAGTTACTGAAGAAGAATCTTATAAACCGTAACCATGGATGATGGACGAAGACGATATCTGATCAGTTAACTCCCGATACCAAAATTCCAGACCATGCCAACGGGGAGACTTGGTTTTAGATTTACCTCGATCTAGCTCGATCTCATGAAATGCCAGCCACGAGTCCTTGACCATAACTACAACTGCAGTCACATACTGTGTAGAATTGCTGATACTCGTAACATATGCCGTGAAGAGGAAAGAAACGTTACATTTTTAATTATTATTTTCGAACATATTTATCATTGTGAATATGTCACGAATACTGGCTCGCTCATTGCTCAAGGCGCTGTATCATATCATTAGGCATATACGTTTCCATTCAGTACTTACTTTTATAAGGTGATACTCTAAAGCCTCTAATACGGAATTCGAATGTGTTTGGAATGATGTGTGTCACACAAATGTGTTTATTCGATATTAATTCTCGCACTTGGTGCAGAACATTCTGGATTTGCTTCCCGAAAACATAAGTATTTTGATATATTTATTTCTTTAATGTCATTTATTTTTTATAGTCATCTATTATAATTGTTATTTGGAACTATAAAACAGCCACAAGAACTATCGACTTAAATTATGGACTTGTACGACAGAAACAATTTTTTAAGTGACACGTTGCATTTTTTCTGTCCATTTAAATATATATATATATATATATATATATATATATATATATATATATATATATATATATATATATATATATGAAAGAAATATGTATTATATATCAAAAACAAGAAATAATAGATAATGAACATAACAAGAAATAGCGTAATAAAAATATAAAAGCTGAACATGAAGAACAAAATTATAGAGAAATAAAAAAAGAAACTGCAAAAAAGAAGAACCTAGCGAGTCAGAAAGCAATTTCGGACTTAGGACCGAATAAGTGGGGTTAAACTAGTTTGAAGGCGCCAACCTTCCCCCTTTGCAACTCGGTTAGGAAAAACCAAATAAAATAAAATAAACAAAAATTCAGAGTATGTAAAAACACAGAGAGTATGATAAAACCACTCACTACTATTATGTAACAAACTCTCCCAAACTCTTAATGCAGAAAAATCGCAAAAATAATTACGTAAGAAAAGTAGAAAAATCCTAAAACAATTACATAAGAAAAGTATTTTTCAAAAAATAATTTAACAAAATTTCTTTACTCACGAAGAGAATCAAGCATCTTGACATCAATGAAAATCAATTATTCACCAACAATATATATCATATATATATATATATATATATATATATATATATATATATATATATATATGTGTATGTATGTATAAATATTAAAGTTTTCGAACATCTTATTTAAAAAAGAGTAAAACTGATTTCAGTTTTGAAGGAAAAGTTAAATATAAATTAATTACAGTTTCTTACAACTGCTCTCTCTCTCTGTCTTACTTGTTGAATTAAAACATATCCATTCCTTATCGGATGAAAAATTCTTTTTTTACTACAGTATATGTCATTAAAATATTTTGTAAGATCAATCAAATTTATACGTAATGCATTCACACTTTTTTTTATAAAACTGCCCAGAACACACACACACACATGTCACTTTATCTAATATTTTATGCTTCCGCTTTTTGCTTTGTATAATGTATTAACTCGCCATGGTACTTATATAATAAGTGGTTGACATCTCTGCAGTGATTTCAGAATATGATTAATGAAGTAATATTTTTAGTTCTTAGACATTTATTAGAAGGCTTTTCAAGTCTCTTAAATGCCTTTCCAGTTCATCAGATAAACTTTCGATTACAATTATATC
The DNA here is from genome assembly GCA_019973935.1 of Trichonephila clavipes. Lineage (NCBI taxonomy): Eukaryota > Metazoa > Arthropoda > Arachnida > Araneae > Nephilidae > Trichonephila > Trichonephila clavipes. The sequence goes on along the minus strand of BMAU01020360.1, from coordinate 1,053,698 downwards.
TGGACTTTTCGATGGCCATTTCAGATGATGAAACATACCATAATTATGATTAAACCAGGTCTATATAATATCGGTGTGATAGGGAGTAGCAATGTCGTCTTAATATATTTCGTCACCATTTTAAAACCAAGCTTCGATTAATGGTTTAACAACATTTTCTGGATAAGATAAGCACTCATTTCTAGTTCTGTTACCCTTTATAGTGTGTTTAGGGGACCCATCCCTTTCCAGCCAAATACTCCCCAGATCATTAATCATTTAGCTCCAGTCTGCACAAATGGTTGTATGCAATGTCTTAAGAACTACATGTTATTTCAAAGAATTCTTTGTAAAAAGTGTAAAATGTGTCTCATCAGTCCATACAATAATTTCTACATTTCTACGTCTCAAATCATGTATTCTTTAACCCAAACATAATGAATTATTCGATTTAAAGCTGGAAAATAGGGTTTTCGTGTTGGTTGTCTAAATTAAGGCCCAAGAATGATATGTTTTCTTTGTATTGTTCTGTGAGAGATGTTTGTTTCCCAGTCTAAAATGAATTCCTTTAGAATTTATAGAGTTGTTAATTGTCTACATTCCCTATTTTCTTCACATTACACTTCAATTTTCTCTCATTACGATTTGCTATTTTCTTGGGTCTATGTACCCTATATGAGGAAATTGTTGTGCTACTTTCAGTTAAATATATTCAGTTTACATATTTTTATTATGCTTTTGTTTTATAGTGTAAGTTATTTTGAAATTTCAGATACTTCCACTTCATTTTGTCACATAGAAATAATCTTCCCACTTTTTAAATTTATTAATGACTTTTGTTGATGGCATTATGAAACAAAAACAATTTTCTGCATAAAAAAACAATCTTTAAGTTAAATAATACAGTCTATTACTTTGAAAAGTATTTTTCTAAGATATTAATAAATATTTTGCTATTTTCTATAGTTGCATTTGAAGGAAAAAGAAAAATAAGTAATAGATGACAAGTCATTTGGCCACAAGTCATGTTTACAATTTCAGATGCTGTGCGTTCAATTTCTTTTATAATTAATCTGGTTTTGCATATTCATTCAGAAATCATTTCATTAAATTGGTATAGCATAGGTTTCTACAATGTTTTTGTATGATTTGACATCTTCTGATTAATTCAAGTCGATGAATGAGTTACTAATGCAATTGACAACTTTTCTGATTAGTTATTTGATGAATAATGGTCTCAATGTCACTCTTCTGTCAATTCCAATTCACTATAAAACCATTGATAATAAATTTTCTGATACCCTAACCCAAGCTCTATCTAATGTTTCCCAACCTGGTCCTCCTGTTTGTTATCAAGCTATTAGAAACACTAAGACAGGCATAGGATGAAATATATATATATATATATATATATGTGTGTGTGTAAAATGAATAAATACACAATATTGCCGAACTAAACCAATAAATTCAGAAGGGGCACCATGGAGACAACAAATCACTACAGACAATGGATCCCAAACAGCATTTACTCGTTGAAAATCGCGATAATAGTAGCAATCGTGAGAAGGATGAAACAATCGAGGGGAGTGGCCAAATTAATGCGAGGATATACACATATTGGCTGAACGCCTCAAAGACGCGTAATACCTTGTTTTCCTACAGTATATCTTCCCGGAATTGAAAAAGGGAGTACAGGTCACTGGGCAGCATAACGTGTAGCTCATGTACAATGATACGCCAAAACATTTTTCGATTGGAGTGCATAACCACCTCTATGCTACATATCCCGGAAGGTGGATTAGACGCGTCTCGTCGGGTTGGCTGTTTGGCCTCCCGCATCCACGGATGGTGAGTCCAAATCCAAACCCTTGGATTTCTTTTTCTGGGGTCCTTTGATACTGCTGGTGTATCAGAGGCCTGTGGTTATAGTGGAGAGGATCTCATGGCATGGAATGCCGTCACTTCACGTGGCATCGTGGATTTGCTTAAACACATCCGAAAATCCATCGTTTGTCGGTGCTATGTATGACCTACGTGGATATAACCTCGAACAATTCCTGTGATAATACTTTTTCGTTGCATTTATGACTTCCAAATGTGGTACATTGCTTAGATTGTAAACAGGCAAATATATTTCTTATCTTTTATTGACCTTTTTGGTACCACTTGACCTCACACTCTTCATAATTATTTATACAAATTACTCCGACTAAATATAATTTGCCATCCCATGATGTATGGTGATTTGTCGTTCCCATGTAGCCTTCTATCACTCCTCTGAATTTGTCGGTTGAATTTTGCAACACCCTGTATAGTTTATGTTTGTGAAAACATTTGTGTTTGTAATTTTCCTTTTTTTTTGCTTTCAGAATATTTCAAATGAAAGTGTATTTGTCAGTTCTATTTTTTAAAAAAAGTAATCAGTGCACTTTAAGCATTTTATTTTGTTCTATACATGCCAGGTAAATCAAAGAAAGAAAATGTGACAGATTTCTGGTTTCTGGACAGGGACGTAATGCTAGTCATCAGTCACTCATTTACAAACCTTTAGGAGACCCAAACCTTTATTCTGTAAATTAAAAAACATTAAATATTATACGAACATTGTAAAGGCAAGTTTATATTAAAATGTTTATCATTAATATTTAAATCATACCTGGCAGTACAATCCAGGATAACACACTTTTCCTGCATCGTCGCAGAGTTCTCCTAATAAAAAAATACTTATACAACAACAGTAAAACAACATATAAATCATAAACTCAAAATTCAACGTTTTTGCCCATGACCATGGAATTTTAAGGAGTGTTTCTGCAACACACTTTTTTGGCTTCTGCCATCTTTTTTCTACAAGAATTTAGTTTCCGTACTTATTTCTACACATATTAGTAGTTGAGTGAATTTCTGAAAACATTTTGAGGATATAATAAGACACTGAGGATCTTTCATGAGCTGGAAATGAAAGCACTTTTAGTGGAAAGCGAATAACACAGCGTTTCTCAAACATTCGCATTCCATTGCCACCGTTTTCCAAGTAGGCGAGCGTATGTGATGAACTGGGTGAGAGGGGAGAAAATGAATAAATAAGAAAATCCTTCGTAAACACTGTCCAGGTCCTTTTGTTGCATTCCAAATTATTCGGAATAATTTTATGGATAGTAATACACAGAAACGATCGTATTTCGTACTGACATATATATACGTCCGTGGAAAACAGTGATACGTTTATATACGCTTGGGGCACTTTAGACTTTTAAGTCGTGTTATATCTTTAGCGTCAAAGTATAGTATTATTGAATTCAATTCATTGTTATTGTTTGGAGGGGGACGCGATGAAAATTATGATTGAAAATTGGGTCACAAATGTTGAAAGTTTGAGAAGCACTGGAATAACACGAGAAAATTATAACACATTCTTGAAATGTGTTTAATAATAAATTCTGGCTTTTTAGCGGGTTCTTCTTCCGCCAATTGCAAACAGCAAAAGAGAGGAATAAAATTCCTCAACGATTAGCCTGATTTTGAATACCTTTTCGTCTCAGTCGTCTAAGACAAGCATGCAGTAGCAGTGCAGCGCTAGGTTGGTTGTTCAAATAAACACCTCTGCCAAAGGTTCTACGACGACGAAAAGGAATTGAACACTAGATGGCAGCACAGCTTACTGCTACTGACTGATTAAGAGTTCATACCGTGGAGAGTCTAACTAAGAAATTTCAATAAATCATGGCTTGTGATTTAAACGGCATGGAACACGCGTCAACTAGATTCGCCATTTGAATAAGAGACTGCTCTCTATTTGCCAATTAAAAAACATTCCAACGACTTCCAAACCTATTGGAGATATATATCAATTGATGAAAAGGCTGAAAAGGCAGCTCTCTCTAAAGTATCTCTCAGAAAGTTTATCAACAATATAAACGATGAACTTCTCTGAGAAGGGGATATGCAGTGCCCTCTTCTCATGCAAGTCGCAAACGACAAAAGATAGGAATAAAAACCCTTAACAACTAACACGAATAGGGATTACTTATCGTCTAAGTCGTTTAAGACATGTACTGAGTAAAAGCGAACTGGTAGGTCGGTGGTTTAAATAAAAACCCCTGACAAAGTTCCTTGTACTTCTTTATTTCAAACAAATAATCAATTATTTTGTTTTATACGTGGGACAATACTCTGCAGATTACGAGGTCAAACCACAAATATAAGATAAATGTAAAGTAATGGATTATATTCGTATTAAATTTCTAATAAATATATTAGAATTTAAGTGAACTCGAATGAAATGTTCAAAAAGAGTACCTAAATTTTAAAGTAGTGGATAACATATACGGAGAATTCGGAACAAAGTGAACAGAAGCTTTAACGAACTTCTTCACTGAAGTGATTATTTTCCTTCAATGTATAATTAAAATGATTTTTCATTGTACTGTATGACACCGAGCAGAAAACTAATTTTTAATTTATAATGATCAATATTACACTGATGAAAACAATTGAAAGGACAAATGATTTATTCTTTTTGCCATAAAAAGGAAACTAACAAAGCATATAAAACCAAACCTGGCCAAAATATCATCCAATATAAGATAACTATATGGGAAAACAAAAATAGTCACAACCTGCATTTTAATTAAGAAAACTGGTTACTTGCCCAGCACAACAGTTGACCAACACAATATAAGTCAGAAAAAACATGTTCAATAAAGTGTAGGATCTCCTCTAACAGCTATACAAATCTCACATCGGTGTTTCATGTTTGTTAGGGCCCTTATTAACCCCTATAGTAACCATAACCACTCTTGAACCCAGGCGCTCTCGTATATGACAAGCCCGTGTGGAAGTCCCTAATAATTACCAAATTTGTTTTTAATTTACTAGTGATAAATTGATTACTAAAACTTTTTATCGTTCTGATACATTTATAAGTATGTCATAAATGAATATGTGTTTTATTTTTATTATGTCAAAATGCATTTTGTTTTGCCTGCTTTCAATGAATTGATAACTACCTTAAATATTTGATTTTCGACTTTTCCATATGCTTGTGTGAGAGAGAGAGAGAGTTCCGCACGTAGGGTTATTAGGCCCCCTAAGGAGGCTCCCCTCACAGTTTGAAAAATGCTGCACTACAGGATTGACTGAATTACGTCTTTAACCATTTAAGGCATTTGACTACCCAAAATTCGCCGTTTTGGTGAAAATGTTCGAAATTCCTTTTAAGACTTTGTTTTATAGCCCATACATTTAAGATTCCAAAAACACTCTATTTTTGTTTCTACAATATCTAGAAGCAAAGTTCCAGCATAATTAGTAAACCGGAAATGGAGTTTACAAAACCGGAAGTAGATCCTCACAAAATAATTTTCAGATATTGAATTGAAATTTTCTAAACATTTTTTATTTAGTTCTATCTGTGTTATGAATCAAAATCTAATCTCAGTGTGTATATATATGTACTTAATAGCTTTTTATGAAAAAAAAAACATTAATTTTTTTAAAAAATCGTGTTTTTGCATAAAATTTGGCATATTTGAAAAAATTTCAAAAACGTTACAAATCTTTTAATCTCTAACACATACAAAAATATTATACAAGTATTGTATAAACATTATTTGAATACATTTATTAGAATTTTGTGTAAGTGCAATTTTTTATCGAATTATCACTAAAAATAGCAATTGTCATAGTCTATAAAACTCAACAGAAAACATCAAAAGGTTAAAAATAAGTCAAAATTAGTTACGCATGTAGCTAAAGAGATATTGACCTATATATATGGTGAATTTAAAAAATGTATAATTATTAGAAATTTTTTTTATACTGTATTAAATTGTTTATTGCCTTTTCTGAGAAACTATGTTTTTCAATTTCTTGCTTCACGGTAAAGGTCATTTAAGGTTTTGTTTTTAAGATATTGAACTGAAATTTTCATAAAATGTTTTATTTAGTTTTATGTGCAATTTATACTTTTATCTAATCTTTGTGTATATATTTATGTATTTTATTGCAACTTTATAAGAAAGTAACATTATGTACTTCTTGTAAAAAATCGAATTTCTGCTGAAAAAATTTATATATATTTTAAAAATCTTCAAAAATATTACAAATCTTATAGTTCCAACTATAGATAAAGATTTTATTTATGCACTGTATAAATATTATTTAAATATATTAATTAGAATTTTCAATACAAGTCTTACCGTAACTGCAATTTTTCACTAAAATTTCACTCAAAATTCTTAATATATCCTAAATTATTTTTAATTTTGGGGAAATTGTACTTGAATTCCTAGTTTTATGCCCCATTTCAACTAAAACTTTATTTAGTTGAAAATTTATATATTTCAAAAAAGTGCTCTGAAGGTAGTCACTTACCTTAACGGGCACACAACTAAAATACATTTTTCTGTGATAAAGTACTTGATAAATAAAATGTTCTCATCCTCTATAAACATTATTTGGTCACAAAAAATATCTAATCATCGGTTTTATTCCTGGGTGGGGGCTAGACGTTATAGCCACTGCGCGTTTAGGACATTTAACTTACTTTTCAGGATAGAAATAATAAATCATATTAGAATAAACTTTTTTTATGAAAAATTAAGATTTATGTAATAACTATTAAAATAATAATTAAATACAAAGTATAAGTGTAATTTAATAATAATAGAATAATTGTACAACATATTACTTAGAAAATATATAGAATACTTAGAATATACATTGAACTTGGTATATATCCACATTTTATATTTCATTTAATTTTAGTATGAAACGTTAGAAATAAAGTAATATTTTTGAGAACATAAATTAGTTATTTCCCAAATTTGATGAGCTATTTACTGTGGAATTTAATAATATGTAAACGTTTTCTCCGAGCAGGAAAGCTGTAATGAAAGATTTTTGAACCCGAGAATCTTGCACCACATACTGTAAACAAAGTTTGTTTATATTTCCCACCCTCAACATTATCACGTGATTCTAAATGCTTTCTCTCGAGTACAAGAAAAGCGAAAATTTCTAGGTCATTTTCAGTTCTATGTAGGCAGTGTATAGAGCCTCTATCCACATATTAAAGGTTTTCAAAAACCTAAATAAAACCGTTTTTTTTAATTATACATTTGCTTAATTCATTCAGATGAGAGAAAAGTATACTTTTGACGTGTCGAATTTTTTTTCAAATATCAGAAATTTTATTTATAATAATCAAAATACAATTTGTAGATTTACACCTAGAAAAACTGTTTTTAACTGCCCATCAGAGGACATGAAATGCAAAAAAAAAAAAAAAAAAAAGGTATCGTCCTGCCATCTGTATTGATTTTTATGTGTTTTAGCTTCAATTAACGTATATAGATGGACTAAATATCCGACACCCGCTTTGAGGAAAGTTTTTTAATATGTGGCTAGACGTATTAAGCCACTGCCACTTTTAAAGGGTTAAAGGCCCCCAAAAGAAAAGCACTCATGGGATGTAACAAAAATTGCAAATAAACACAAAAAGAAAATGACAGAATGTACTTAAAGAAATAGAGGATGATACCCTAAATCTCTCTCTCTCTCTTAGCGACTAATAGTATGTAAAGTTTTAATAAACGTAAGGCTAATATTTTAAATTTTTAAGGTGAACTCACTAGAAAATAGAAATGCCACTCTTTGGATTTTTAATTTATTTAAAGATCATGAGATTATTTCTTATGTTTCAATATAAATATTTTCTAGAATAAAACCGTTTTGTTTTGCTATGAAATAAAAATATTAGCTGGTCACCGCTCACTTCATTGCGCATTTCATGACATTGTAAAACATTTAATTCCTTTTAGGTTATTGTTATATAAATTTTAGAATTAAGCTTTCAGAGAGAGTTGTATTGAAAAGCATTTTTATACAACTCTCACCTTCTGATTTAAAAAAGACAAAAACAAAAATATTTATATTATATACATCTCTGGCCTGTCTACGTAGTCAACTTCCTCAACACCATTTTAGTGGATCTCTACACATTAAAAGAAATATGTTTACATTGTTTCAAGTTTGTAGATCTAAAAGTTTTAAAACGAGTGTTTTGGCTATAAAATCTTCGCAAACATCCGCCACGTTATTGGTAGTTGATTTTCACAAAACGAATGTCTACTCAAAAAAGGAAACATTCTTACCAAATTTCAATATCTAATATTCCGGTCTAATCTCTCAAAACCGGGATTGTTTTTGTCTATAACAGTAACTGTAATCCCTTAAGAAGTCAATTTCTACAAAACTCATTTTCAGGGGATCTCTACTCAATAAAATTTATAACGTTTCGAAATTTCGATTTTGTGGGTGTAATACTGTAGAGAATTTATTTTATCTGAAATGACTCCGTACTCCCTCTTGTAAATATATCAATTTATTTAAAACCCGTTCTTACCGAAAATCTACTCGATTAAAGAGACATGTCTGTAAAATTTCAAGTCTTTAAAAGTTAAGATCTCGTGATAAGTGACTGAATTAGTCCCTCTTGTCTAATTATCCCGAGTTATTTTGGGTTCGTATATATTGCAATTAGTTATTATCCCGAGAAAACTCGGGTGAAGCAGAATTTGTCAGTACGATTTGTTTTATCACGGTTTTACTGGACCTGAAATGAAAGAAAAAAAATGCAGCTTTGATTGATAGTTTGTCAAGTTTTGTTGGTTTCACGGTTCTTTTGGTGGGACTGGTATTGTATAGTATGCGTTTCTTTTGTATAGTATACGTCGGCTGGTGAATTATTAATGCATAAAGAAGGATAGGGGCGTTAAAAAAAGTAAAATATTGCTGATGATGCAAAATCGCGAAATCGATGATTTTTCAGATAGCTATTATGAAGAGGTGTACACTGGAAAGTGTGGTTCTTCTGTATGTAGCCTTATTGAAGACGATTGTAGCGTTATTGAGAGAGTGTACTCTGCGCTTCCGTAAAAGAGATTCCAGAGGTAAGCCAGTAAGAAAAAAGGGGGCAGATATCAGTGTACAGGAGTGGTTCTCAAACTTTCAATACTCGCGACTCAATATTCAATCCAAATTTTCATCGCGCCCCCCATACAATAATAATGTACCACTGGTGTATATAAACGTCTCACTCAGCCAGTGCGTAAATTGTCCACGACGTATATATACGTCTTTCAAAAATACGATCTTTTCTGTTAACTGATATCCATAAAATTATTCCAAAGGCTTTGGACTGCAATAAAATGACCTTGACAGTGTTTGTGCGAATGATTTACTTATTTCCTAGAATTTTCATATTTATTCCCTTTCAATTTCCTAGAATTTTCATATTTGTTCCCTCTCCTCCCCCAATACCCCACATACGCGCGCATACGTGTAAAACGGTGCATTGGGGAGTGAATCGCGTAACTTTTAATCGGCAGTCAAGGGATTAATTATAAATCGTACAAATGATCAAAATAAGTGTTAATTTTTGCATATAATTTTATATATGACAAGCCCGTTGAGTCACTGGTAATTATTAAATTTGTTCTAAATTTAGTATTTTAAATTAATTATAAAATGCATTGTGCACTATTGATACATTGATAGGTATATTTTATCAGTGTAAATGGGTTTTTTTATCATGTCAGAATGTATTTTTTTGCTCACTTTCAATAAATTAATAGATTATTTAATAATCTTTTGTTTTAGACTTTTCAATGTATTCGCTCCCCTCTTCTAAGGTTATCATGCCCCCCCCCTTAGGGGGCGCGCCCCACAGTTTGAGCAGCCTTGGTGTACAAAATGCCAGGTATCACTTAACTTCGTTCCTTGCTTCAAAAACGATCATAGAAAGACTAATACTTAACTTTTTTTCTAATTGCCCGAGATAACTCGGGATAGAAATCTCATTTTTACACTAAATGCTTTTACACCTGTAAAAAATTAAAAATTCAACTTAAAACCTACATATTTTGTTTTGTTTCATTTCCCTGTATTTAATAATAAAATTTTTAAAAAAATGTGCTGAAAAAAATTTGGAAGGGAAGTGGTTATAGTCACTTTTCTCTTATATAGTTTAAATCAAGAAAATAGTCGAGAAAAAAATAATTCTATGAAAGAAACATATATTTAAAAGACATTAAATATAAATTGACAGATTTTACCTTCTTTCCTGAATGCAACACAATACTCTACAGGTGGATTCTTCTCAATAACTCTCCAGCAGTACTGATCATTCTCGCATTTTTTCAAGAAAACTCCACATCTGTTAGGATCTCTCCCCTGGACGCTGATAAACATCTGCAAAAAATTCTAGCAATGAAGGCAAAATGTTGAAGACCAAATAGTACTTACTCTTAAGGTATCCGACTACGTTCGGAACCGTGATTATGCAAAAACATATAATTGGATAATATTTATGATATTTAGTGTCACTTAGATTAGAAAATGTACGTAAAACTGTTTTAAGAAGGGTATTAAAATGAAAAATCATTTAAATACAATATTTTCACAAAAAATGAACATAGAATGAGCAATTTTCAAAATATTCTCCTTTTGTGAAAAATGCTTCTATTATAAAAATATTTTGCCTGTAAATAGCTCAAACCTCTCTACAGAGGCTCAACTAGAATTTTCGAAATATATAACTTAGAAGTGGATTTATCCATGTTTTGGGTCAACAGAGGGGATAAATTTTAAGAAAAAAAACGCGGATAATTACTTCAATTGGTTGTAACTCTGAAATCATAGAAATCTGATCATAGTTGAGCCTCTGTCCAGAGGTCTGAGCTATATACAGGCAAAATATTATTATAATAGAAGTATTTTTCCCAAAAGGAAAACATTTTGAAAAAAGGTTATTCTAAGTTAATTTTTTGCCAAAATATAGTATATAAAAATATTTTTATATATGTATTCTAATTTAAGTGACACTAAATATCATGCAAATTATCCATTTTTGTGCTTTTTTAAAATCACGGTTGCGAACGTAGTCGGATACCTTAATGTTTTTCAAAGTACCTTCATGTAAAACCCAAACAAAAAAATATGTGCTGTCAAAATTGTATCATTTCTCAAATACTGAAGATCACGAGCATTTTTTTTTCTAAAGAGAGAGTTAACTACTTATTTTTTTTCATTTGACTTATTTTAAGGCATCCGACTAGGTTTGTAGACCATTCTTTTTAAATCTTGCTTTCAGAAGAGTTTAATTATTTTAGAGAACACATAAAGTGTCATAATTATTTAAAAAATAACATGTATACCTCTTTATTTTTGAAAAAAAATACTATTTTTTTATAGAATTTCAGCAAAATTTCCATATAAAGCAGCACAGCATAAATAAAAATATGATGGACGCTATGCAATTTTAATTTCATTGATATACTTATTGATCCATCTGAAACGTCACAAGCCACGTGATAAAAATATTTTATGAAATAAACATTTTAAAAGCGTTCAAATTTGACGTTTATGTCTTTCCTTAAAATTACCTTAAGCTCTCTAAGCCAAAACTGGCTGTAAAATATCACTAAATGTAATGATCTTAAAATTTTCGGTTAGCTATATTCTAAAGAATGTATTACATATGTGTTACAAATTTAATTGAATTTCATTTGATTAATTTGGAGATATCGCATGTTTCGTGTACAGACTATCGTGACAATTTCATTCTTCTAAAAGCACATCTAAAAACGTGTTTATAAGATAAAATAAATATTAGAAAAACAGCTTAAAATTCTCCAGTTTTATATGTTATTCCTTCTTAGTCAATACTTGTATTTCTTTTTTTCCCTGATGGTCCTCACACCCCAAAACCCCTTTTCGACCTACTTGGATGCCTTCAATTTTTTGTGAATTTTTGAAAAATAAACATCTTTAATCCTTGCTCAAGTAAAGTCTGCAACTGAACGGTTAACTGATTTTATTGATTACTTAATTGTATAAAGAAACAATATTTATTATGTTAAAATATATTTTTTATTGAATTATTTTTATCTTTTTTTCTGTTTTAGTTAGGTTTTTCCCTCTTGTTTTACGGTAACCACATTTGATTTGTAGAGCATTTTGAACATGCATGAATGCTGGAATGCTTTTTATTTAATGTTCATATAGCATATGTTCCAAAAATAGATTTTTCAACAAGTGAAGATTCATTGCTTCTGAGTTATTAATCTTTCGAATTTCCAAGCCATCTCATAAATCTTGTTAATTTTTTAAACTTTCATCAGTTGAAAGTGATAATATTGGTACTTGAAATCTCAGTATGTTAAAGCCCTACCGTTCTATTACACTGGATACAAATCTTATCATTATAATACTACAATGTTGAAGTATTGTAAGTGAATGAATATGGTAATCATTAATTATAAATAGTTTAGTCATATTTACAATTTATACGTTAGGTTTAAATTGTTTTACTTTTATAGCAGTTCTTTTAATTTTCATTTTTACATATTTATTTGGATAACTACAGTTGTTACCGTACTTTCCTGTTCATAACAATTTGAAGTAAAAATAATGTGCAAATAATATGTAAAAATTTATTTTTATATTTATTTGGAAAAGTTAGAATCATAAAGGCTATTTTTATCAGATTAAATCAGCAAAAAGAGTAACGTTTTTTTGTATAAAAATATTTGCATATTTTTCTGTATGCAAAATGTATCTCCATGGCTTTGCTATAATTTTGGTGAAAATAATATTTTTTAGTGAATAATGAAGTCTAAAAATAAATAATGTAAGAGTAAAAAATTACAAAGAAATAAAATTAATACCTTAATACGTAAAAAATAGATAAACATGCTCGGTAACCAAAAATTCAATGAACGAATTTTTATTTTATCAAAATTTAAACATTACTCTACTACTCATTAATTGAAGCTTATAACCACCGCAAAAAATAAGACTTATTTACACATTTTTTTAATAAATTTTCTATTTTACAAAAAAATAGATTGCGTTTAAAAATAATTGTTATATTAAGTATTTTATCAATAGTTGTTTTATACGGTTTGCTTGTAAGTTTTGGAACAATGCCGTAGTTCTTAAAAAAAATTTCATCAAAACATTTCTAATGTTTCACAGAAAATTGCAATTGTATATGCATTTCAATATATATGTGTGTATGTACATAATATATATATATATGTAAGGATAATTAAATTAGATTAAAAATTAAATTCCCTATCTAGCACTTAACTCATCTTTTTCATTTCATCTTCAAGTATCAAACTCATCACCCATTTATTTCTTCCGAACATATGGCCTAGCCAATAAACATGTCTAATTCCAGATCGATTAGATATAATAGCCTTATATGTCAGCATTAACTTTCAAGTACAATCATAAAAGCCCCGATACTTACCTCATCGGTGTTTTGAGTGCTAACCCACTTAGTTTTCACGATGGCGTTCTTTTTCTCTCTCCCTCTCAGCGTTAGAACTTGAATAGATTTCATCAAATAAAGATCCTCTTTAAAACTAAGTCTGATTCTGACTCGATATATATATATATATGTAGGATTTTCCCTTTGAAACATTTGTAAAAAAGGTTGAGGTGATATCCTTTTCAGAGGACCATAAATAATTTGATTTTATTACTGCATTCCGAAGCAGCGCCACCTAGTGAGCTTTCGTAGCTCCGGCTTGAATAATTTTTCGGCAGAGGCCAACTAACTACTGCTTGATCAACACATCGCGTCTACCGCATTTCCGCGCCCAACGCGGCACCGCCAGTCCTAACGTCCAATAATGAGAAAGGTTCATTTCCCCGTCTTCTAGAGGTATTACTCAACTTTTTAATTAACTTAATTCCTGCATTTCTTTCTATTTGTAATTATCTTTTTTTGTAAATATTTTCCTTTAACTTTAAATAAATTCTCTCTTTTACTTAAAAGAAGTATTCGTGTTTTAATGACTTAGATTCATTTAATTCATCACTCACCCTTAAATACTTACCCCTAGACAAGCCACCTCGCCAATCTAAAATCCCGCCTTCTGAAGAGTCTGATTTTTATTCGAAGATTTATTCGGACTCCCATATATATATATATATATATTGAGATTTGTAGAATAATTGCATATTGCTTTTATTTTGCTGGGTGATTATATTTTTATATTAATTTTTAGTTTTAGTGAGAACTTAAAAAATCTTTCAAACCAAGAACACAATTTATTAGAAACTATTTTAAACTATCCCTAAGTCTTAATTGTATCACTATAACCTATGCATATACATTACAGACTACTAATTTTGATTTTTCTTGGAAACTTTTAATAAAGTTGAATTGAATCTTTTCCTCAAATTAATCTTTATACACACACACTTTCGTATTATTATCATATAATAGAGTAATATCTGAATCAATGCATTTTTTTCATGCAAACTTATATACACAAACAACATATAATTTTGAATTATTATCATTCAGCACACAAAGCAATAAAAAGAACTTGCTGTCTGTAAAATACTTAAATATTTCTCTTTTCTGCACTTGTCATATTAATTAACATAAACGAAGTTTCGAGGGAAAAATAGTTTTTTTCGGCATGAATTTTTTTCTTTGTATAAATTGTAATACAGCAGAGTCCTGGAAACTCACCTATTTCTTTTCAGGTAAAAAACAAAACCCTGCAAAGACTAACTGGATGTGAAGAAGCTGATGAGAAAAGGACGTCGAACTGTAGTTCCTAAACGATACCAAGCAAGATATGTTCGTTGCAGAAATTATTGCTGCTGCCACAATGAAAAAATGCCGTAAAATGATGAAGACGTTAACGCTTAGGACATCGTACAAACTAATAAAATATTAACAGTGGCGCACACAAGGGGGAGTGGGGGTCCGAACCCCCATCCCAAAGCCCTTGATTTTTTTTCCGATTGATTATAATTCTAAGTATATAGTACGTAAAATTTAATTAATTACTTGTTATTAATGATTAATTTTATTAATTAATGCTAATTATTTATTAAAAAATTAGTTTTTTACTGTGTTTTGTTCCCGAAAATTGACAAAATCAAAAGGAGCATGATACAAAAATGGTGAACTTTTGACCCCTTGAAAAATTCCTGTGTGCGCTACTGAATATCACATAATGAGGACTAAAGGCTGTCTAAACCACCTTTTGGTATTTTGAATAATAAAATTTAATGAATTTACTGTTCTTTCATTGTCTTCGTAATGAAGCAGCAAAACGTAAAGTGCATTACGAAAGACCAAATACATCACGCATTTCTTTATAAAAAGGAACAATTTTTGAAAAATAGGCTACTTAATCTTCATGTATTACATGCTGTATACCTTCATACAGTACGTTCTTTTCCCTGGTTCAAGCGCGTTTGGGGAGTTTTTCAATTCCTTCTATCAGCTCACACTCTCTATATATTTAATTGTCTCTGTGGAATTTTCAATCGTCAATAAAATACATTTTAAAGCTCTCAATTGATCTGAAATTTTACATACATGGTTATTTTGGATGACAATACAATAATTTAATTATAATTAATAAAAATTAATTGATTAAAACTGAGTATTTAAAGAATTACAAATACAGCCATGTTGGCATCATTTTTGGCGACTCATTTGCCAAAACTTGAAAAGGTTTTTTTTTCACATTTTAAAGCATTCAATTGAACTAAAATTTTACATATAGGGTTGTTTTGTATCACAATATGATACTTTAATGGTAATTAATAAAAACTAATTACCACTTAATGCTGTGATTCTGTCATATGTATATACATATTTATATTAATTGTAACTATTTAATAAAAAGTAGCTAAAACAAAATTTTTCTTTTTGATCTAAGTAGGAATTAACTTCATTTTTTTTATATTACTGTTTTCTGTTGTATTCTCGAGTAAA
Organism: Trichonephila clavipes; assembly: GCA_019973935.1. Lineage (NCBI taxonomy): Eukaryota > Metazoa > Arthropoda > Arachnida > Araneae > Nephilidae > Trichonephila > Trichonephila clavipes. The sequence continues at coordinate 1,037,899 of BMAU01020360.1, read as the reverse complement.
CAATACATACAAATGCAGTACAATTTTTCCTGAGAGGAAATACTCGTACTTATTATTTTTAATTCCATTCTTGATAACTTAGAATTTTCACAAACTGGCCTCATTTTGGTCCTCATTTGTCCGAGTTTTCGGAACTCTACTGTGTATAAGGAGTTTATAATTCTTAGTGCCTATACTTCCAGATTCATATCTGTAAATATTTATCTCTGAAAACATTGTTTCAATCTCCAAATATAAAAAGGAATAATGCTCTTTCAATTATTTTTACAAAAGTGATTTTAAATAAAAAGACAGAACTTACCAAAAGTACTACAAATCCAGATAATATCGATGTCTTCATTTTTACAGGTCTCTGAATGCAATGTTGGCAATTTTCAGAATGTTTGTCTGTAGTGTTCCTGCTTCTTTTATATCACATCATCCAATTAAAATTTGGTTATTTTTTTTGCCGAATTCATTGAAATTTTCTTTTTTTATTATTATCTCTCATTTATTCTATTATCATGCCAATTAAATTTGTCAAAAATAAAATAAATATATATATAATTAAGGTGAATTGTGCAGTAATCAAAATTAATAATAACTTAATATACCAAATCATTTTTGACAAATTTATTTACCTGTGGCAATTATTTTTACCCGATTTGATGTTCAAAGTGTTTTCATGTCGTAATCTTTCAACTTGTAATCAATAAACATCCTTATTTTGCAGAATTTCTCAGAAAATGTACTTCATTATATAGCAAACCAAACATACTAATACTAAAAACAATTATTATTGATTATTGGATTCATTACCAACGTTTTCACACATGGCCATTTATTTATAAAATGATGATTTATTTCGGTTACAGTTAAGTTTACTTTTTATTTCTTAATATGCCTTTGTTTTAGTTTTCGAATTGTTAATAATTCATGTAGGTTTCTCTTGACTCTATATAAAAAGAAACAAAATGCCCGTAAATTGAACAATACATTTACTTAAAAAATATATGCTTAACCCTTAACCGACGGTATTTATAAGTACCACTCACTTTAAAATTACTCAGAATAGCCATTTTTGCAAATATTTTGACGATACTTAGCACGAATATTCTTTGAGACCCACTCTTCCAAAATATATGGCATCACTAGTTCTATGATAAGTATTTTAGTGGGGATGATGAATGGTTTTATAGCAGAAATTGCAATTTCAGCTGTCGGTGTTTTCAGCGGATAGCGAAGATTATAATTTTTGTCCCGAAAAAATAGTTAATATCAAAATTATGTGTCTTATTTTTTTTGTATGTTAATGAAGACCTTAAAAATGATTTGATTATTTATTTTAAGTGAATAGTGTATATAATTAATTTTACAGTTGTTTATCTTTAATTAATTAAGTAGCTCTAACGGATTAAATTTCCCAAAGTTGAGTATTTTGTGTGTGTGTGTGTGTGTGTTTATGTATATCCCTTAAAACTTTCAATGTATTGATTCAAAAAAAATATTGCATGAAAAAAACTGCAATTAATCATAATGTGGTATATAAAGTGTTAAGATGCATATAATTATTTGTAAGAATATCTCTGGATCATTTATTGATGGTTATTACAGTCATTGGGGGTTCCGTTTGTACATGGAATCGGTAATAAGAATGCAGTACATGCTGTAAGCGCGTATGATCACTCTGTCTCTCATTCTCTCGTCATTGAATCGACCGCTGCTTTCTTGTTGCTATGTAAGGTGCAAAACCTTACAGATGTCCACCCATTCTTACCAATATCTTGGAACAGGGGCATTGCCTCGAGCCAAATGCAGAGTAATTCTAATATTTAACTATCCAGTTTCCTTCAGACTTTAGGTAAATTGCATGTCCTCACTTAAATGGTGGTTTCTGCTTAGGTCTTCAGCGAATCAGTCTACGTGACATTGAACTCGCATTCATATGGAGGTAATGCTTTGTCACAAGAATGAGTTCTTTTTATGAACATAATCCGGATGAAAAAGTAGCCACTTAGTTGAAAGCTGTAATGCTTAGGTGATTTTGTGGAATCCGATATCTTACGACAGCAAATTACATGTAAGATATCCGACAGGTATCTTTAACTGCGCAATTATATATTAATAACGCAAAACAGTCAATAGCTTTGTTTTTCGTGGAAGGTCATATTGAAGCCATTTTTTAACATTATGCCAGGCTTAGAAGGGCTATCACGTGTGCGTCTTTGGACCACCTTTGTGTTTTTTTATATATTCCTAGGCCAGAAAGCTCATATGACGTTTAGCTAATCGAGCATGTATGGTACAAGGTAAGCCATGGTACTAGAGCAGATTTGGAGCAACTATTAATGAATGCTTAGTATAATGTATTCAAAAAAAGTTTATCCTTCACATTCTTTATATCATCGTTTACAAGCATCTGTTAACGAGATGGATAATACAGAAACTAATAAACAATTCATCGCCATGAATGGGGTTCTATGACTTCGAATTTTTAGTGATTTCTTTTTATGCCTACAAAGTTTACGGATATTCAATTTTAATAAAGTAATTTATCTCTTGTTTTATAATGCTTCGCTTTCTCCAAAAGAGTGTAGTTTAAGTACATAGGAATTAAATAAAGGCTAGTATTGCATTTCTTATTTGATTTCACATCATATAAAAGTATTTAAGAAGGATTCCGGGATTTTGAATGTAAAGCATCTTAACTAAAGCATTGCAAAAATTACTTTTTCTTGTTACTTATACCTCGATTATAGTTCTAGATTAAATCAGTGAATATTTAATAGGTTTTCTTAGCCAGTATCTGTTTTTAATTCTTAGATATTTTCTTTTTTTTCATAATTTAAAAAAAAATATTCAACATATTTCGAAAATTGATCATGAACTAATTTTAGAATTCTAGGAAATATATTTATTTAATCATTAACGCCATGTTCAACTATTATATTTTTTCTTCCACAAGTCATCCGTATTCTAAAGTAGAGTATATTATTCTAAACTTTGAACCCGTTGGTGTGGTGGGGAAGTTAGGAGAGAGGAGTCTCCGCTTAGGTGCCGTTCTCACCACTTAAACATCATTCAAAGGGATGAGTTCCGTCGTTAAAAGCCCTCGAGTAGCTGAACAATGCGACTTTAATATTTATTTACTTTAAATTTTAGACATACTACAAAGTTAAATAGATTTGATGATTTGTTTTTCTATTTTATATCTGAATATATTTGCCAATTTGTACGATTAAAATATGTTATTTGATTATTCGTCATTAAATGTCTGTTAAGACAATTTATTAGGTAATTTTTACAATTTTTAGGATATTTTACGATGAATATATATACAGTGGGCCACGAAAGAGTTCATACACTTGCAATTTCTTATAAAATTTAATGTTTTCGACTAAAAAATTTAATATATTGGAATCGTAATTTTTTAATGATATTTATAATTTGTTCTTAATGAATTGACATAATCATTTTTTAAAACTAGTATAAAACTATTTTTTTAAAAAATTATTAATCAAAAAGCTACTAAAAGATTACGCCACAAAAGTCTTCGCACACTTATCAAAAATCTCAACTTAGCTTCAAATATTGTATTTCTTTCTTAATTTGGTACTTAGAAGGATATCTTTTAGAGTCCACAGCAACTTTTAAATGTCTTGGTATAGATTTAATTAGTTTTTTGTAAATTCTGCATCGATTTTCCTCCATGCTTCTGTGATTATTGTTTTCACTTCCTATTATGTGTTTATATGTCATGTTTTCTTTTTTTTAAAACCAAATTCTCGCCAAATATGTTCTAATGGGCTACATAAAATGATTGAGAGGTGTTTTCAGATTTTGGAGGCAGTTATAGAGGCACAGAGGCGTACATTGAGAGCAGTGCGCTTGGCATCATTATTCTGTTAAAAAATGAGGTCGTCTCCAATATCCAAATTTTGGGCAGATAATTTCGAATTTCCTTTTAAAATAATTTTGGGCAGATAATTTCGAATTTCCTTTTAAAATACTTAAATAGAGCTCATGATTCTCAATACAATCAAAAAATACCAAATTACGTAATCCTGAAGGCGATTTACACCCCCGCGCATGAACACCGTCACGTCCATGCTTCCGCATGGAGATGGAGGAGTTCTTGTTCCACATAAATTATTGGGATAAAATTCCTCATTTTATCATTTACAATCTAATATGCACCCATCAGAACTAAAAATGTTGAATTTTCTTTCATCTCAATCAATTTGTTGTCAATTTTGAATTTTCTGAAACTTAGTCCCAAGAAGCTAGTTGGATCAATGAACTATGGAAATGGAAGTGTTCATGCTTGAGGGTGTAAATTAGCTTTAGAATTATGTAATTTGGTATTTTTTGATTGTATTATGAAGCACGAACTCTATTTAAATATTTTAAAGAGAAATTTTAAGTTATCCCACCAAAATTTGGATATTGGAGACGACTTCAGTTTTTAACAGGATAATGACGCTAAGCGCACTGCTCTCAATGTACGCTGCTGGTGCCTCTATAACTGCCTCCAAAATCTGAAAACACCTCTCGATCACTTAATTTAGCCCAATAGAACGTATTTGGTGAGAATTTGATTTTAAAAAAAAGAAAACATGACATATATTTACATAATAGGAAGTAAAAACAATAATCACAGAAGCATTTAGGAAAATCGATGCAGAATTTACAAAAAACTGATTAAATCTATACCAAGATGTTTAAAACTTGTTGTGGACACTACAAGATATCCTACTAAGTACTAAATTAAGAAAGAAATACAATTTTTTAAGCTATGTTGTGATTTTTGTTAAGTGTACGAAGACTTTTGTGGCGTAATTTTTAGTAACTTTTTGATCATTCATTTTTTAAAAATAATAGTTACATTATTTTAAAAATGATTATGTCATTCCATTTAGAACAAGTTGCAAATATCATAAAAAAATTACAATTCCGACACATTAATTTTTATTAGTTGAAAATACTAAATTTTATGGGAAATTGCAAGTGTATGAACACTTTTGTGGTCCACTGTATATAAAGAGTTATAATTTTTCTTGATTTAAGGTAACTCAAATACTTTTAAGCTCTTCCACATCAGAAGAATTAGAGAAACAATATTTCTAAAAAAAATTATTTATATAATGCTATATTATTATCTCATTAAATTAAGTTACAAATCAGCAGACATTATTTTAGTTGAGCTCGTGTTAAGAGATTGCAAACGAATAATTATTAATTTATTTTCGGCCGGCTCAAGTTCATGGTGGTTAAGTCATTTCAGAAACATCTTTCGATTGATGTAGTGGAACAAGAGACAATTTTACAGAGTTTACCTTAACACATTGAATAATTATTTGTGAATTTCACGTGAGTCATTCAGTTAAGTCCTAATAAACCGATTACTTCATTTTTTCCCAACAAACTTCTTAAAATTCTATTTTAACTTTTTTTTAAAAAAAACTTTCTTTTAACTTTCTTTTGTCTTTTGAAATTTTGTTTATTCAAACGATTTTCAATCTCTTTCACATATCTAGAAAATAAGTAATTTTACGTGATCTACTTTCTAATGGCAAACTGTAAAAAAATGTTAAAATATTATACGATTCTTGTATGCAATGTCTTAAGTCTTTTTATTAGTTCTCGAATAATTTTCTTCTTGGTCATCAAACCAAAGAATTTTTTACTTATTTCAGGTTTATTTGTAATGTACCCACATGTTTTTGAACGTCTGAATAATATTTTGTGCGCATTTATAATTGCATTTAATTAGATTAGTTGCATGTAAAATATTATGTTGGAATCTACTTTCTACAAACTTTCGGAAAACTATTTTTGGAATTTTAGTATTCAATTCAGTACTGAAGTTCATTTTCACAGCTAAAACATTTATTTTCCTCTGAAAATCGAATAATAATTTTTCAAAGAAACAAAATTGTAATGTAGTCTCATTAAAATTAATGTCAAATTCGTAATATTTATAAGGTGTGGTGATCAGTTATTTTATATTCTTAAAATTTGGCGTAATAATTTTTCTCATTTACACATTATCGATTTTTCAATTTTAAATTTCTATCTTATGCATTTTGTAATTTATATTGTATATTTCTTATATGTATCAAACTTGAAAAAAATATTTAATAATATTGTTTAAGGCTTTCGGGAAAAAACTGAGAATTATTTATTCAATTTTGAGAGCCACTACAGTTATAAAATTTTTAAAGGTTTATCAAAAAGGATTCACAAAATATTTTAAAAATGCATATTTTATCAGTTTTGTCCTTTAATTCATATTTAAAGAAAAATAGAAATTGCTAAATTAGTTAATTAAAATATAATTGTGGAAATCAAAATTATTTAAACGCATTCAAAAAACAGATTCATTGAAAATATTTATTGTCTCAAAATTTTTCTACAAAGTCTTCAACTAAATTAGATTAACATACTAAAATATTTTATTTTTACTCAACAAAACTTATATTTTTACTATTACAATATATATTATATAATAACAATGAATAAACGAACTATACATAAACCTTATCATGACAAATATATCAGTCGTAATATTTACTCTTCGTCAGGATCAGGAACAATTGTAGGTTCATCGGTTGACATCTCTGGCATATTTGTTGTCATCTCTGGCATATTTGTAGACATCTCTGGCATATTTGTTGTCATCTCTGGCATATTTGTAGACATTTCTGGCATATTTGTAGACATTTCTGGCATATTTGTAGACATTTCTGGCATATTCGTAGGCATATCTGTCGGCATCATGGTTGGCATTGTAGACAGGTTGCTATCCGATGATGGATCCTGGCACACTTTTGTGCGAGATACTCCATATCGAGTCTGCCTTCCCTGTGATTTATTATAAAAATACATGAATTCAACGGTTCAAATGATATTTTATGTAGACAAAAATTATATTGTAGTTAATACAAGTATACCTTGCATTCTAAACTCGTCATGCATTTTCTTCCTTTATCGTCACAAACAGCACCTAAAATTGAAGCACAAAAATGTGTTTAATATAATTTATAAAGGGTGTTTTTTTGAGAGGTATAGAACTTTAAATTGCAATAAAACAACGATGTATTATTCGATTGACATGAATTTTTTTTATTCGAAAGATAATCTTGTGGCATTATATTTTAAATATGATTTCTGGCATAGGACTGCCACGGCTAACTCGGATGTAGTCCAATTTTCGATGACTTTTTCCAACATTTGTGGCCGTATATCGGCAATAACACGGCGAATGTTGTCTTCCAAATGGTCAAGCGTTTGTGGCTTATCCGCATAGACCAATGACTTTACATAGCCCCACAGAAAATAGTCTAGCGGTGTTAAATCACAAGATCTTAAAGGCCGATTCACAGGTCCAAAACGTGAAATTAGGCGGTCACCAAACGAGTCTTTCAATAAATCGATTGTGGCACGAGCTGTGTGACATGTTGCGCCGTCTTGTTGGAACCACAGCTCCTGGACATCATGATTGTTCAATTCAGGAATGATAAAGATAGTAATCATGGCTCTATACCGATCACCATTGACTGTAACGTTGTGGCTTTCATCGTTTTTGAAGAAGGATTCCACCAGCCCATAAAGCGCACCAAACAGTCAGTTTTTCTGGATGTAACGGTGTTTCGACATACACTTGTGGATTAGCTTCACTCCAAATGCGGCATTTTTGTTTGTTGACGTAGCCATTCAACCAGAAGTGCGCTTCATCGCTAAACAAAATTCGCTTATAAAAATCGACCATTATTTTCGAAATAAAATTGCACAATTTGAAAGCGTTGTTCGGGCGTGAGTTTATTCATGATGAATTGCCAAACCAAACTGAGAATAAATCACTTGAAAGCTGTTAAATCGGTCGCCATCTTGGAAAGTAATGCCAACTTAAACTTCTATACCTGGAAAAAAAACACTCTGTTTATCAGCATCTAATCCATATTACAAATTCTTGTAGTGAATATTGTTTAAGGAATGAATTCTATGTGTTCGTAATGTAACGGATAAATCCAGTTTTGGCAGTATAAAGAATGAATACGAGGGATATTTAAAAAATAAATTTGTGCTTACAAAGGAGGAAAGCGACTCATTCACTCACTCTTCACGAGATATTTTAGAGTACAGTAGAACGTCGTTTATCCAAATCCATTGGGACCTTGCAGAAAAAGCAAAATAGGTGTAAAATGTCGCAATTTTACCTTTATTGTAGAAAATAATCACTTATTTTTCGCTGCACAATTTTACACCTTCGTTTTTTCAGTGCAAGGTCTCTGATTCTCTTGAGCAGCTGTATTTAAGTTGGACAGCACTCTAATTGTTGTTTGTACCACTCCATAGCTGACTCTAACGCAGAAAACGCGTCAGCATTTGATGGACTCTTGCTACTTTAGTTGTTGTTTTGTCCTCGTCTCCATTCATCTCATCGCTGACAGGGTCGGACTCTGAAGCAAACTGACCTAATATTCCGCGCAGATGTTTACCAAATCACGCAGCTGAAATTCCCCAAATATCCCTGACCTTGAGTTTCCCGTCACTTTTGGCCTCACGCGAAACAAATGTTGAACATTGCACTGTTCGAAAATGTACTCATATACAGTACATGCAGTGGACAAAAAAACTGGTCCAGATATTTGACGCTTCGGATAAAAAACGTTCGGATGAACCACGTTCTACTGTATAGGGGGTTATAAAGAAGTAAAAAATGCTTTACCGAGGCTGTAAAACAGTAAAGACGCGTATCACCGCAGTGAACCTTAACCCTTTCGTGGGCCGTGGGAAGATTACTTCCCACCTACAAGATCCTACAAAATACGCATGTGGGAAGTACAACTCCCATTATAATATATTGACACTGCTATTAGAACGGTGGGAACACAATTTCCCCCTTCAGTTTTGTGCTGCCTGCTAGTGCTCAATCGACTGAATGGAATTGGCGGCAATTTTGGTTTCGAATGTTTGAAAGCTTTATGTGAGATTTGTCTTACTACATCTGTTTTGATGTGACATTTGATCAACGATTCAACGATTTTGCAGCAAACGTGAGTAAAACACTGTTTTTATTGTAATAACACTTTCTTATTTCCTATATTTCTGTACAATTTGTGCCAGTAGCTATCTATAATATTATCATAAAGAAAAGAAAGATACCAAATAGGAAGAAGATCTGTAAAATGGTATATTTTATTTCCTTATTGACTTGGCATCATAAATAGTTTCATACTGTGGCAAGTGAACAAAAGAAACAGAAATTTAGACCAGCTAACATTCCGTACAGCATTAGCTCGTCAGCTAATAGACGGATATTCCTCAAGAAAAAGGAAAGGGCATTCTGCTAGCTTCCAAGCAAAGAAGTGTGCAGTTCCGGATGATGTCCGTTTAGCCAGTGTGAGAAGTCATATGCCAAAGATGGTTTTCAACTATAGACGATGTAGGAAATGTAGCACAAAAGGAAAAAAAGAGGACCCGCTGCATCTGTGCAGAGTGTGATGTACCCTTATGCATTGGAACATGCTTCTCATCTTTTCATGGCAAATAATCACCATTAAATCACCATTCTTTATGATTGTAAAAGGTTCCCTGGGAAGGATACTTCCCACCCCTGAAATTTAAATGTAAAAATAAAATGCGTTTCCTTAAATGCTACTGCTTAATTGTTAATAAAACATAAAAAACTAGGAAAAATTCAAAAGAAAAATAAATGGCCCACGAAAGGGTTAAGGTATATGTACCCATAAAATTTGTGCATCGCCCCAGATGGGAGTGAAGCAGGCGATAGAAACAGTTCAAAACGTGCGAGATTCCCTGAAGATTAATGTGTTATGTGCAGAATCATGAATGGAAGTGTTTCCTTTTTTTCGTGAGAAAACTTTCGCTTAAGCTCCTTTTATGAATATATTAATTCTTTGGTTGATGCAACAGTTGCAGGACGACACTGATATTTTTATTCTCCAACTGGATGGTGAATCATTACACTTGTCGGTCTACGTGCGAGATTACATCGACGAACATCTCTCTCAACCAGGGATTGGATAAGCCGTGTACTACAACATGACACTCACCCTATGGACTTCCAGAAGTCCTGACTTAACACCGTTTGATTTCTTTCTCTGGGTATACATAAAGGACAAGGTATTCATCCTTCTCTTTCCTCTTGATTATCGATGGTGAAATAGCGTATCACAGCCGCTAAAGATTAACTCGATCCAGATTGCTTAACAGGCGTTAGTGTGGAAATGGATTATCTGATTGATGTGTGCCCTGGTACTAGGGCTCCACCTTTAACATATCTGTGACTGTCTCTAACAAAACTTAAAATAATTCCAAAATGATTCTGTTACAGGTAACATATAACATCATACATTGTTCTTGATTTATAGCGCATTGAAGTTGTTTTCTTTTTTATGAATCACTCTGCATTAGACCTACAGACTCGAAATTTGGTATGCATATTCTTTTTATGAAGTAGAGATCCACTACGAGCAGTTTTTCTCCAATCGATCCTCAGGCGAGATTGCGATAAATAATTGCGTATTATTTATCTATAATTGTTCATTATAGATAAGTATTTCTACTCTTGAATTATTCAGACCAAACGACTAGAAATATGTGTTTAGTAAAGATCCGTTAAGAATGATTTAAGACGAATCGACTCCTTAGGGGGAGTTATGAGGGTGTTTTAGACACAAATTCCAGATTGTGGGTTATTGGATTTACAAACATGAAATTTGGTGAGCATGTTTCCTTTTTTTTAGTAGACACTCGCCAAAAACGGGTTTTACATTAATCTACTTAGGGGAAGTGTTTACGGCCGCTTAAAATATAATTCTACTTCAATTTCAGAAATTAATGTCCTGACCCTTTAAATAAAGAAATTAGGGTTATAAGAACGTTTTCAATTCACTCGCTAATAATTTATAAGCGTTATACCGGTACATTCATCAAATTCATGAAATATCCAGGAAAGTGGTCAGGCAGTGAATAATATTAAGTACAATACAGAGAAATACAGTTATGTACCTGGACTTCTTCTTAGGTTTAAGTGATTTCTTGTTCATTGAACCATTTTCATATCCTTATTACATAACGATGTATGCAGTTCTATTGAAAATATGTCAAAGTTACGTTGCACTTTGAATTTTTGCTTACACAGTTTTTCAATTGTGATGTACCGCAAAAAATACTTGAAAAAAATAACAAATTAAATAATTATTATTGGAAAAATTATTTTAAGTAGGTTTAATACAATATATCTATTTCACAAATACATTTTATCACCTATTAAGGTGCCGTCAACAGATTAGTCCACTACTTTAAGTGGACCAACAAATAGTAATCTAATAAATATTTAACCGCACTTCTCTAAACAATATAATACTGATTATATAATCCCTGTCGCCCACACATATGCATTGACACTTGAATAATATATTTGATAAAAATCATGATTTTATCAATCAATTTAACAATCTGTCAAAATATTTAAATCTTTTGAACACCGTTAGGGACGATATATTTCACTAGTGATTTTTTTAGATATCGAATTAAAAAATTTAAAAAAATATAAATTGAGTAAATTTCTTTTAAAAAATGGACTACTTTCATTTTTACATATTCAAATCATTACAAATCTATACTAGAAGACTAATATTCACGCTTCAGCTTGTCGAGTCAAAATTCTAAATTACATGCAACGACTTCTAAATAGTCCCTGTAACCACTTTTTCTTCTGCAGAATATAATCTTCTCTATTCCTTATAAGCATTACGCAGTAAAATAAATTTTTATATAGTTTTGAGTCTCATTATTTTATCATAGTAATGGAAAGTTTTTGCTTTTATATTACATTTTATACTAAAGCAACTTTTTCTTCATTTTTATAAAAGTTTAAAATTTTTTTAATCTCATAATTCATGGACATCACTCTTTTTATAAGTATCATCCAATTTGATTGTTTAGTACACCATTTCATTATCAAGTTTCTGTGGACTTTGTTTTTCATTAATCTAATTAAGATATATATCCTTTGTTTCCAATCTTGTTTGTTCGAATGTTCTACCATGTATAAAATCTTTACGGAATAATGGAGGTAGTATCCATAAAGCTTGCTCCCTCTCACATTACTGAATTCATTCAGTAATTGCTCTAGGAAGCATAATGGTACTTTTTTGTAGGTTTATTTCTTTGATCTTATTTTTAGTTGATTCTATTTCTTATAGTTCTTTTTTTTTTGTAATTTCATTTTATTATATATATATATATATATATATATATACATAACAAAATGAAAATTGAAGCAAGGGCGCAAAAGGGAGATTTAGTTTAAGAGGGTCAGGCACTTAAATTTTCAAAAAATTATCCGCGCGACTTTCACTTTTTATATTTTTTAAAATTCAAATATTTCAGTTTAAAATAATATATGATATGAGGAAATATGTTAAGTACAAGTATTTTTATTTATTTTTTTAAATGAAGCTACTCTTTGACGCGCATCAAATGAGCTAGGAGCATCTGTGTTTCCCCTTGAATAGGTTTCAGATGAGCGCGAATCCATACGATGTTGAAGAGAAAAACTCAAATGTATTGGGCTTATCCAAAAGTGTTTGGGTACACGTCTTTTGGATTGAAAAAGAGAAAAAGAGTTAAGTGACAGAAAAGGCCTAAATGGTCGTAACCGACTCACGGATATTTTAATATAAAAAATTCAAAGATATTTTTGTATGGCTATTAGAAATAATAACAATGATCTACACAGCATGAAAACTACTGGTTGGGCATTTTATTTTAATCTTCTGTCTTCAAATGAGAGCCCTCAACATTGACTGTATCCTGCGATTATAAATGCCTGGTGCAAGTTTCAAAAGATAGAAGCTGAATGCAACGAAAGGCACTATGATCATACATACATACACACGTGTTATATACCATAATGAATTAAATGAAGCCAATTCTTAGAGATCTAGGTGACCCTATGTTATTAAGAAAATGTTATCATGGAAAGACCCAGAACTAGCAAATGAGTCAGTTAATAACATCATCCATATGATCAGTGTGGTTCCGAGGTCTACATTTGAGGAATCAAAAACTCTAAAACTAGGGGTAAATATGCCTATTGCAAGTTCAATATGAGTCATGTAGCAAAATAAATTATCTTAAAACATTATAATATAGAATCAAGTTATAAATGTGTATCAAGCTTCAAAAAACTAGATACACGCAGGATTCGTGCAGCCTAATGAAAGCATCTTGAGATCGCAAAAAAGGCAAAATTGTAACAAATAATGAAAAAAAGAAAATAAGAAGAGCTTTTTGTACCATTAGAGGGTTAAAAAATGCTCCATATGCTTCTGGAAAGTATTTAAAAAAGTAAATGCTCAGAAAATTACAAATTTACTCTTTATAAAGCCTGTTTTCTCAAAATGTAATATTTTTTATCTATATGTACCTTTTTCTCAAAAACTACTTACCATATAATCCGCACATTTTCAGTAAGCAGACTTTTAACACTTTTACACATTTTAATGGAGGGGATTAGATATATCTTGCAAACCGTTTTAGATATGACTTTCTTAAACTAAATTTTAGAGAAAACAGTCGGACAATTTTTAAAAAAAATCATAATTAATTTAACTTTGAAGAAAAAGACAAAAGCTTTCGTTAAAGTGTTACTAATAGTACGTACATATAACCTACTGTAAAAATTTTATTCTTGAGAAATATGTAGTTTCTGAGAAAAAGGTACATACACTTACGCAATTCAACATAGACGCCCCTATAGACGTGTCAGACCCTCTTAATGTGAATTGCATATTTTAATACTTTAACAAAAATAATTTTGATGATTGCGCGCGACTATAAATAATTCTTTAAATTCGAAATCACTCTTAGCTTCAGTTGTCATATCTCAAGTTAAATTAACTTGAAACAACAAAATGGTGGATAACGATATTTTTGCTTAGGGAGTGGTGTAGTGTGCTATATTTATATTTCCTCGCCACTCTGTTCAAGAACGCTATTATATACTATATTGGATATACATCTAAGCACTTTTCAAATTTGAATATGCTGTTTTGGAAAATAAATATGGGATAACTAAAACTAATATGATAGATAGAAAAGTGAAATATGCTTTTAAAACGAAATAAGAAGAAATATGAACGACCAAGTTCTATTGCTGTGTTACTCGACAGATATACAGTTTGGTCAAAAAATAAATATTATGGTAAGGTTATTGATTGAAGTGATGTTCTATTTGTATTTCTGTTACTAATAGTTATTTAATGCAAAACGGTTTTAAAAGCGAAATTTTCATAATTGGGTAGTTTATGTATCTTGTCAGAGAGAGAGGAGCATAATAAAGTCAGTTTGCATAAAAACTTCAGAGTTTGATTGAATTGAAATAGAAATTATGTATCATAAACATATTTATTAAAACTAGAGTCCTGTTTTTCAATAAATTTAAGAATGAATAAGATGTTGGCATCAATAATGAAAAATTTATCTTGGACTAGATTAGATAAAATAGTCTATGAAAATAGCAATGAAATACTATTTTTTCTCAGAGTCAGTAGATATAAGTATTATCCACAGTATCAATCCTTACCTTTTCTTCTATAAGTTCGGCAGAATTCTACATTTTGGTAGTTCTCATTGGGCCTGTAGCAATATTGTCCCTCTCTGCATCTTTTGCCAAGGACTCCACATCTATTGGCGTCTTGTGAATGTACGCTGATAATCATCTAAGAAAAAGTAATAAAGCATTTAATTTATTTGAAATTTTATGCATATCTTGCAAAACAGGTTTTGACACTTATAAGAAGTGAAGTTGTCAAAATCCGAGAAAAATTTACTCAACGCATTTCCAGCCTCATTTAATATAAATAACAGTAAAATACGGCGTATAACACGCACCTATACTTTCAAGCTGCATTTCTCAATGTTTAGGTATATTCGCCATGTAACGATCACTCCCCTTTTACGAAAAAACCTGAAACGTACGTATGAAAATCTCTTATGTCTGGGAATCATTCATTTAAGGTATTAGCCCAGGGTCTTAAAAAACAGAACAGTTCTATAACTATAAGTGTATAAGTTCACAAAGTATGTTATTTCGTTAAAGTAACATTTCGATGTATGGAGAAGTCTAATTATTTTATTAGCACCCTTCTCTTTTTATTTTTAAATCTATCATTTTTATACCCGGCGTATAATGCGCCCCCGTAAATTACAACCTCATTTTTTGTGTTGAAATTACGCTTTATATGCCGGATTTTACGGTAATCAAAATTTAATATTTTATTCATGTAATTATCTACATATTTGAATTCTTTACATCTAATGTATTTAACATTAACATCTCATTTTAAAATTATGTTCTTTATGTATGACACCCAAATTCGATTTTTTTTTCTACTTTATATGTTCAATTTTTATGTTCAAATGCATCTTAAGAATATGATCGTTAGTTTTGATTGATGAAAAAAGATAAAATGCTAGAAATAATATTAGCATTAGAAGTTACCATTGTTTTTCATTAACAATTATATGAACACTATACTATAAAAGCGTTTTTTGAAACCTAGACTTTAAAGAACTGAAATTTGGAAAAATAGACTCTTGCTCAATACCTCCGTCTCTTATGAGGAAATTAACTAGGGAACAAAGGAAAGTAGCTATAAACACGTGTTCAAATATCCTCTCAGAAAAAGAAATATTACCTCATTCTGATCGAACCGATTCCGAAAGGGTTAAGATAGGTTGGCTTTAGTAATCAAAAGTCAAAATACCTGAGACTTTTATTAATTTTTGAAATACGCTTGTCTGTGCTCTTGAGTCCAGAGGTCGCCAAAGTGGTGGTCCACGAAAAAATTTCGCTGGTCTCCAGAAAAATGTGGAATATGCTTACTCATCACGTTAAGTTATGGTTTAAGAGGCATTGTAATTAATTCATAAAGGCCCTGCCATATCAGGCCACATTCAACTCTTTAGATACGGAATGTTGGAACGCTTCTCGTTCCGTTTCCTAGAGACGCCCAGCGTTGTTTGTAATTAACTCAATTCATGAAAAGTTATAAAAATGCTACTTCATAGAATAACTCCATGGTAAATATGTCGTAAAGCTGTAACAGCATTGTTGTATGTGTATAATAGATCAGAGTGCCGCGAAAGTTCAGGATAATAATTTAAGCATGCATCTAAAAGAAAGCCTCATCAACCTACCCCGCCGAAGAAACTCTCAAATTTAAATTTCATCCATCCTTATCAAGATCTCAGTTTTGGTTTTCCGTAAAAAGTGAACACCTCTTTAGTGAAAAGTCGATGAAAATTTATTTTGATTCAGTTCTCTGTAACTAGTTTATGTGAAAAGATATTTTCATATGTCACAGCCATCAAAACACGGTACCGATCTCAGCTTGAATTAAATGCAGTTCTCTGTCTTGCAGTAACAACATTTTAGATCCAATATCTATAATCTTCTTTCAATTAAGCAGGAACATCCAACACACTAGGAATGCATATCACAAAAATGTTTGATATACTTAAATCATTTTTTAATTTTTTTTGTTTTTACAGTTTTTGTTTATTTTATTATGGTTTATTAATAAAGCTTTCATATTTTTTTTACAATTAATAGTTTCATTTTTGAACTAGGTACATTTAAAGTGTTCTATTTCACATCTTTTTAAAAAATATATTTAACGCTTAAAAAATCCTATTTGTAGACCGTGGGATTTAAATAATGAATTTACTGGTCCGTGAGGTCAAAAAGTTTAGCGACCGCTGCTCTGGACAAAACTCAGTAAATTCAATTAAAAGAAAAGGAAGAATTTTGAAGTTCACATATCGAGTAATAATTTCTAAAGTTTAAATTAATAAAAGTAAATTGCTGTGAAGATTTGTGTGTGTTTGTAATTCTTTTGTGCCCGATTTAATGGCTTCTAAATCAATGCTGCGTTATGATCTCACCAGAACCTCATAGATTAACAAGATCCCCCCATCAACCAACTCGAAAAAGAGATACGACGTCAGTTAAAGTCAAAAACACAAAAAGATCGTCAAATTTTCCCGGAGATCCCATTCACGCTTATAGATGATAGAGAAAACGTCATCGGTAAAAGAATAGACTTTGACACCTTGGTGTTGTAAATATCATACTTACCTAAAATTAAATCTTTTGTAATAAATAGTAGTGGATTAAAAATAATCATTTGATTGTATGCAGTATTCAGCCAGGGCCACTTGAAATATTTCATGCCTGAATGATAGGCACCGTAACTTGTAATCTCATGTCTTCATATTAGTATAGAACAAAAAATATATAAATACCTTTTTTATTAATATAATAATGCGCATGTGCGTACGTATGCTCGACAGACTATCTTTCCACAGACTCGACTTTTACTATCTTGATGATATACTTTCATAAATCTCTAAAGTTCTTGTGGTTGCATATGCACGGAGATCCCTGTAGATCAGATCTATAAACCAAGAGATAAATCCAAGAACAATTCGGACTGATCGCAAGGTCCAGTCTAGAGAACATCAGGAACTTAAAAATACCTTCCGGAGACGCAAGCTCATTGGTACACTTGGTGCGTACTGGATAGCTCTTGGCACCATCAGTGCATGCCAAAGATCCAAGATGACCACTGAGAAAGCGAGTGAGTGTGGGTTGGTCCTGTTTCTTGCAATCAAGTGTCAGAGAATCACCAGGGCGATTGCTTTAATATCAGTAGCGCCGTGATATTCTTTGCCCAGGGAAATATATCCCAATAGAAGTGCAGATTATATTGAAGGAGGACCAGCCCCAGTTTGGGCAAAAGTGTCTGCAATCTCATTGACTTCAATGTCAACATAGCCATCAATCTCTTTGTTAGAGAATTGAAAAATATGAGATAGTTCTTTCTATTATATATTATGTATTACGACATAAATTTAACATAAAGTACACATTGAACATGCATAATTTGGAGAGCATTTAAATTTATATTTACTGCAGGATCTGAGAGAAAAAGTCTTATCTAAAAATCATTTATCTGAATAAATATGTTATATTGAGATATTTCTCTGAACTTGTTAAATCTAAAGTTTTTAAACTAAATTAATCTGAAAATTCTAAAATTTTGCTACAGATCTGCAGATTATATCGAAGTATATTTAGACTAGCATTATGAATTTTGATCCCAAACATTAGAGCGATTATTATTCACTTAAGACTATGCATTATTTTACATTTCCCATATTATTGTTTCATTCTAACTTTGTTTTTTATAACAAGAGAAAAGGGATTTATATTTTTCTTAAAAAATTAGCTTTTAACTGTATAATTCACTTATTAAAAGTCGTTCAGAAAGAGCTTTTCAATATAACTTTTTCAGAAAAGAAAAGAAAAAAGGAAAGAAGTTTCCAAAGCGAGAAATTTTTATGCTACAAATTTTATGTTTTGTTTAACAACCAAAGACTTTACACTTCGTTTTCGGTAACTACACAAACTGTTTTTAATTTGTTGAAAAATTTATATCTGTATTATATTTTAAGGCCTGAATATTTTATCATATCGAAAAGTCGAACTTTTTTTTTAAGATTATTTAAAAATATATATATATATGTTTGCTTAAGATAACCGACTACGTTCGGAACCATGACTTTAAAAATGCGCATAAATGGATAATTTTCATATTAATTAAGTGTCACTTAGATTAGAATACATGCATAAAAATGTTTTAAGGACATTTTGACAAAAAAAAATTATTTCAATACAATATATCGCAAAAAAAATTAGCTTAGAATAACCCTTTTTCAAAATGTTCTTTTTGTGAAAAATGCTTCTATTATAATAATATTTTGCCTGTAAATAGCTCAGACCTCTGTACAGAGGCTCAACTATGATTTTTGAAAAAATCACATTATTCTCAGAGTTACAACCAATTGAAATAATGATCGATGTTTTTTTCTTAAATTTATCTCCTCTGTTGTCGTAAAACATGGATAAACCCACTTCTAAGTTATATATTTCAAAAATTCCAGTTGAGCCTCTTTAGAGAGGTCTAAGCTATATACATATAAACAAAATATTACTATAATAGAAGCATTTTTCACAAAAGAAGAACATTTTGAAAATGGGTCATTCTATGTTCATTTTTTGTCAAAATATTGTACTTAAATAATTTTTTTTGTAATACTATTCTAAAAGCAATTTTTTATACATTTTCTAATTTAAGTAAAACTAAATATCATAAATATTATTCATTTATACCAGGGGTGGGCGTTAAGTCGATCGCGATCGACCAGTGGATTGTCAAGACATATTGGGGTGACCACCTTTACTAAGACTTAAGACGTGCATACTAAAAGAAACAGATTTGTGGAACACGAATCTCAGCTAACTGGAGACTGTTTAGACCGCAACATCGTGAAAAAGTTAGAAGTGTCCCGTACCCTGGAAAATTCTGCCCACCCCTGATTTATATGCTTTTGCAAAATCACGGTTCCGAACGTAGTCGGATACCTTAAAGGAAGCAAAACAAAATACATTCTGTCACAAAAACATAACACTGATATAATCCACTTGTATCGGTACTGTACAATGTATTTAATAATTAATTTAACAATTTAATAATTAATTTAACTAGTTTAATAATTATTAGTAAACCACATGGCTAGTCCTATATAAAATTATATACGAAATTTAATACTTATTTTGATAATTTATACGGTTTATGATTTATGTTGTGTTGTAGTTTTAGCGTCAAAATATATACTATTATTGAATTGAACACATTGTTATTGCTTGGAAGTGGGACGCGATGAAAATTATGTTTGAAAATGGGATCAAAAGTATTGAAAGTTGGAGAAGTTGTGATATATGCCTTAGTTTTCCAGTTTCGGTTTCTTTAAATAACGCCACTAAAAAAAACTTTGAGTAACTATTACAAACCAAGAGATTCATATGACGATTCTTAAAATATAGTAATATTTATTTTAAAACAAAATTGTCCATTTTTTCAAAGTATGTAACTAATCCTATAAGATTTTAAAATCTTTTTCTAGTTCTTTGATATCCAAAAAGTAAAATAGTTTTCTAAGCATATATTTTTAAAAGTTTGAAACATACCAAAAGAGCTGTTAACCAGGGAATGGTAAAATTCATTATTTTTACTTATTCGATAAATATTTCCTATGTTCTTAACCGTTTTAGGCAATATTTATATACCAAAAGGTTTCCTTTGCTTTGAAAGCTGAAGTATTTTTATTCTTCCGCTGGTTTAAAAATAATATTACAGAATACCGGAAGTTCTACTTTTATCACCGGTTAAACACTAATGAAAATCATTCTAAAAGTGAATCAAAGAACAATTACCATTATTTTTAGTATTAAGCTGGGAAACTATTTTTGTAAAATACAAACAAGAAAAAATGATTTATGCATTAATCAAATTTTTGCAATAGAAGTTTCTAAGAATATTTTCACACAAATGATGAATTTAAAAAAATATGTATAATATTTAAAGCCTCCTAAATGTACTTGCATGTGCGTTTAACTATTATTTTTAACCACAATTAATGTTACGAAATAAAATCATTATATCTTTATATCATAGTAGTTTTTTTTTGCGTTATTTTTGTGCTTCTCGAATTTACATCTTAATTAGTTTCTATGCAGATTGAATATTTTTTTTTTCATTTTTAAAGCAATGCCTTGCTGTAGCTCAAAATTTGGCAATATAAGAACTTTCTTTTATTTTTTGCATCAAAATGCTGTATCGAGAGATAATATATTTGTGATTTTTGATTGACACCTCGTTCTCCGAACTTTCGCATTACTCAAATATGAGGGTTAAAAGCGTCGGCATATTTGACATATATTAGAGTCTTAGACATTACATAGTGAGTCTTTAATGCATCAGGACCCACACTCAAATCACTTGTTGAGAGTTCTCAAATGTGACTTTAAAAATATACTTTATTAATAAACTAATTATAGTTTACGGTAATGGGCGATACACAAGGTCTAGAGTCTAGACCATTGGTACTAAACCTTTTTTTTTTCAGCCGGACCACATATACATGACAACTATTTCACGCGGGTCGCATATATATGATAACTATTTCTCGCGGGCCGCAACATGAGCATTAACGAGAGAGGGGGCTATACGATCAAAAATATTAAAAATGCAGAAATTGATCAAAATACTAATAGTTTTGTATTTCATTTTAAAACCATATTAAACTCCATGAAACTCGACTCACAAAAAAAGGGAGAATTTTTTTTTACCCTGTTATGGGGTAATTTCGATTTCCTATCATCAATGACCCCCCCCCCATCCCCAAAGACTTTGTTGCTAAAAAAAAAAAGGAGGGACTGAAGGATTTGTGCTTAGTGGTATAGTGACGAGCAAAATTAAATTTTTTAAATATAGCATTTTCAAGACAAATTAAAGAAGTTGTAGAGCCATGTTTGTTTTTTTCTTCGAAACAGTCAAAAGATTCCTATCGTGTTGAAATAAAAAATATTATTTAGATATTTTTCCCTTGGAAGGCATGAAGATTAATTAAAAATTAGTTTCATCCAGAAAATTGTCGCTAATCTACTGTTACTTGTTGGCACTAACCGTTACAATTTCAAAAGAAAAAAAAGTTATCCCGCAATTACTATGAGCACCACATCGATAGCAAAATCGATACATGCGATAGCTTGATTGATGGGATTTCTCGTTAAATTTTTAATACATTGTCCAACATACATAATTGAATACATAATTTAATACATAATTGAATTTGTCAGTGAAACAGGGCATGACCGGGCCACTCAGAAAAGTCTGGCGGGCCACATGCGGCCCGCGGGTCACTGGTTGAGAATCGCTGGTCTAGACTCTCTAACTCGGAGTTTTTCCTATCCATTCAAAATGACACTTTGAGCTAGAACAACTCTATTCTGAAAATATACATCACTACTAAATAGCATATAAATAGACAGTGAGACAAGTTTTGTTTGTACAATATAGCCCCACTAGTGAATTCCTGAATAAGTCACTATTAGAAGATAATGAAAGATTTCTCTTTGGCGTATTTCAGAGGTTGCAACCCATTATATATAAATATAAGTACCCATTATTTCTTATTAGGTAATTTATCTTGTCAACGCATCGTGTGATCAGATCTAACGTTGAATTAATGAAAGTGAATTACTGTGAGTATCTATTAGTTATCATTTCGTGTCTGATTTAAAGGCTTCTCAATCCCTACTGCATTCGGATCTGCGACGATCAGAAGCCTGCCTCGACCAACATGAAGAGTACCACGACATCATTTCAATAAAACACCAAATGATTCTTAATTATTAACTACCACTACTGTTTTATAAAGAAGCTTACAGAAAAGAAATGTTTTGGTATTGGGGAAAAAAGATTTTCAAAAATACAATTGTCAAAAAAGGAGCTTATTTTAATTGAGGTAAAGTTTCCAGATATAATGACTTTCCGAATCTCTTCACCACACTCTTCAATGATATTTCTCGAAAAGAGATAGTATCTTTTTTCCTATAAGAGATGTATAGAGGAGAAGTTTGTACATAAAGAATTAAGAAAAGCTTATAAACATACAGTTAATTTGAAACGTTCTGATCACGCACATACATTATCAGCTAAGCATAAGCAACTGAGAAATATCTTTCAGATAAGTTAGGCTAGTAATATTAGTAATAAGGCATTGAAGTTTTTGATTAAAGTTTTTTTTGAAGAAGGAATTCATTTTATGTTTAGATCTATGTAATTTTCAATGATTTATAACTACTTTGAAAATTTATTTCTGTGTGGTTTTTTTCATTTCAAAAACCTAAATATATTATTATACATATTGAATATTTTAAATCTAACAATATGGATAGACAGAGAGAATTCAAGTTTCGGTCGTTGAAATTAAAGCCCAACCTTGGTGTAAACATGACAAATCAAGATTTTTATAAAAAGTTTCTGGCAATATAGTAATATTTATATCTTGAAACAAAATTACCCAGCTTTTTAAAACAAGTATGCGAATATGAATATAAGACTTTAAAATCGTTTTATAGTTCTCGGATTTCCGAAAACTCAGATTATTTCCTCAACATATCATTTTTTTAAAAAAAAATCCGAACTTACCAAAAGAGCCACGAATCCGGAAAGGATAAGAGAATTCATTTTTTTAGCTTGTTGAAAATATTTCCAATGTTTCGAACAGTTTTAGGCAATCTTTATATACCATAATGTTTTCCTGTAATTTGAAGCTGTGGAAAGTTCTTATTGTTTCACTTGTCAATATTTTTTCAAATTTTCCAGATGTACCCACCATCTGTTGATCACTTCCGACAGTTTTGTTTCACTAGCATTTCTCATTTTGATTTTCTTTATAAATTATGTTCCGTAATTTGTCCTTCATTCACCAAATAATGATGATTGGCAATAATTGTTCCTAGTCGGTTCATTGTTAATTTTTGAAGAAAGAATTAAACGAGGAAATAGCTAATTACTTTTCTGAAATCAGGAAGTTTCTGGAGCATAATTTTTTTTCTGAAAAAATTAGGGTTAAATATTTTATCAAATACACAACTGAAAAAATAGTTTAATATTTCACAGAATTACTTTTCAGAGCATTATTGTTGAGATATACTAAAGAAATCAGAATTTTTTATTTTAGTTTAAGCGACCTTAAATTTTTAATGATTTAAAAGCAACCTGCGACGTTCCAAAAAGGGATTTTGAGAAAGAGTATAAATGAATAATTTTTCATAGCTATGTATTTAGAGTCAGTTGATTCAGAATATATATATATATATATATATATATATAGTCAAAAATCTCTACCAAAGAGAGATGAATATTTAAAAATGAAAAAAATTTAAACTACAACACACATAACCAGATATAACATTTTAGGAAGGATATATGAGAAATTGAAAATATAATAGAGTTTAAAATATAAAAATATGGATGCTACAGTATTATAAACATTGCTGACTTCAGACAGCTCTTATATATATATATATATATAACGTTGTTATATATATATATATATATATATATATATATATATATATATATATAACGTTTATATATATATATAACGTTTTGTGGCCAGCCAACCTTCCCCCTTTATGTTAATAATACTGATGCTTATATGTATATATATATATATATATATATATATATGTGTGTGTGTGTTTAATATATGAATGGTTTTGCGTAAGTAAAATCTAAAGCGTGCCCTAAATAAGGGTGAAACTACATTTAATGCATACATAAATTTTTATTTCTACATATTCATTAGTATTATTAGTTTTTCTTTCCACTTTGATTTTTGTATAAATATATATCACTAATAAATTTCTATAATTATAAATAACTTTTTTCATTTAATAAATGTTAATTGAAAATTCATTTTAATTGATTTGTTTAACTATTTAGGATACAATTTTTGATGTTAAATAAAATATTGAAAACTAATGGGTAGAAGTACACATTTTTAAGTTCTAGTTACTTCCTTATAAGTCAGAAATAGCTTAAAATATACATTTCTTTAGTGAGTACTTTTTCAATTAGAATCCAGTACTTATTTTTTCTGAAATTTCTAGATTTTATACAAAGCAATGGAAATTGGATATTTGTTCTTGTTGCTCACATTTCTGGCAAAACCAAAATGAAAAACAGAAAGCTTGGTACAATTTTTTTAAAAAAAAAGTACTAGAAGGAAAAATAAAAATAAGAAAAATAATAAAGAAACTAAGGTCTATCATAAAATTGTCAATAAGGGAATAATTGAAAAATGAATGAAGATCCGGCTTCCAATTCCTAGAACTGAAAACTGTAAATATTGTTCCATTATTAAAATATAGAATTAACTATAAAATTCACCAATATTAAAATATATATATATTAATCATTTGCTTTCTAAAGTTATTTTTTCTCTGATGTATTGTGTAAAAAGGAAAATTCCGTAATTTTAGCGTTTATCGTAACAACAGGAACGAAGGTATTTCATTTTTCAGAGTGACCTTGTAAGGATCTCTCCTCCGCGCCTAAAGGTGTGGGAGAAAAAGAAGAAAGTGTGGTGAAAGAAACATTTCTCATTCTCATTTATTTTACTGTGGTTCTCATCACACACCGTCTTAGTGTGTTTACATCTTGTGAACTGACTGTCAGGGCAGACTCTCAAAACTATTCTAAGGGGTTGCCATATTCAATTCGGGAACCATGGTCGGGTTTACCACAGAGTATCCCTCCAGTGACAGAGGATGACAACCCAAGGGAACGACATTAGTTTAAAATTTTATAAACATTATTATATTATTTTGAGAATCTGCACTGGAAGAAATACATTAATAATTTTGAATATGAGAAATATGAGATATATACACAAAAATAAAATATATAAATGAAATATACACAAATATAATATAAAAAAAATTCTAATTGAAAGTTCTTCTAGAAGGAGGGGAAAACATATTAAGTGCCTAAATGGCTAGTTTTTTTGGAAAATGTATATGCTTCCTGATTTTGTTGTAAAGATTGGTTGGCCATTAGTAGATAATGTATCATCTTTTATGCTTTTGTTCACTGTAGGTAGAGATTCGCACACAGTTTCTAAAAGAAGATGCGCGGGTTTGACGCGATCTAAAGAAACTGTAGTTTTTCAACCATTAAGGCGACTTGGTACCCTTTGAGAAAACTTCTTTATTTACCTATTTAAAAATTATATTTTAGCATTTTATACAATGTTTCTATTCAAGAAAATGTTACCAGATGAAAATTTTCATATATTATTCACACAATTTTAAAAATTTAAATTTTTTGAAGAAAATTGGGAAAATTTTAAAATCCTACTCCTTTTGTAAAAATTAATTTTTGAACCTGAAATTTTTTTATAATATTCTTATGGATGTTCTTAACAACTTTAGGGATCGATTTTTGAATTACTTCATTCGTTTTCGAGAGAAAAAAATAAAATGTTGACATACAGGCTAAAAATCAACGAAAAAGCCAACATGTCTTACATTTTATTTTTTTAAAAAAAAAGTATTCAGTTTATAGCAAAATGGATCCTTAATTTTATTACATGCTTTATTTTTAACACGCAGGAAAAAAATTGAAGTGATTGGTAAATAATTGTCGAAGGAGTAGCATTTTGAATGCACTAAGGTTTCGAAAAACACAAACTGAGAAAAACCACTTTAAAGTTTATAATTCTGAAAAAATAATTAATTATTAAACTTAAAATACTACTTTAAGATATTAGTTATACGTTTTTCTGTAAAATATTTGCATTTTCATATTTGTTCAACCCACACATTTTTATAAATGATCAACTTTTAGAGAGTACTAATTGCTCAAGAAAATTCAAGAAAAACGTTAAATTTTTTTTTTTTCTATCACGACAGAAATTTTAGCTGTTTTCTTCTTATAATATTAAAGTATTACATTTGTATGAAAAATATATCAGGAATAAGAACTGAAATTATAAAATTATTAATATAAAATGCCTTAATTTAAAAATTTTACATGCACACATTTCACAAGGAAGAAAAATTACATTATTGTATTGCCTCGGAAATATTCTGCTTTTAATACTACACATTCTTTTTTATAGTTATTATTTCTATTTATAAGATAGATTTTTTTTATCATAACGCATTTTTTAGCTTTTTTTTTTCTAAAAAGGGGGTGTGGCTGAATTGCCTAATTAGTTTTCAAATGAAGTTTTATTCAACTTCTAACTTACCGACATGCACAAATGATATATCAATCGAAAGATAATAATGCAAAGAATAAGATTAAATGAAAGTAAAAAAAACGATAGGTTTGTGATTTTCAGGGTACCAAGTCTTCTTAACGTCCATGGTGATGTGCTTGTCTGTTCTGGACAGAACTTTATGTGGTCCAGTATACAGCTGACGTAAAGAGGGTTGCACACGATCGATTCTTAAAAAGATATGAGATGAAGATTGTAGTGAAGGTTGAATGTAGTATTGATCAGTGCAGAGAGTGAGCAGAAGTTGCCACATGATTCAGTTGTTACTTTCTGTTACAAAGATTAGTGATGAAATTATTGTCACAAAAATGAATGTTGGACACATCTATCATGTAACTAGGCAGACGTAGGTTTGCACCGTACACAATTTCAGCACAAGAAGATTGCAGATATTTTTTAACTGCAGTTCGTATACCGAGAAGAATGATGGGGACTATTTTAGATCATGTATCATTTTCATGGGCTTTAATGGCCGATTTTAAATGCCGATGGAAACGTTCCATAATTCCATTTGATTTCGGATGATATGTTGTAGCTTTGATCTTAGCAGTTCCCAGCATGCGAGTATATTCAGCGTACATTGATGAACGAATCTGGGTTCCTTGATATGAGGTGATTACAGATGGGCAACCAAAACGAGAGATCCACGTGTCGAAAATCGCGCGGCAAATGGTTTTCGCTTGCATGTCTGGAATTAGGATTGCTTCTGGCCATCTGTAGAAGCGGTCGATTATCGTAAGTAGATAATGATGACCTTCAGATAGTAGCAAGGGACTGACAATATTTATGTGAATGTGACTGAATCTGGCATCAGGAACAGACAATGTTCCAAGAGTTGTTTTAGTGTGCCTTTGGACTTTCGATTTTCAGCACCGGACCCATTTATTTATTTGGCATTTCATGCCAGGCCCCACGTAGCGAGAGCAGATGAGTTTTGCTGAAGCTGCTATCCCTGGATGTGAAAGATTATGAAGATGATAAAATAGTGCACTTTGAAAGGATGCAGGGACGAAAGGACGTGGAATTCCTGTTGAAATGTCGCAAAGCAAATTGCAAACTGGGGTTTGGTATGGTTTCAGTTTTAATTTAAGAGATGATTATCAGTCTGAAGAAATTTTTGAAGGTCTGGATCATTTTTCTGTGCTAATGCAAATTCTTTGAAATTTAAAATTGGAGATTTAGTATTAGAATCAATTTCGATTCTGGAAATAGCCTCACAACAACTGTGTTCTCGGAACCTTGCACATACCTTATGTCTGTAGAATATTGGGAAATTAAATCTAAGTGACGTAATTGCTGAGGAGAGCATTTATTCGGGTTTTGTTTAAAAGCATAAATTAGGGGCTTTTGATCAGTGTATATAATGAAGTTTCTGCCTTCTAACATATGTTTGAATTTTTTTATAGCCGAATAAATTGAAAATAGTTCCCTATCGTAAGTCGACCACTTTTGCTGACTTTTATTAAGTTTTATGGAGAAAAAGGATATTGGTTCCCATTTCCCTTGTGATAGTTGAGATAAAGTACCTCCAATAGCAATATCTGAAGCGTCCACCCATAGACTCAATTGAGCCCCTGGAATAGGATGTCTTACAAGGGTAGCTTCTGCTATAGCGTTTTTCGCCGCAAGACAAGCTTGTTCTGCGTTTTCATTCCATTTTAATGGTTCGGATGATCTGCGAACACTAGAATGAGATTTCTTTTGATTCGTATGCCCTTCTAAAAACTGAACTATTGTGGGGGGGGGCAAGTATGTGTGTGGCTTTTGGTATTAAACATCTGTAAAAGTTAAACATGCCCAAAAATCTTCGCAACTGAGTTAACGTGTTTGGTTTAGGAAAATTTAGAATACATTTTACTTCATCTCAGTTAGAGATCTAATTCCATTTACGCAGTAGTTCGGAAGGTTTTCGAGAACCTAATTCTTCCCCTGAAAAAAATTTCCTCGCCTCCTGTTGAAACGATTCTCCTGAACGATTTATGAGTTCGTTTTTCATTTGCGCGTAGGGGTCTGAAGCATCTGGATTCATAAGGATATCGCGAACTAAAGACGCGGTGTTGGGAGGGAGATTAGCTACAATATAACTGTACTTAGTTATAGTTTCAGTTATGGGTTTTGGGGTTGCGCTAGGGCAAATGTACTTTCGCACATAATGAAGCACAAGGCGGGATCGGATATATTATATAATAGTATTTGTACAGCACACTTACTTTCGACATTGTGCAAGGTTTTAGAACAAAATTACTAAATAAACAATGAATTATATATGCATCCAATAATAAAACGCTATAATAATCAGTAACATTATAATTAATCAGAATTTGGCACTATCGTCTATAGTACATGATATTTTTAGCATGTATCATAAGAAATTTATATCATCAGAAATTATTCTATGCAATTAATTTTAGCATTAAAGATAAAACAAATTAAATAAGATATGAAATTAATAAAACAATTCAATTAAATTAAATGTACCAGAAAAATTAATCCGAGAAAAAAAAATCCACTTAACTGTGAAATATTTACAGCTGAAGATGCGTGCCACAACCGGAATGGAAACCAGGGAAGTAGATACTCCGATATATGAACAAAGGAATTGAGTACTTATTTTAATTTCTCGTAATTGACAATGTTTTCTTCATGACCATCGATTTAGTAAAAGACTGTTCCCAAGTTTAAATTTTTGCGTGAAGATACGGGGTCACCATTGTGGTGAAAGAAGCATTTCTCATTCTCATTTATTTTATTGAGGTTCTCTTCACACACCGTCTTACATCTTGTGAACTGACTGCCAGGGCAGACTCTCAAAACTATTCTAAGGGGTTGCCATATTCAATTCGGAACCCATGGTCGGGTTTACCACAAAAGACTAGCTATATTCAAAATCCCTCATTTTATTTACAGCACAAACCACAATACAAGTTCGACCAATCAAAGCTAACAGATGAACTCAATTAATGAATATTAAGACAGTTAACGAGGTACGCGAGATATAAGGAGACTTTAATTACTTGTAACACTTACTTCAATTCAATTACTCTGACTTCCTAGCTATTTAATCTAGGTTAATCTTAAGTAAAAGATCGTGACCTTAATTATTGCAATTATCAATTATACTAAATAGCTGCGTCACACTTTAAATCTCATTTATCACTGCTCCGTTAGCAGTCTACCTTATATATATATATATATATATATATATATATATATATATATATATATATATATATATATATATAACCTAAAAGCTTAGATTATATATAGCGGTCATAATTTGCATGTTCACGTTTTCTTCTTCGAAAGGAAGATTTCTAATAAAATAATTTTTAATGACCAAAAATTCCCCAAGGGGACAATTAGTAAAAATATCAAAGATAGAGCCGATAGAACATAGATTTTTATAACTTGTGCATAATTTTATAATATTTTGAGGGGCATGGTACGGTTTATAAAGTAAAAAAATCTTTGATTTAATGGTTTTCACAATTTTCTTTTTTGCCTGAAACCTTCGTATATGGATTTCATAAAGCAGTTTTTGTGATCAAAATGCAATATAAGAAGCTAACTATTTAATTTTTTTAAAGAAAAATTTAAATATTTATGATAGGATTTTAAAATGCTACTCCACCTGCAACAGGTGACGTTCACACATGAAATTGATACCTTTAGGTCAAACCATGAACAACAAAAATTGCCATGAGAGTTCTCATAAAATGCATTTTTTTTGTATAGTTACTGAAATTTTCTTAAAAAATGTGCTAATCCTAAATTCAACTTTTTTAAAAAATAAAGATTACTGTGGTTCAAAAATGCATATCAACTTTTATTACATTTACTACTAGTAATAGATAAAAAAATTGATAGGCATTTGGTACAATATAAAAAAAAAACTTTAGCATTTTAAATGAAAATAAACTATTTATTTTTTATTTCCAAGATAAATCACTTCAAAATTTTTATTTGCCATTCATATATGAATAAAAACAAGCATAAAAGTTATCATAATTCTCAGCTTTTTAAACTTAAATCTTTCAAATTTTGTGAGATTATAGAAAAATATATAAATAATAAATTAGGTTAAAAATAATATTTGATTTTTTTACCAATTTTTGTCATTTGAATCGTACCATGTCCCCTGAAACATTTCTGATTAGGGTTAACTCAATTGAGAATAAGGACAAATATCTCCGCTAATTCAATCATTTTACTTGGAATTCAAAAAACTGAAATAATATCTCTCTCTTTCCAAATCATTAATGATCTAAAAACCCGTGATTGGTTTTTATCACGATTTTTTACGGGTTTAATCAATCATTTAATTTTTGATTTTCTAATTAGCTGAGCTTAATTCATTAAACTCACAAAAAACTTCAAATTGATGTTTTGATCGGCATATCACAAAATCAATTTCAGCATTACGAAGTGGGTGTTCTGTATTATACAGGGAACTAGATTTGTTTGAATTGTCGTTTAAAATGAATTATTTGAAAATATACTGTATAGTAGAGGTGAGCTGACTTTTCCAGAGTACGGGCAACTCATAATATTTTTAAGCTGTTGCTATCCACCCAATGTCTTCTCTGTTAAAAATGTTTGTTTTCTTTTCTTAAAACTTATTGTCAATTTATACGCCTCTTTTAAAATATATACTATAAAATACTACTAATTTAACTACAAAAACGCAAGAGACACACTAAATTTTTAAGTTGAATGCTTGAGAAACTATGAGCAACTGCTACACCATGGAACGCTGGGCGTACTTATTGCAGCGACTATAGAGTATACATTAAGCAATGAATCTAGAACCAACGTTTGAACTAATATTTGTTCGCTGCCGAGTCCCGCACCATCGCGGGTTGATTTGATTTGATTTAATATTAACGTCGCACTGTTCAGCTACACGAGGGCTTTTGGCGACGGACCACGTAATTTTGAACCATGGTCAAGTGACGTGGACGACACCTGAGCTGGCACCCCCTCTCCTAACTACCACACCACACCAACGGGAGGACATTTCAACTCTCGACAGATTTAACGTGCATCGCACCATCGCGGGATATGACACCAACACGAGAAACCATTCCCATAGAACAGTAGCGCACACAGGAATTTTTCAAGGAAGGGGTCCGAAGTCGAAAGTTCACCATTTTTGTATCATGCACCTTTTGATTTTGTCGATTTTCGGGAACAAAACACAGTAAAAAACTAATTTTTGAATAAATAATTAGCATTAATTAATAAAATAATCATTAATAACAAGTAATTTATTAAATTTTACGTACTATATATTTAAAATTATAATCAACCGGGAAAAAATCAAGGGCTTTGAGGGGGGGATCCGGACCCCCAGGAACCCCCCTTGTGTGCGCCACTGCCATGGAAGTGTAAAATGTAGGACGGTGTGTCTATAACCAATCCAGAACTATCACAGGAAGAGCTGACTATTAATATTTAATCTCCCCTTCAGTTGGCGTGTGGGGGGAATTCATTTCTTCGAATGGCATCTCAATTATTGTTTTTTGCCCTGCGGTGGCATTGAACGTGTTAAGTGTCATCGTTCAGATCCGATGAAGGTACATGTGTGGTCTACACATTTATTGAATCATGTACTTGAGTAAATAATTCAATTGCATTCGCAATGATTCACAGTCGCATTGATTGTGAAAAGCCGAGTCTCCAGTCTAGCTGGTGGAGGTGTTCTGTAAATATGCTTGTTTCAGTATGCGCTTCTTAGGTTTTAGTAAAATTCGTCACCCCAAAATGTATTGGCGGTTCACCGGTTAATGATCATTTCTAAATTTAAACATTACTCGAGAAACGAAACATTTACAAAAATAGGCACAATAATTGTCGCATTCTATGCCATCTTCAAAAGCTCATCAATTCATTTCCAGTTGCTTTCATGGGACATATTCATTTAGCACACTAACGCTTACGCCTTTTACAATACAGTGAATGGCCGACTTAACAGTGATAGAATTCGACATAATGTCGTGAAATTATGAGTCACACATGACATACTTATATATGCAAATTAACAAGTTCCACCATGTATAAGGTATCATGCACGTTAAATCTCTCGAGACGCTAAGTCATCCAGTTAGCGTGGTGTGGTATTTATAAGATGGGTTTCCATCTAAGGTTTTGCCCTCATCACTTTTAGATAATCGAAAACTGTTAGGTCCGTTGAAAATCATCATTAAGCATCAGTTGTGAATGATCCACTCAAAACATTAATATAATGAGACGCAAGGTATACAAACAGCTAACATTTTCAAATAAAAAGTGTAGGAAATTTTTTAACTTTAATAGGGGAGGAGGGCAATTACTTTTTCTATAATTTCTTTCTTTTTCTTCAAATGAGGTTACATTCATTCCCGAATATATATATAGAAAACCCAGAGTGGAAACTACATTTGTTTTATCCTAGTACATGATTGGCCAGAAGTCATTTTACAGTTTGAAATTAATACAATTTGCAAAATTTAATGAAATAATTATTTTTTTGATACAATGTTAGTCATTGAAATATTTTTTGAAGTTAGTATTAAAAAAAATCTCTTAGATGAGTAGAACAGTTCAGTTCAAAAATAAAAACTATTGCAATACCTGTATAACTTAAATTTCCTAATAAACATTGGTATACTAATCCTATTGGTAAAAACATTACTTTTTATAATCTTTAGATTCAAAAGTTTGACTTCTTAAAATGAGAATGACACACATATACACTCATTGCAAGTTAATGAAGAAATATTTATATTTAATTAGCAAAATTTTAGATTTATTTTCACATACTCTTCAGCTGTGTATTTTTTCGTAGTTCAAACTCAGAGTTTGATTTTAATGTTCTGAAAGTACCCTCTTCATTACAACTATCAAACAATTTTCACTTAAGTTATTAACTTTTTAAACAACAAATTCACTTCTGGTATACTCTGTAAGAGATGTCATACTTATATGTAATTAAAAGCACAGACTGATGTTTTGAAACAAACTCTTATTTTCAGAAGAGTGATCTCTCCAATCACAATAGAACAGGTTAAAAATTTGAATGAAACGGATTTAAAATTTAAAAAATTCATCATGCTGTAAATTATTCTGCTAACTGATTACTTAAAATATTATAATTGTACAATCATCTATATATATGTTGTTTAAAGTATTTACTTCAAAATGAAATTTGCGAAGGATTTTTCTCCGCAAGATGAAATTTCGATAATTTACTTAGCTTAAAAATCATCAATCAGTTATCAGTTTTCAATATATATTTTGCGTGAGTTAATAATGTATATAGCGTTTGTATGTAATGTATATAGCGTTTGTATATAATGTATATAGCGTTTGTATATAATGTATATATAATTTTTCTTTTAATATTTTTTTTACTATTTCTTTTTCTTTTTACACTGCGGACACTAGTTATTACCAATAGCAATTGATGTACATTGGGGTTGCTTCTTCCTCTGCCTTAAATTGGTGCTTCGCTCATCTGTCTTTGTTATCAATTCCTCAAGAAAACTTACCTGAATGAGACTTTATTAAAGCCTTTCAGGTGCTACTTGATTGTGACTTTATGCAAGACTGTCAGGTGTTATACCTAATTGTGACTTTATGCAAGCCGTTCAGGTATTACACTTGATTGTGACTTTATTCACCTTCTAAGGAGTTTCCCAATTATGGCATTTAAAGCTTTAAGAAAAGTCTTTCACCTGATCAATCATTTAAGAAGAAAGATTGCCGAATGTCTACTGCATATAAGAAGTGTTACCTGAATGAAGTCAATATCAGTTATATGCACGGAGGGAACTTTACTTGGCCAGAATCATCAGAGGATTTAGTGGATTTTTGCGCTGTTGGGATGCTGCTATCCTGTCTCTCAAACCCGAAAAATATGATCATGTGATTCACTACGCATATGTAATGTTCAATAGTTAATATACCCTTACAATAGTGTAAATTTTTCAATAGCCTTACCGGACCATTATCCAAAAATAAAATTTAGGCTTTCAACTTTTGTGTGTCTTTTTTTCATTGCCTTTGATCTTTCGTGAAATTAAAAACAAACCTTCTTACATATTTTTTTTTGAAAATAGGTGAGTATAGTATTATTATCGTAATATTATTTCCCTTTTAGACGCAAAAAGATAGAATCTACATTAAATTATCATTGAATATGACTAAAGCTTTATTTTAAATTCGGAGCAGATTTAATTGATTACATTTTTATTCATTGCAATCAAAATTTTTTTAAAAAAACTCTTATGTTCCTAAATATACCTTTCCATTGACTCAAATGCTTATTTTTATTACTAATACTACTTCATATTGTTTATAACCGTATTTTCTCTACTATATTTTATATAAGCTCATTAATATAGGCTACTAAAAGGGAAAGTTGATACCAGAAAGTTTTGTTTAACCCTACAGTATTAGGCAAGCCTTCTCCACTAATACATAAGGGAACCAGGACATGACCGAAAGAGTAAAATGCCAAAAATAAGACTCTTTTTTCAAGAATATATTTTAAAAATTGCTAATATAGTTTAGATTTTTTTTTATGTCCTGAACAAATAACTTTTTTTCATTCCGTAGAAAAACAAAAGTAATAGTTTTCATCTAATTTTTTTTCTGTTTAATTTATATTGGATATAATTTTTAAAACATACTTGTGTTTAGGTACCATTTGATAAAAAAAAATATCTTTTAAAAATATCAAATATTTTTTACGCATATATAAAACTACAAAGAAAAAATATCGGAAATCTATTTTTTAGTAAAATATTAATATATTTTTTTTTACAAAAATTATAATACTTTATAATTTTGAAATTTTTTATTTTCCCCCACTTTTTACACATAAACTATTTTTTTTAAAAAAACTATGTACTACTTAGATTAAAAAAATACGTTTACTATATGCACACACACACAGGTACCCTGTATAAAAATATATAAAATTTGAAACCATATGGTGCACTAGTTTTTTCTAAAGGCAAAAAATTATGTTTTGGAGAAAACGTGAAAAAACTAAAAGTAACAATGTTTTCGTATATTTTTCCTACCACGTTATTTGTTTGCTGCCTATTTTTATACACCTTAAAATGATTCTTTAAACATTATTTATAGAATTACAAAAGTAATTTTAAATTTAAAGGTGTTTTTCTTTTGTTATAACTGAGCATAAACATAATTTTATCAAACATATTTTCATTTAGAAACAATATTTTGTCAAAATATTTCCAAAATATACAAAATATTTTACATAAATATGTAAAACAAAGAGCAAAACATAGTCAAATAGATTTTTGATAAAATGATTGTTTAATTTCTCTGAAAAAACTATAAAACATTGAAATTTTGAAAATCTTAATTTTTTTCCGTTTTCTTATGTAAAACTGATTTTTCAAAATAAATTAGACACTAACAAGATAAAAATATTATTTTTTCCTTTCTAGTAAATAGAAATTAGTGATTTACATAAATTAAAAACAAGATGAACTATTTTTTTAAAATGTTTCAAAGGTGCGCCATGATTTTTGATGTGTAACATCTTTCCTCTCGGTTGCTGGATATTTGTTGGGAGTGATTTCGTGAAAAGGGACGGATGTGTGTAACAGGATGTGACGTAAGCGCGCGCTACTTGATTTGACCAATGAGAGTGCATGACTGTGTCTTTTCTCTCTCTTCGCATGGGGGTCCAACTCTAGTAGCAATTAAGCACTCGAGCGCTTGACTCTAAATCCGTTAGTCATGATATT
Organism: Trichonephila clavipes; assembly: GCA_019973935.1. Classification (NCBI taxonomy): domain Eukaryota; kingdom Metazoa; phylum Arthropoda; class Arachnida; order Araneae; family Nephilidae; genus Trichonephila; species Trichonephila clavipes. The sequence continues at coordinate 1,001,357 of BMAU01020360.1, read as the reverse complement.
GGGGGACATAAGTGCAACAGAATGCTTATTTAAAAATAGACAAACAGTGATTTCGATTGTCGTATACATTTCTTCGAATCAAACGGTTAAAGAAAATTAAAGATTTCCTGCATTTTGTACTTTTACCATATAACGAAGGTGGTTCTGCTCTTTTAAAAAAAAATTATCACTCGCTCGCCCTGATTTTGAGTGGTGATTTTAACTTTAACTTCAGTTTGCGAAAAGCTGAGCCGCTCATAGCTTTTATGAATTATGAATTCAAGCTCGAAATGAACACAAATTAGACTGTTTCGACTGCTAACAGTTGTACTGTTATTGCCGCTGTTTTTCAATGGTTTTTAAATGCTTTGAAATCCCAAGTATATGTGTCATATTTTAGTTATCATAAGTCTATTGTTTCCGATCTTCCCCAAATTGAACAAGAATAATTATTTTTGATAAAATATTGCATTACTCATTTTGTTAATTAAATACAATTTTCATTAAAGATATAATTATTCGATAGGAAATTATTTCCAATCATACCCGATTCATATTTTTTTACAGGAAAAAAGTTAATATTGCGTATTTACCACGATAACATGTCAGATGTTACACATCATGTGCGACTACTGTAAGACTCGTTTCCTTTTTTATTTTTTATTTTACGTATTTATCAATTTTTTTTTCATATTTTAAGATTACTTTGTCAACAAACATACACATGTTATGCATTTCAGATTGAAAAAATAGGCACTATTTTTTAATACTAAAATTGAAAAATCCATTTTTTAAATTTGTATGATGTCCTAGTATGCTTAAGGTGAGTCAGAAACCTCTATAGCGGCAATGTTAAATTGGCTGTTTTCGATGTATCCTTTCTCAAAATCTATTGTATGTACATGCTGGAAATTTTTCATACAATTAAAGCACACCTTTCTCATTATACTGAAATTAGCTTTTAGCTAATTTTGAACTTTTTAATAATTTATAAAGTATTTTATCAAAAGTGAAGTTTGATCCATTTTTCACATTAAGAAATTTGTAAAAAACTGTGAACATTATTTTCCCAGAAAAGGTAAATCGAACATCAAAAATTTACATTTTGAGATAAATGAACTTTAATGTATATTTACTTTTTTTTTATTAAAACATTTTTCCTCATACTCCAAATGATCTACATTTTTTTCATATCATCCTCCTCTCTCTTCTTTTTAGGTCTTTTTTTCCTTTCCTAACTTCCTTTATTTTTTGTAAACATGAGTATATATCCCTTAATGGTATCTGTCGAGGCCCTCCATTGCCTGTTCCGTGTAATCACCAGGCTCAATATTAAGTTTCTAGAAAATTTTGGGTTTTGATACATTTCCCATTTTAAATGATGAAATTACATCATATGTACCCAGTGACAATACTTCTATGTACACGAATATTTTGCTCGGTACACGAGACCATATTACGTTGTTTACACTTTCATTGGTACTTTGTGTACCTCCATGTAAACACTTTTTTTAGCAAATTGTTTTGATTTCCATCATTCATTCAACTTTTAAGCAGAAATATAATACTTTGCTTACATTTTGTGCCATTTAAATGGGTGTGGTCCAGTTTAAGTGATTATTTAAAAATATGTTTTAAGGGCTTCTAATTATCCTCGAGGTTAAAGTAAGGTGATTTTAGAAAGGGTAAAGTCTATACAATTTGAAAATATAAAAATCATAAAATTGTCATACTAAGCAGATTTTAGGTTTCCAACACGCCTTAAACCTACTATATATAACCATGTATTAGCCCTATTATTCTTTATATACTATACACAGTATAATCCGGCGTATAATGCATACTTTCAACACAAAAACCCCGGAATTTACTAGGGCATATTATAAGTCGGGTAAAAAGATTAAATTTTTAAAAACAAAGAAAATACGAGCATGTAAAATTTGGACTTCTACAAAAGTATCCAGCCTCCTTTTGTAAACGCTTTACACCTTCTAATAACTGCACATATTCCACTGAATGGTTTATTGATACTTACATCAAAAGACTGAAATAATAGAGATTTTTTAGACGGGAACAAATGCAACATATGTGTTGTACTCTGCCAGCAACTTCTTCTTTTTAGTCCGTTAAATGGGATTTGAACATGTTAAAAATTAAAAATATTTCTGGATTCTTTTAGAAAACTGGATGTTTGCGAGAAAAATTTCTGGTCCACAATTTTACATCATTTTCGATCATCCATTCTTCTCGTTCACATGAATGAAAACACTTTTCATGAAACTGGGTATCGGTGTCGGTTTTCTTTTAAAAATAATCTTTGGATTTTAATGTTGCACTGTCCCGTAAGCTGAAGTGTACTACGGTGAACGAAGATATTTAGTGATTTTGTCTTTTTTTGTCGTGTCCATGGTCAATCAGATAATGTCGTGAACTCTCTGAACCGCTTTCGCAAGTCTCGGTGCGTCAGCGCTGTAAATAACCTCGCGTAGCTCCGAAGCCAGTGGCACCATTCCGAGCCGTATAATATGCGGAGTAAGGGCCGGACATTCTAGGATGTGGTCTGGAGTTAGTTGGGCCTCGGTGCAGTTCTTGCAGGGGATGTAAGTTCTAGTTTTGTCTGATGAGATCTTCATACCTTTAAAATGGCCCGTCCTTAGTCTTGCAATTATGAATGTAAGATTTCTAGAGCAATCAAAATCGACAATGAGGGGTTTGTTGTAGCGATAAAGCAGAAGTCTGTAATTTGCGACCGCATTTGCATCTGCAAGCGTAATGGTGAGGGGACAAAGTTGGTCATCAATTCTGCCCTCTTTGGCCAGGGAGTCCGCACACTCGTTTCCCTTAATGTTTACGTGAGCAGGAATCCATTGCAATAAGCAGGATTTCCCTTTGCAATGCAAACTTTCAAGTAGAACATTGATAGCAGAGTTTATGTTCATGTCTCCTTTAAGGTTGCTTCTAAGGTCGCTCTTGAGTCGGAAAAAATAGCCAATCCTTCAGTTGTGCCCGAGAGCTCCAGATGGGTCGAATAAAGGATGAGTGCCTCCTTAATTGCAAGAAGTTCGCTGGTAAAATTAGACGCTATTAACCCAGTGTTAATTTTGTGCATTTTTCTTTCTTTATTTGGAAGTTGGAAGAGAATGACAGCTCCTCCCTTGTTGAGAGAAATGTCAGATGAGCCGTCTGTATAGACAACCGCAAAACTCTCCTGAGAGATTTTCTCTATCGTTTCAAGAGTGATTTTGTTGTGAATTGTTTGTCACCAGTTTTTGTCAAAATATAAGTACATGTGTGTGGGAAATTTCCACATGAACATTCTTTAGAGAGTGCTGTCAAGGCAGCCACCAGGAGTTAATGAAGGAGGAAGGGATTCAGCGAGCGGACGCTAGACGCGGAGGTCGATGATCCGGGACTGAAGAGAGAGCGACGAGAACGGTGGCCTAGTAGGGACCCACCACCCCGTTGTTCACAAGAGAGACGCGTAGGTCACTCTCAACACTATCGTGAAGATTAAGTGTCATTAATTGTGCTAGAACTGTCGCTAAGAGCCAGCGGTGTTTGATAGAATTGTAAATACTTTATTACATGTGTTAAACGTCTGTCGTAGTGATTAGAACTGTGTATTTTGTCCAGCATTAAACGTTAGTTTAGCGAAAAACGAGTGTGATCATTGAATACCCCTAGATCTGTACCATAATTCCCCATGTATATTTCTGGCCCTTCGTAAAAAGCAGATGAGCGTTATACAGCTAAAAATTAAAAATTCAGTTGAAAAGTATAGGTTCGCGTTATACACGCCGTATTATACAATATATATAAGTACCGCAAAATCCGGCGTATAACGCGAACCTATACTTTCAGGCTGTAATTTTTAATTTTTGGTATATTCGCCGTATAACGCGCACCCATAAATACCCATCTTATTTTTTTGTGTATTAAAAGTGCGCGTAATACACGGATTTTACAGTATAATACTTCTATTCATTAACTGAGAATGTATAATAAGATTTAAGGTACACATCGTAAATGTCAAACAATATTTCTCTCATATTATACTCAAAACAATGCAGATCATTCTCTCTTTGTGTTTTTTTCAGTATGAGGTATGGTTCAATATGAAGTATTAAACAGATGCTAATGCATGATGAAGTACGTATGCACCAAACACCAGCTACCTGTACCTGTTTAGCTTGAAGTATTTTCCTTCGAAAACAATGTCTTTCACTTATGTAGACAAATCCGAATAGCCATAATCTTCGTTCACAATAGTTTTTTGCCAGTAAAATTGTAACTGTAATAACAAAGCTTTGGATTCTGAAATTTCACACGGAAAATCCGTAACTGAAACTTATAACTTATTGAAAGAAGTTTATGGTACTGAATGTTCTTCAAGGTCTCGTGCTTTTGATAGGCTTAAACCTTTTCAAGATGGCAAAGAAGACATTGATTCACTCTCGGGTCCACCTTCCATGTCAAAACGGATATCAATGTCGAAACAATCGGTAATCTGCTTTGAACTGATCATTAATTAAGTATTCACGCGATTGCTGAGACCCTAGAAAATGACAAAGAATCCGTTCAGAAATTTTACGTACGATTTTAACATGCAAAGAATGTTTGCAAATATGATGCCTGAAATTTTTACGTTTGAACAAGAAGCTCGAAAAAATGTTTGTATTTACACTTTTAATGCTATTTAAAATGATCCCAACTTATTGGAAATGATAATAACGTGTGACGAATCGTAATTATCCACTTATTATCTGGTAATGAAGCGCCAGTCCATGCACACAGGAAGAAATCATCTTCACTTAGATTTGAAAAAACTCGAATGGGTAAATCAAAATTTAATGTAATGGTTATTGTTTGTTTGGTTTTTTTTTATTTTTTATTTCTTTCTATCTTTTTTTATATTTGTAGGATTAAATACATTTAATAGGTTATTGTAAGACAAACTGTTAATCAACTTTACCACATTCACGTTGTTGCTGAACTCCGTATCATCTTTGTTGAAATCAGATCTGGAAATATGACTTGAATAGTTTATATTTTTGCTCTATAACTTTTAACTCTTTAACCCTTGCAATTGCGATAGCGATTTTTTTAAGCATATGCATTTAAAAATATTTTTTTTCTTCCTGCTTCTAGTAATGAGGGGCTAATAATTATCGGTGAAGGTTAGTTAAATAAGAAAAGTAGGAAGTATGTGAACTTTTTAATTACATTAATATAAAATTTTCGAAAAATTCAAGGTTTTCAACAATAGTAACAGAATGTTCTATATTTTTTTTCAATACAGCTTTTTTGAAATACTGATTTCATTTCATACAAAAAGCACTTAAAATTTTATAGGAATCTCCTTAACACACATATTTGAAAACTCTCCGTCTTCTGAAAAAAAATATATAGTTGCTTATCTTACATACATTGACTTTAAAGAAAAAAATGTGATTTATTTAATACGAAATATAATGTTGCATTTTTTTGGTATTTATAAAACTAATTAATAAACTCAAAATGTGACGTCACAGGAAAAAGTTTATTATTTTGAGAGTAAGTCAATAATTGTGTGTGTTTCTGCTTTTCATTCTATAACTAACTTTATTAAGCAAAGATAGGCGGTGGCCGCATGTGTTGAGTTAGCGGGTCTGCGGTCATGTAAGTGGAATTTAATTATGATCTCTTCTATTGTCGTCTAGATGCAACAGCATAAGCAGATTAGATTTGCTACCACAGGAGGAGCGAGCAGTGAGCAGAATTTTATGGCGGGAGGGTGTGAAACTCACCAGGGACTTTTGTCACTATACTGGGAAAGTGTTTTATGTTGTGAAAGCGTCTTTTAGTGGATACTTATGTTTAAAAGTGCCCGAGCCAGCGTTCTGAAGGTTTTATGGCTTTGTTGTGTATTATGTTTTTATGTAATTACGATATTTTATCTTTTTTCCCTAGATTTTAACATTAAGAATATATATGGATATTCTTTCAAAAATAAAAATGATGTATAATATTACTTAGAGAGTGATATTATTAACTTAAAAGAAAAACATAGAAACGTCCATACAAAACGCAGGAAACATCAATAGTGTAGAGCTTTAGTTGTGAAATAGTGTCCAACGAATTTTATAAGGCTTTCTTCTAAAAGCATTTTCCAAAACTTCTAAAAGCATCTCCCAAACGGCTGCATTGTGGCTGCTAAGTCTTTGCAGACACGACAAGTTCTTAAGTATGAGAAACTTGCCATCGGAGCCTAAATTTCGCCCCTTGATTTATTTTCTTCGAGAGTTACAGAGCCACAACTTGATGCTTAAAGCATCATTTACATAGTATATAATCATATGACATGCCTGCTTCCGATTTTCACATACAGAAAATCTATCGATTTAAGCAGGGATCGAACACGCGAATTTCGGCTTTCGAGGCGGGAACGCTGCCTCTATATCAACAACTTAACTGTTCTATTTCAAAAAGGTGAATGTTATTTCAAAATGTAAAAGTATACACAAAAAAAAAACAAATCAATCTTAAAATTAATGAATAATTTAAACAAACTTCAAATAATTTTTATAAATTGTTAAAATCATCACTAACATTTTTATTCAATGCATAAAAATCTCCAAAAATGAACTAGAGTAATATAAGAAAGCCCATAAAACCTTAACTTTTTCTTTCCTAAAATATTTTCTTTCAAATAAAAGGAACCCAAACTGTTCCATTCAATCATCTTTATAGTTCTCCTTCAAGAGAGGATATCAAGAAAAACGCTTCGATCTTGAATGACGAGGAACATGAGATCAACTTCTTGGATCCTCTTTCCATGCCGGAAATTCCGTTAAGAGTCCGGATTTCTCCAGACTATCCGTCATCATTCTTCCCTCGAGCGATGCACTACTTTTGTCGTTTACTGACTTTATAAAGATGATGTTTATTATCAAATGTTAAGGAACTCAGCTTTGCAAAAATTAACACAAAATCTCTGGTTATTAAATTATTACATACTGGGGCCAAGTTATTACTAGTTTCATATTAATATATGAGTGAAATATTTTAACTCGGGAGAAGGTGTGGATTCGATTCTAATGTTAGTGGTCACGCGGGGTGAAGGAGTCGCCCCTACCCTTTTTTTATTATTATTTATATTGTACACTATAAAAAAGCGTGATTCTAGTGAATAATTTTAATTAAGAGAAAATATATTTACTTAATTTTTCTTTGAGGATTTGAGAAAAAATCCAATCGAATTGAACTAAAAGAATTGATTTCAAATGTGCGTGACTTTAATAAAGGTCACAAATCAAACAGAAACTTTTTGCTAACATTACAGGAATAATCTTAACAGGCAAAACTTTCGTATTTTGTTCATGTTAGGGTTGTTTTATTGTTTTTTGCTGATTGGCAAACCACATGTTGAAATTTTTCTTCCTTGCGTCTTTTCAACAAGGCACAATGTGTCATATGGTACACTTATGACTTTATTTCTTTCTTGATGGAATTTCTTAGGTAGCATTTGATTTTTTTTCCAACTCAAATGTTTCAGGTTCATCGCTTTTCTGAAATTTATTTTCGCTATCATGATTAATACCCACTATTTCATCAAGTTCTTCCCTTGCTTTTTTTTTATCAGTTTCCCATACTTCCAATAGAGTTTGCAGATACCCATTTTCTATACTCTATTCATTTATATTTATAAACCATAATGAATCATACAACACAGCAATAAAAATCACTAAGACTTTCACAGGGGAAAACTGTGTCATGTTCATAGAAAACATTGTGGTGAAACAAAAGTGGTCACGCGGGGAATTTAATCACCCCAAGTACCTTAAAATCTTGAAAAACGTTTGTTAATCCTCAAAAAAGAGGGAGATAGATATGTGTCAGATACATTTTAGTTTCCATTAAGACTGCCATACAGTAGGATACTGATAAGGTCATCAGTAACAAATAAACAGGTTTCCCAGAATTAAAAAAAAACTTCATGAGTTTGGGGTGACTCTGCGGCCCACGGTTTAAAGAGAGTTTTAAATCATTTAAAAAGTAATTTATAATAATAAATGCTACACTCATAATATAAAAGGAAAGTTCGTTTTGGAAAATCAAATGCTATTATTCGACCAAGGCAAAATTTCTTCCTTCATTTTCCTGTGTTCATAGGGGCCGTTGTAGCCTAGTAGCTATGGTCATGAACTCGTAATCAGCGCAGGCGAGTTACTAATACGAGTCCTAGTGCTATTGAAGACCCACCGAGTAGAGGGGTTGATCCATGTTAAATATGACTTGGCTTAAAGTTCTCTCATTGTTTTGATATAATACTTTTGAACCGGTTTGTGTGTCGTTTCAAATGTCCTCCCCATCAACTGATCGAGGTTCCAAATTACGAGGTCCATCGCCAATAGTGCTCATGTTATTTTATAGTTAGTCGTTGATAAACACTCATTTATAACTGCTTATAAACAGTCTCATGGAAATTTTAGTAAAATATTATAGAGTATTGCGGCTGGCATATAAAAAAAGCTTAAGGTGTCCGACTACGTTCGGAACAGTGATTTTGCAAAAGCGTACATAAAGATAATACTTATGCTGTTCAGTGTCATTTAGGTTAGAATAAAATTATTTTAAGAATATTATTATAATAGATAATTATTTAAGTACAATATTATGACAAAAATGAATATAGAAAGAGCTATTTTCAAAACATTCGCCATTTATGGAAAATGATTCAATAATAATAATAATTTGCCTGCATGTAGCTCAGACCCCTGCACAGAGCCTGAACTAAAATTTTTGAAATGCATATCTTAGAAGTGGATTTAACCATATTTTAATACAGAAGAGGGAAGAAATTTTAAGAAAAAACGCCGATAATTATTTCAATTGGAAGTAACTCTGAAAATAAAATGTATTTAAGAAAAAAATCCTAGTTCAGGCCCTCTGGAGAAGTCTTTACTTTATATATATAAAATATTATTACTATAGAAGCATTTTTCATAAAAGAAGATCGTTTTGAAAATAAATATTTCTAAGTTAATTTTTTGACAAAATATTGCATTTAAATATTTTTTATAGTAATAAAATTCTTAAAACAGTTTCATACCTGTATACTAATCTAACTGACACTAAATATCATGATAATTATCCATTTATTCGATTTTTTAAAATCACGCTTATAGGTAGTTTTTCACAATGCTAAATGTTACAAAGAAACTGAAACAAAAATTTATTTACAAAGTATTGGTCGAAAGAAACAGTTCTTAACCAAAAGGAATTGAGTTTAAAAAAAGATTTTATTGAAGAAAATATATATTCAACAGTTTTTTTATAGAACATTCTATTGTTGAAGCATTCTTTATTCACCAATCTCGAACAACATTTTATATTACCACGACTCCCACCCATTGAACTAATACTTGATTTCCCATGGGTCATTTTATTTTCCGAAAAAGTCGTAATAGACACTCATAAAACGTTTTATTTCTTTTTTTGGAGCAAACACAGTCGGATTCCAAAGCTTTCATCCCAGTTTATTTCTCCTCTGTTAAAATTTCATTTGAAATAAGTCAACGATATGCATCCAAGTAGAATTAAAAAGACTAGAATTTTAACAAATCATTATTATTATTGAAATATGTAAGACGTGAACATTTGAACGTCATTATTGAAGAAAATCAAGGTTAATTTTCCCATATCAGTCGTATTACAAACACTTTTCTAAACCATTTGACGTTAGAAAAAGGGGTCATTTAAAAAAAATTATAAGTGAATGTAAAAAGTATTTCAGAGAGAGATCCCACACACAAAAAAAAAGGAATTCCAATTTAAGGTATCCGACTACGTTCGGAACAGTGATTTTAAAAAAGCGCATAAATGGATAATTTTCACGAGATTTAGTGTCACTCAAATTAGAATACATGCATAAAATTGTTTTAAGGACATTTTGATAAAAAAATTTATTTAAATATAAAGAATTAACTTTTTTTTTTATCAAATGTTCTTAAAAAATTAGAATAATAATACTTTTTATAGCCAAATGTTCTCAGAGGCTCTTTGAAAAAAACTTCTATTATAATAATATTTCAGTTATCACCATTGAAATAATTATTTGCGTTTTTTTTCTTAAAATTGCTCTCTTCTATTTTCGTAAAATATGAATAAACCCACTTCTAAGTTATATATTTCAAAAATTCTTGTTGAGCCTCTGAACAGAGGTCTGAGCTATAAACAGGCAAAATATTATTCTAATGAAAGCTTTTTTCACAAAAGGAGAACATTTGGAAAAAAAAGTTTATTCTAAGTGAATGTTTTGCCAAAATATTGCATTTAAATAAAAAAATTTTGTCAAAATATCCTTAAAACATTTTTATGCATATATTCTAATCTAAGTGACACTAAATATCATGAAAATTATCCATTTATGCGCTTTTGAAAATCACGGTTCCGAACATATTCGGATACCTTAAATAAAGTTTCTCTGATTGAAGAGCAGAATTATTTTTATTTTATCACTTATTTAAAGTGACTGACTACGTTCAAAACTATGATTTATTTTTAAAAAAATATTATTATATATGAAAGCATTTTTAAAAAAATAGGAGAATGTTTTGAAAAAAACAACATGTGTGCGTGTAAATGTATATTTTTTTAATATTTAGTGCCAGTTGAATTGGAATATAGATATAAAACTGTTTTTTAAGAATATTACTATAAGGAAAAATAATTGAAATAAAGTTTCCGTCATAAAATGAAAAATAAATGACGTATTTTCGAAACATTCTCCCCTTTTTTAAAAAATTCTTCCAAATAATAATATTTTCCTTATGTATAGCTAGGACTTCTATACCAGATTTGAATTACATTTTTGAAAATTTAACATTATTTTCACTTATGATCAATGGGAATAATAATAATTTGTGTTTTTGTTAAAATTTCTCTACTCTGATGTATTAAAATATGAATAAATCCTTTTTTAAATGATGTTTTCAAAACCTTTAGTTCAACTCCGGTATAGAAGTCCTAGTTATAAATTGGTAAAATATAATTATCATTGAGCCTTTTTTCAAAACATGATAATTTCTTGAAAATATATCATTCTTTCTTTATTTTTTTGCAAAACATTTCATTTCAATAATTTTTCTTGTATTAGTATTTTAAAATAGTTTTTCATATGTATATTCTAATGCAACAGAAACTAAATGTATCAAGATTATCCATTTCTACGCTCTTTCAAAATCATGCTTTCGAATCTAGTAAGTCAAGTTAATTTGTATTTAACAATCGTATTTAGTGGAACTCATGAATTAGTCATGTATAACAAACCTTGATCATTATTTAAATTCCTGTGTTCATTAAATTCCCTGTCCTGTTAGGTTATCCAACGCTCAGTAATCGTTGCTAGTAATTAAAAGGATTGTTCATAAAAGTATGTTATATGTGCTTACAGATAACTTTATGTAAATCACGTAAATTGCTTAATCTGTGTCACTACTAAATGGATTTTAGTTCTGGAGTCTCTGTTGACGTTTCCTCGATTAAGTCTAAGTCTTTAAATGTAATTTTTATTTTATTTTATTTTTCTTAGATGTACGGAAAAAAATACAGAATTGTAAAACCAATAGACGAAAGTAAATGATTTAAACAATTGTGTTAGTAAGGTTAGTTGATAAGGAGATAAATTTATAAGTTCGTAACTGATATATATTCGTAGCAAAAAAGACATCTCTAACTATACAAATACGGATATATTTATTATAAAAAATCCAAAAGAAAACGAAAAATACAGAAAATTCTTAAACACACCCATATATATATATGACAAATAAAAATAAAATAAAATATAACTCCCGTGCTCCACAAGCATCACACGGGGTTGGAAAAAGTAAAACAAACAAATGTAAATAAAATAAAAATCAAATGACAAAACAAAAGTTTTGAAATAATGAAGTAACAAAAACAAATAAGTTGGAAAGACAAAAGGTACATTACAGAACAAAACAATTACGTAAGAAAACAAATACACGGTAGTTACAAAAAAAAAGAGATATGAAAATTTACAAAATCAAATCAATGCAGATAGAAAAGATTATATTACAAAAAAATATATTAAAGTATGTAAATTATTTTTACTAAAATAATAGTAATTGCTTATGGGTTGAGATAATTCACATGCTATAAATGAAATTGATGATAAACACTTGTCAAAGAAAATATAAAATCTGCATAGTTACAGGTGTCTTTAAACTTATGACGCATTTAATTGATTTTTTTATTCAAATATCTAAAAGTATTTCAGAGAAACATAGAACTTAATAAATAAAATTTATTTTGAAGCATAAAAAAGAATTTATTGGATTAAATGTATGATAAATTTAGACCACTGTTAGAGAGCCCTTTTATCAGAGGTTACAATGGGTAGTGATAAAAAAGATCATTTTAATTTTTTTATATTCATTTCTCTCTCTCACCCAGACGCACAAATTAATGTTGTTTATTTCCATACATTACTAAATAGTTGAAACTGTATCACACAACAAATACACTGTTTTCTCAAAAGGGAAGGAACTTCTAATTTCCCTCTATTCTACATTAACATTATTCATATTTCTTTTGCACTTACGAAGTTTCGTATGAAGAAATACCAAATATCGCTAGGGATAACTCGCCGTGCTCCTTCATAGTACTACTCTACAGTCGCACCTGCCCTTAAATCTAAACGGCTCGACCTAATTCACCTGACATCAAATAAGGATGAGACCATTCCTGATGAGCTAAAATCCTGCACCTTGGAAACCATCGAACTAAAATATCCCGCGAATCTGTGGCTACACATCTATACTGATGGTTCATATATTCCAGAAACAAACGGAGCCAGTGCGTGATGATTCAGCCAATTTTTCGAAGACTCATTGGTTGTGGGAAAAAACGCCACCAATTACAATGGCGAGGACTCACCTGTCTGTGAAACTACAACTCACTTTCTGCTGGCCTGGCTCTTGTAAGAGTTGTCATTCTCATCGACTCCCATTTCAGCCTTAAGCAATGGCACGTCGACTACCTTCTCACAATTATGTGCATACTAAAATTACGGAGCTTATTTCATACGCCTAGAAAAATTTCCAGGCCTTACAGTGGATCCTTAACCATGTTGGGATCTTCGGTAATGAGAGAGCAAACTAAAAAGTCAAGCAAGGAGTTGAGTCGTCTCAAACGAAAGTCGTCTTGACTCTCAGAAGAGCAAAGAGGGTGGTAACCACATACATTGATAAATGTTCTGCCGTGACCCAAGAGCCTTAGAAAATTATGAGAAACCCTGGCTACTGCGGGTGCTATCCCGAGGCACCTGGGGAGAGCCGATGTCATTGGCCACTTTTGTCTAACCACCGGGATTGGGTTCCTTCGAGTATACCTATAGTACAGGGGTACTCAACCTTTTTTTCTGCTGTGTGTGTGGACCGCATACATATATCAGCTATTTCATGCAGGCCACATATATATGTTAATTATTTCACTCAGGCCGCAACATGAGAATAAATGGGCAAAGGGGGAGGGAAAAGTGCTTTAAGACCAAGGTATTATTGGAAATTTAAAATGTGGAAAATTGATTAAAATCATAAAACTTCTGTTTCGCTTTTTTTAATTATTATTTTTATATATTTTTTATTTTTCTCACTAGCATTAAATTAGAAGCATTTAAAAAATACTCTTTTACAATTTTACCGCTGTGATATTACCACTGACAAAACACTTTGCTGTTGTTGCAAAGATTATTCAAGAAAACTTATTTATAACATCTTGAAAGAGATCTTTGAGGAAAGGTGTCATTGAATGACCCCTGTTTGTTGGTATTTTTTTAAATACAGCACTTTCGTGACAAATCAACCAATTACGGATCCATGTGTTTGTTTATCACTACAAAATAGGCAACCTCCCAATCGTCTTGAAACTATGTATTTTCTTCGAATATTTTTCTCTAGATATGAAAAATAGTTAAAAAATAGTTCTACCAATAAAATTGTCGCTACTCCATTGTTGTTAGTTATCACTAACCGTAACCATACCAAATAAAGGGTGTTTTTTTACAGGTATAGAACTTTAAATTGCAATAAAACAACGATGTATTATTCGATTGACATGAAATGTTTTTATTCGAAAGATATTCTTGTGGCATTACATTTTAAATATGATTTCTGGCATACGATTGACACGGCTGGCTCGGATGTCGTCCAATCTGGACGTCCAATTTTCGATGACTTTTTCCAACATTTGTGGCCGTATATCAGAAATAACACGGCGAATGTTGTCTTCCAAATGGTCAAGCGTTTGTGGCTTATCCTCATAGGCCAATGACTTTACATAGCCCCACAGAAAATAGTCTATCGGTGTTAAATCACAAGATCTTGGAGGCCAATTCACAGGTCCAAAACGTGAAATGAGGCGGTCACCAAACGTGTCTTTCAATAAATCGATTGTGGCACGAGCTGTGTGACATGTTGCGCCGTCTTGTTGGAACCACAGCTCCTGGACATCATGATTGTTCAATTCAGGAATGAAAAAGTTAGTAATCATGGCTCTATACCGATCACCATTGACTGTAACGTTGTGGCCTTCATCGTTTTTGAAGAAGGATTCCACCAGCCCATAAAGCGCACCAAACAGCCAGTTTTTCTGGATGTAACGGTGTTTCGACATACACACTTGTGGATTAGCTTCACTCGAAATGCGGCACTTTTGTTTGTTGACGTAGCCATTCAACCAGAAGTGCGCTTCATCGCTAAACAAAATTCGCTTATGAAAATCAGGAACAACGGCAATCTCGTTTTGGGCCATTCGACGAATCTACGCCTTGCTTGATCATATTTAAAATGTAATGCCACAAGATTATGTTTCGAATAAAAAAAAATCATGTCAATCGAATAATACATCGTTGTTTTATTGCAATTTAAAGCTCTATACCTCTAAAAAAACACCCTTTAGAAAAAGAATATCAATTCGTCCCCTTGCGACACCAACAGCAAAAGCAAAATCGGTTTATTTGATTTCTTGACAAAGAATTTCCCAACAAATTTTTAATACAATAATTCTTAAATAAGTAAATTTTTCAGAGCAATGGGCCATGGCCGGGACACTTAAAAAGGTTCGGTGGCCGGTAGGTTGAGTATCGCTGATCTAATGTTTTGACCTGGCTACTGACCTGTGGCCATACCAGGATGGATAGAAACACCCCATTCCAATGCGTTGGACTCCAAGAACACCCGTCGTTATTTATTACTGTGATGTTCTGCGTTAAATGGTCAAGAATCCAAGTCCGGGCGTTGGATAATCAATAATAATCATACTAGGAAAGTTTAGGCTTTACACACAGTTATGCTGCACGACATCTATATTGCTACTGTCTCATTTTTCTTAAGCTTAGAACAACGTACTAGTTTAGTACTTTTACTAGTAATGTACTAGTTTAGTCCATTAAAAGTAAAATCCTTTATTTAATTTACTGAAGGTAATAACTAGATGCAAATAAAAATTCGATTTTTATTTAATTGATAAATAAAAACTTTATTGAGTATTTACATTATGTTAATAACGGTTAATTAAGTCAATTATTCTCAATTTTCTCCTTGTAAATTAATAAACTATTTCTTGGAAAAAGAAGCGCAACATCTCTTCTCATAATCCATCCAAAGAAAGATTTACATTCTTACAATTTAAGTAGTTTTCTGTTATCTCTGTTGATTTTGTTTGTAACCAAACAATTTGTTTCCTAATAAACCAATTCTTCTTTTTATATTAATGACAAAACTCGCAATATATTGTAAAATAATTTCTATTATATTGGGATTCGCTCCTGTTTTCCTATTTGATTACTACACACTACTAGACATTATGTAAACAGTTGCTTTGTGAAGTACATATTTCTACTAAACAGTTCATTTTCATCGATATTGAATAACATTTACATATTAATTATCGGAGATAATTTCCGCAATCACTTCAAATACTATAACATTAAAAACAAACCTTTTAGGAAATCACAACAATGTAATTGCAAAATAATATGTAAATATTTGTAACACAATTTCGAAAAACACTTTTCGCAAATCTCTCGCTCATTCTAATAAGGAAAAATGATACTAATCTATTACATACATGATCTTTTTCTTGCCTTTATTGTAGTATATATTCCATTAAATTTAGGAACATTCAAAATAAGAAGTGTCCGTTTCTGCGTTTTCCAATTTTTTTAAGCACTTAAAAGAATTTAAGCATGTTTACTCTAATCATTTAAAAAAATTACTTAATAGGCATAAATATAACAATAAAATTCAAGAATTAGAGTAAAAGGATGTGTTTGCATTAATGTTTCAATTAAATACATTTAATGGAAGACAAATAAATGTATAAATATTTATTCAAAATCTCGAAAGTAATCAAAATCTGCATTATTTAAATAATTTTTTCAAATTTAGTATTGTATATATATATATACATATAGAAATATATTATTTTAATATATATATATATATATATATATATATATATATATATATATATGTCATGATTTTGGAGACAGAATCAGATTAAAAGTTAGAAAAAGGGGACGGTCTTTATTCAACCAATTCTACATCTGTTCTGATACCGAGACAGGAGGAAAAAGCACGCCATGGTGGGGGTTTCAAGTGGATAACACTTGAAAAACATATGGTAAGTATCGCTGCTTTGAAGAAGGTGCTTGCAAGTTAATGCTGACATATGTTGACTATTAAATCTAACGATCTGGAATTAGACATGTTTATTGGCTATGCCATATGTTCGGAAGAAGTAAATGGGTGATTAGTTTGATACTTAAATATGGGGACTGAGAAAGATGAGTGAAGTGCTAGATAGGGAATTTAATTTTTAATCTAATTTAATTATCCTTACATATATATATATATTTAAATATATAAAAACAATCACAATTATCAATTTAAAAATTGAAATATATGAATCCCAAAATACCAAAACACTTCAGAATATCAATGGCGAATATAAAAGATAATGTTCCATCATTTTCAAACAATATTAAAAAATTATAAAATAAAATAAAAATTTATAAAATATCCAAGTGCAATCTCGGACTTAGGACCGATAAGTGGGGTTAAACTAGTTTGATGGCGCCAACCTTCCCCCTATTGCAACTTGGTAAGTTAATTGGAAAATTTTCAAATTTCAGAAGAAAAAAAAAAATTAAGAAATTAAAAAGTTAAAATTAAACCATTATACTTTAAATTAAAAAGTTAAAATTAAATCATTATACTTGAAAAATAAAACTATTCGCCATCACATTCTGAAAGATATTGCAATATTAAAATTTAAAAACAATTTAGTACATAATATAAGTGAAACTTCAAACTCCCAAGATGATGCACCCATCTTTAAAATAGTTGTAAAGGTAGAAAAAATAAATTCCCGATCCGAAAGTTCAAATCAAAAATTATCTAAAATCAAAAAGTTCAAATTAAAAAATCCGAAAGTTCAAGTTAAAAAATCTGAAAGTTCAAGTTAAAAAAATCTGAAAGTTCAATCTAAAAATTCGAAAGTTCAAGCTAAAAAATCCGAAAGTTCAAACTAAAATTTCTAAAAACCGAATGTTCACATTAAAAACACAGTATATTCACAAATGAGTAGAGTAAATCATTAAAAATACAGTATATTCACAAATGAATAGAGTAAATCATTAAAAATACAGTATATTCACAAATGAATAGAGTAAATCATTAAAAATACAGTATATTCACAAATGAATAGAGTAAATCATTAAAGACTCACCAAACAGTATCCCATCAAGAATATGATCCATTTCTTATAGCACGACTTTTCATTTTTAATATATCAATTACACATCATATTTTTTGCTCATAACATCTAACCATATCAATCTAATCGATTCTTGATCCAACACTAGAGTATGACTATTTGGCACCAGATGCAAACCATATCACATGTAAAAGACTTGCTTGATTGATTGGTCATAAATGTCTGTTTGGACATAAATGTTTAACTGGTAATAAATAATTTTAAAGTGTATATATAGTCGTGTAAATATTGTTTTAAGTTTGTGAGTAATAAAATGTATATTAAAAATGTAACTTGTGTGTGGAATGCACAAATTCTTCACAGCTGGACCACTAACAAGCTGACTTTGTGGACCTAATGTTGTGTGGTGGATTTGTGCATTTACGAGTTTAAAAATATTTTTAAGAAATATTTCTGATCTATATATTTTCTCAGGAAATTTATGGGATAATCATTTTGTATGCACAATAATATAAATTTCTGGATATTTTTGAATCTATCAATATTGTGCGTAGTTAAATTATTATTTCTCATCAAAAAATTTAAAATTATATTTCTAAATACAGATATATGAAGACAACTATTGAAGTTTGGTATCTTTATGACATTGAATTTAAATGCGCTTCCCTTTTATCATATATATTGCTATATAATTTGTTGTCAATTATATATATATATATATATATATATATATATATATATATATATATATATATATATACGTTTTGAAGTATACACATTTAAATTTATATCATTGCTTTTTGATGCATTTTTAATTCTTAGCTTAAAATTTGATTCTTACTTTATCACACAAATAATCATCATTAAATAATCATTATATCATTAGGAAAGAAATATGTCGAGCTGCATATCGAATTAAACAAATTTTCTTATATGGATTAGAAAATGTGGATGTTTCATTAATTTAAGATTCTGTCGAAGCCTGTTATTATTACTGCAAGAACAACTCAGAATTCAATATTTAATTTCTGCAAATGATAATACATTTGAACTGTGCTATTGAAAAATTTTATTTCCCCATAAATAAATTCGCTATTGTTATTTCATTCATTAGGCAATATTGTCTTTTTTCTTTGTCTAACAATGAATAATAGGAATAACGCAGTTTCGTAAGTGATTCATCATTACTGATTTTTTTTTCAGTAAAAATAAATTCAGACATGGAATGAACAATTATTGTTAAAAACGCAATATTTTTACCTATCTTTGAACATATATTGCATTAATCGTAATTTAGACATAATATACTTTTTTTCGCTATCTCTTCCCATTTTTGAAAGCCCAACTCAAGAATGATTACTAGTAGAGTAATTACCATTTCTCTCTCCGGTAATTAATACCATTTTAAAAATAATTTAAAAATAAAAAATTAAATAACAGCATAAAGTACAAGCTTGGATATCTGAATATACAGATTGCTTTTTTCCACCAACTTTTATCGCAGCAGTACTAATTTCTTTCGGTTAATTCTAATTAAATAAGAAATGAAATTCGAGGTTACCAAATTTTATTCATCTTGTACTCATAAATATTGTTTTCGGTTTTATTTTATTTCTCTTTCGAAATATACATTAAGTAATATTTTAAATTTCTATCAACTTTAGTTATGAGTTTTTTTTTAATTTAAATACATACAATTCGTTATAATTCAGACATTCCAAAAATATATTTTTTTTTAGTTTTTTATGAGCTTATTAAGGATAATGTAAAACTTCCTTGACTTGCATGATCTTAATCTTCTCATCATTTTTATTGGGAATATATCATTTTAATGAGAGTTTTCTAAGATGAATAATAACAAGTGATAACAAGGGACAAATAAAAAGAGATAAATGATAAATTTTTCAAAATTGAGTTTGATATAAGTCATTATATAATCTATCATTTTTGATTTAAAAAAGTTATAGTTGCATATATATATCATGTTTTCCACAACAGTTTCGACACAACAAGATAAAAAAAGGATTAATCTATGACTTTTTGAGGCTTTGAACCTCGTCAAATGTATCGAGTGTGTAAAAAATAAAGTGTTTTTTTGTGGTATGTAAGGACCGCATAAAAAAATCGCTCAAAAAAATATTCAAAAATTTCATAAATTCTTACATATAACAAACTAATTCGTGAAAATACTACAAAATTTCTGGTAACAGAATACGAAACCTTTTTAAAGAAGCATCACGGCTTAGCCACCTCACGTCTGTCTTCAATAAGAAATAGCCGTACTCACAGATTCAGTTTCTTCCAAAAGTGCCCAAAATTGTCGTCTCTGAAGACTTCTTGTAAGAATTGACGATTTTAAAAGCAATTTGCATTATATCATTAGACTTTAGTATTTTCGAACACAATACCTGTTGATGGATAATGCAATGATAGCTGGTAAAACTGGAAATTTCCTCATCATTATTGCACAAGGTAATAAAACCAATTCGATTCCCGACCATTGCTGGATACCAATTTATATATTGGAAATCCTGTCTTATCAATAAAGTCTTTAAATGCATTTTAGGTATCTTGGCCTCTCGTTTGTCCTTTCAATGAAATTATACATAGTTATATAACTCTTTTTTTGAAGTCATATCTTCAAAAAAAAAAAAAAACCATTCTCACAAAAATGCATAACTGTGCAATGTCACTAATATCTGTGGATTCATCAAATTGAAGTGATAGGAATTTACAAGCTTTTAAATCGCTATTTAATAAATCCTCCAAATTATTATTCATAGCTTCAGTCCGTCACATAACAGCGTTACGCGACAAAAAAATATTATTTATTGACGATATTATTTCAGATTTGTTTTTAAAATCGTGGAAAAGCACTTCTCACGCTTTACAGAAAGCTTCTTTTATCAATTCTCCATCTTTGAATGGTTTTTTTCGCTTTATCAAAACTTCTGTAATTTTAAACGATGCCAATGTTACTGCTAAAGCTTTGGAGCCTGGTCTCGTAAATAACGATTGCTGTAAATGTAAACTCGATTTTAATTCATGCACTTTCACTTTTCAAATTTCACTGCCGATTGGAATGTCTGTAGCGTATTTTAAGTGCATGGTTATAAAATGTCTTTCGATATTTGTTTTTATTGGTAGTGCCACACTTGAGTTACATATGAGACAAACACATTTCTCCTTCACTATAACAAAAAAGCAATCATCTTCCCACTCATTGTGATAATGGTATGTTTTATTTCTTTTAGCACTGGTACCTGGTAGAGTCATTTTGGACGGGTTATCGTATCAGTGCGATAGGAAGCGAGCGACCTGCAACGTAAAACGGTTAACTGAGAACTGAAACTAAACGGGCGGGTGTGACGGGTAGGCTAGTCGATTCGCCGAGTCACTGTCTTCGCGCCGGCTATTTGATATAATCTAAGCATGCCACTTTGTCAAGTTGTTTCTATTAAATTCTCCATTGTAAAACGACAAATTAATTGCATTACTTTGCATAGTTTGTTTTAGGTTTTTAAGGGTAATTTTTTTTAAAAAAATAATTCATTAATTTTATGTCAAAAGTCATAAATTAAATTGTTAATATCCAAGGTCATTATCGGGATGATTGCGCGGACTACCTAAAATGTCTTCACGGTCGACGTTTTGGCCAACCCTGATCTACAGTAATTAAAATGTCATTAAGTAAATATATTACTGCAAAAAGGTATAAACAAATACAAAATGTTCTTAAATATAAATCTTGAAACAGAACTCCTCGAAAATGAAGCATCTGTATCGAGCATTGTCTAGATTAAACCAAACACAGCTGGTTTAGAAAAATATTTTCAGAAAACTTCCCCAAACAGGGGAAAATTCTGCTACGATCAGGATTGAATATAGAAGGTAACATTTAAACACTGATTGCTAGATGGAGGGTTTTTTTCCCAGACTGCTGAACTGTTATGCTAAAAACTGACGTTGAAATGGATTCAAGAGTGTTTTCATGAGAATAGGATGCATAAATATCTTATTTTCCCATATCCCTTTCCTTCTCCCTTCCTTCTGTCTTATATAGAGTGTTTTTTCCAGGCATAGAAGTTTAAGTTGGCATTACTTTCCAAGATGGCGACCGATTCAACAGCTGTCAAGTGATTTATTCTCAGTTTGGTTTGGCAATTCATCATGAATAGACTCAAGCCTGAACAACGCTTTCAAATTGTGCAATTTTATTTCGAAAATAATGGTCGATTTTCATAAGCGAATTTTGTTTAGCGATGAAGCGCACTTCTGGTTGAATGGCTACGTCAACAAACAAAACTGCCGCATTTCGAGTGAAGCTAATCCACAAGTGTATGTCGAAACACCGTTACATCCAGAAAAACTGACTGTTTGGTGCGCTTTATGGGCTAGTGGAATCTTTCTTCAAAAAAAAATGAAGGCCACAAAGTTACAGTCAATGGTGATCGGTATAGAGCCATGATTACTAACTTTTTCATTCCTGAATTGAACAATCATAGTGTCCAGGAGCTGCGGTTCCAACGAGACGGCGCAACATGTCACCCAGCTCGTGCCACAATCGATTTATTGAAAGACACGTTTGGTGACCGCCTCATTTCACGTTTTCTACCTGTGAATTGGCCTCCAAGATCTTGTGATTTAACACCGCTAGACTATTTTCTGTGGGGCTATGTAAAGTCATTGGTCTATGCGGATAAGCCACAAACGCTTGACCATTTGGAAGACAACATTGGCCGTGTTATTGCCGATATACGGCCACAAATGTTGGAAAAAGTCATCGAAAATTGGACGTCCAGATTAGACTACATCCGAGCCAGCCGTGTCCATTCTATGCCAGAAATCAATCATATTTAAAATGTAATGCCACAAGATTATCTTTCGAATAAAAAAAATTTCATGTCAATCGAATGATACATCGTTGTTTTATTGCAATTTAAAGTTCTATACCTGTAAAAAACACCCTTTATAACGTCTACAGAATTGTTTGTGGTAGAATTTTCACTCTCCTAAGCACAATCTTAAACAATTATATGAGATTCATTTTGCTTGTGTTTTCAGAGGCGTAGCAATAATCTCGGCCATAAAAGAGTGGACCAGCTCTTAAGAAAAGTTGTGCGATGAGACATGAAGGGTGGTTATAATTAAAGTTCCACTTTCAAAATGCCGTGAAAAAAAGAACCACGGAAAAAAGTAATTTCAAATTTGAACTGAATATTCTTGATGAAAGGGAAAAAAACGGTATGATTTGAGAAAAAGTTCCGAAGATGGCGCTGTAAGTGTTATAAAGAAAGTGGAGTCATCTACAAGCAACATTTTGAATCGAACTATGAGGGCTTTGTTGTGAATTGCTCGTTAAATCAACAGTACTGTTCAATGCGCTGGATTGTTTCGGTATTTTGGCTGTAAAAAAATGACTTTATTGTCATTCAAAAGTTGCGGAAGTGTTAGTGAAAAGCTTATCCACCATAACAAGATCATACCACATCAGATTGAAATAACTGGTTTCACTGATTTGATAATTTCAGCGCCTTCTGTTGATCCCCTTAGTAACTTTTTAAAAAATTGTCCCGCTTTCCGATTTTCAAGTATATTCATTTCAAATTTTAAGTCATTTCGACCACTGGTTTTTTTACAGCATTTTGAAAGTGGAATTTTATTTATAATTACCTTGTACATGTTATGATTTCCGTCCCAGTAACTCTCCGAAAGCGTGATGTTAAAGACAGCGGCTTAACGAAAACTAGTCAAGCCCCCTGCAAAGTAAAGTTTTGGGACTCTAACTGGATCTTACAAAGAATTGCAGAACTATAACACAACTTAGGCTCCTTTGAATCCAGCCACGGCATCCCGGAATGCCGGGGTATATGTTACGCCACTGTCTAGAGAAGAATTGTTTTGGGCTGGAACGCTGAATTTCTTGCATTATCTAAGGTACCGTAGACAAAAAAAATTACCAGTGTTTAAATCTTTCAACTGACTTAAGATTAAGGCCATACAAAATTTTATAAATATTAGTCTTGGGATAAATTGGTGGCCTGTGGACGTAGTGCTTGATGTGATGCTGCTGAAGATGTGGAACGCATTTTTCTGCAATGCAGAATATATACGAATGCCCCAAATACAAATTTGAGGCATTAGTTCATTTTTTGCCAACCTATCTTTTCAAAACTCGTTAGGAGTGCTGATAATCATGCTGTTTTCGGTAACTTTGTTTTTAATTAAAATTTTTTAACTGTCATGTTTGGGAATATATCTTCTTTTACAAGCCTCGTGTTGTGCATGCTTAGTGGAGCATGAATAGTTTTTTTTTATTTGGTTCTTAATTCAAACAAATTTAAACAGTTATCGAAAAAAAAAAAAATACAGGAAATATAATTATTTTTAAAGAATTTTGGCTTTAACTGTACTTAAAAAGATCAGAGTCGGTAAATGCATTTGTTGCTTTTGAATATTTTTCTCAAAAAGGCTACTTTTTAAATGATGATGTTATAATGAAAGAGGGAAAACAATGTTTCACATTTTAGTAATGTTAATAAATCTAAAATTTAAACTGTTCTACATCCCATTTCTTTTTATATTAAAAAAAAATTATTCTAAAAATGCTTCAGAATTTTTTTGAAAAGGTAGAGGGGTATAATGATTAGTAAAAACTAATTACAATTTTAGTCTGTTTGTTTAAGAAATTTCATCAATCCTTTTTGTAATAATTTCATTTATGAAAAATTCAGAAATATATAAAGAATTAAACGAAATTACATTTTATCATTCATTTTTTTACTTTTATAGTGATTTCCTGTCTCATCATTTTTTCTTTAAGTTTTGTGGATATCATGTCTGAAGTAAATCCTGAAGAACAAATTGTTTCTTGACTATTACAGTTTTCTTATTCTCCAAAAGCAATCATGGAAAAGAGTAATTATTTTTTCTATATCTTTTGTTAAAATTTTTTCCCTTCGTTTTCCCAAAGTAAATTGAGTTTTTACATTCCATTGTTAAAATTTGTCTAGCTTAATTTAAATTTATACCAACTTTTTAAACATTTTCTTTTTTATGCCTTTTCTCTCTTTCCACCTACTTTCTACATTATTTTTCTATGTCTGTTGAGTCTAATAAAAACCCGAGTTCATTTGTTCTTAATTTCCAAGTATTGTTCTATAATATAAAATATTTCTTCTGCAAGTCTTAAAGTGACTGCCGACCTTCGGAACCAATTTTTTTATAAAAACAAATTTTCGAAACAAATTGAGTGTTTTTAGGGAGAAAAAGAACAAAATATGTAAATACATAACAATTTCTAAATAAATATTATACTTTTAGAAAAAAATTGGTGGTTTTCAAGAAAATTTTACCAAACTTTTTTAATAAAACGGGTTACACTGTATAAAAATATCTAATACAATTATCGTAGTTTTCTTTATATATAACTTATATATTACGGTGCTCCTCAAAATGAACCAAAATCTAAGAGAAATATTAAAATACAAAAAAATTATAACTATACGTAATAATATGGAAATTTTGATATTTTTTAAGTTTCTTCTTTATAAAAACTATACTAAATGAAAAATATTTGACCTACAACAAAACTTATGGTCTACTTTATGAAAAAAATAGTATAATAAACATACCCACAAAATTTCAAAACCTTATCTGGATTGGTTCTTAAGATACCATGTATCTGGTAAAGAGTTTCTTTCGAAAACATAATTTTGAGAAAAACTCTTTTAAAGTTTTATCTTACTGCCCTTTTGAATAGAGTGATGCTTTTTTTAAAAATTACTATAACTTTATTTCTATTTCGCGTAAAGAAAAAGTAAAAACTATTTTGGAAAGAAAAATGTTCAAACTAAAAGATTTTGAAATAAAAAAATGCCTTATGTAAACAAAAGGCGATATTTTCAAGGTAGGCAGTCACCTTAATTTGTATATTTTAATTAAATTAAAAAATAATTTTCAATTACGTATTATTTTATAGCTAGTTCCCCAAATACCCAAATTACTGCTAATAGCAATTTTAAGCATATTCTTGAGACCAGCTCTGATTTAAAACAAATTTCATTAATACGTTTTCGTAATTTTCTTTTAAATTTTAATACAAGATTGTGTTGTAAAATTTGCAATAAAAGGTAATAAAGGTCAAGTATTGTGAAGTATGTGTAATAAAAATATTTTTTAAAAATATATAATTAAATATGGTTGAGAGATCTTTTTCAAAAGGAGGGGAAATATTCAGTTCTTCAATATTATCCTCAGTGATGACTAAAATGTATTAATTCATTTTACTCTTTTAACATTGTTTACTGCATTTGATTCATGGAAGTAAAAAAATATGCAATTAAAATGTAAAATCAATTCTAATAAGAAAATTGATAAGGATTTTTTACAGATGATGAATGTGGACGCTGTGCTTCACTAAATACATAGAGTACTCTCAATCATGATTCATAATAGACGGCCAGGAGCTTCTTAAGACTTGATTCCCTAGACCCCTGTGCAAAAGCAGCCCTCAACTATGGCCCTTAAAAGTATACAATAGTAGCAGTGCGTACAAATCTTTTTTTTTTCACCATTGACCGGTCAACATTTGATAATTTTACCGTTGCTTGCTGAGGAGGGGCATTGATTGCTTATATTTTAGATCGTTTTGATTTAATACATTTAATTTAATTGTTTTTAAGGTATGTGTATATCCAAAATTCACCGTTTGGGTGAAAATTGTCAAAGGTTCTTTTTTGCTTTTATTTTATAGCCCGTACATTTAATATTCCGAAAATACTCTATTTTTTCTGCTATATTTAGAAGCAAAGTTATAGCGTAATTAGTAAACAGGAAATGGAGTTTACAAAATTGGAAGTAGGTCGGTCCCTACACAAAATATTTTTAAGATAGAGAGTTGAAATTTTCAGAACCTGTTTTTTTATTAAGTTATGTCTGTGTTATAAATCAAAATCTAAACTCTGTGTATACATTTGTGTACTTGATTGTTTTTTTATGAAAAAAAAATTTTTTTTTTTTAAAAAAAAATGATGTTTTTGCATAAAAAGTTCGTTTTATTTATTCAAAAGTATATTACAAATATTTTAATTCCTAACACATATAAATATGTTATTCACGTACTGTATAATTATTATTTGTATACATTTTTTTTAAAAATTTTGTTTAATTGCAATTTTTCAACAAAATTTCACTAAAATCCATAATTGTTATATTTTATAAAACTCTCCAGAAAACAGCAAAATGTTAAAAATATGTCCGAATTAGTTAAGCATGAAGCTAAAGAGATGTTGACCTATAAATATGTAGAATTTAAAATATGTACAATTAGTAGAAAAATTTTTATACTGCATTAAAATCTTTAAATGCATTTTCTGAGAAAATATGTTTTCAATTTTTTGCTTCATGGTTAAGTTCGCTACAGGATTTTTTTTAAGATATTGAATTGAAATTTTCAGAAAATGTTTTATTTAATTTTATCTTCTGTCTAGATTATAATATAATCTCTGTGTATATATTTATGTATTTTATTGCACTTTTTGCAAGAAAATAATGTCCGTTTTCTGTAAAAAATTAATTTCTTGCATAAGAAATGACATATTTCAAAACATTCGAAAGCATTACAAATCTTATAGCTCTAAACACAGGTAATGATGTTGTCTATGTATATAAATATTATTCGAATATAATAATTAGAATTTTCAACACAAGGCTTATCGTAACTGCAACTTTTGACTAAAATTTCACTCAAAATTACGGATATATTCAAGATTATTTTTAACTTTGTGGAAATTGTACTTGAATTTCTAGTTTTATACACCATTTTAAATAAAAAAGTGTTTATTTAGTTGAAAATTTATATATTCAAAAAAAAGTGCTCCGAAGGTAGTCACATGCCTTAAATATGTCTTCCGGAATAAAATACAGTTACACCAAAAATGAATATAACGCGATTTAAAAAGGAATGTAAAGGGATTTCCATAAAAAAAGACAAACACGATGGAAAAATACACCACAGTAAGTAAAATAAGCATAATTTAATGTCCCTTGTGCGGCCCGGTGATATTACTGACCTGTTCCAGTCCACGGACTGGGGATTGGGGACCAAAGGTATACATAGTATACGTGGCCAAATACTCACACAAACGATAGCTTGAAACAAATAGTTGGGAGATAATCATTAACTGGCTCAACCGAAAACTCTTAAAACAAAAGTTTCGTTTTCAGCTGATATTTTGATCGGATAGAGAAGATCGTTACTTTTGTTCCGAAAAAACAGTTGATATATAAATGTGTCTAATTTTTTGTGTGTTATTTAAGACCCTAGAAAACGATTTGACCATTTATTTTAAGTGAACAATGTAGATCCCAGTGTTTCTCAAACTGTGGGGCGTGCAATAGCCCTACGAGGGGGGCTCGAGCATATTGAAAAGTTCAAAATAAAAAAGTATTCAAAGCATTTATTAATTTACTGAAAGTAATCAAAATACATTCATATAATAAAAATAAAGTACACATTTACACTGATATATAATACACTTATAAATGTATCAGTACTGCACACAATGTATTTTATAATTAATTTAACAATACTAAGTTAAAAATAACATCAATAATTATCAGTGAACCCAAGGACTTGTCATATATAAAATTATATACAAAAATTTACACTTTTTGATAATCTGCACAGATAAAAATTAATCAATCCCTTAACTGCCGATTAACCCGCGGTCATTCGCGCCTGTTTTTGCTACCGTCGTTAATCGCGGGGTGTAGAGAACACCCCAATCTTTTAACACGTGTATATTTAATTATGAAAATAAAATTAAGTCATTATGATACATATTTATAAAGTACAAGATGTTTTGTTGTATTATACAAATCAAAATATTAAATTTATTGCATACAAAAGAGAGTAACATTAATTTAAACTAAACATACAAAATTTTCATTTTAAAACACATAATTTTATACTTTTCCGTAAACCAGTAAAACGTACCCGTATATTACCAGTAGTAAATATACTTTATAATTAATGAGATAATGATAGTAGAAAGTAGAAAAATATTTTAATCCTTTTCCAAACCTTCAGAGCAGAATGTATACATATGCTCAACTTCTCGCGGGAGTTCTCAGCCCCCCATAAAAAATTCTGAAGGTCATTGTATTTCAATCGTTCGAGAAAGAGGGACTGCATCAAGCCTGAAGGTTCAATGATCTGAAATGGGCAGCTACAGAAAAAAATCGTGGTTTTGCGCATTCTTTTTAGAATCCTGGGATGATTTTCTTGTTGCTGGGGTGTACAGATCACCCTACGAGATTCTCTCCCCAATGCCACCGTTTTCCATGTAATAGGCGTGCATATCTGATGTATTGGGGGACAAGGGGGAAGAAAAGGAATAAATAAGCAAATCCTCTGAAACAAGTAAATAATTCGCAAACACTGTCAAGGTCCTTTCATTGCATTCCAAAGCCCTCGGAATAAATTTATGGATAGCATTGCACATAAAATATTGTACTTCGGAAAGACGTATATATACGTCAGTGGCAATCAACGTTTTGTGCTGAGCAAGACTTTTATCTACGCCGGTGTCCCTTAACAGGTAGTTTTAGCGTCCAAGCACATTATTGAATTAAATACATTGTTAGTGTATGGATGAAAATTACGATTGAAAATTGGGTCGCCAATGTTAAAAATTTGAGATGCAATGGTCTAGATAATTAACTTTGAAGTTAAATAACTTTGTGGTACTTATAAGTACCAACTGCACACTAAACGTTAGACCAAGAACTTAGTTTTTTATTCGTTCACGTAACTTTTTTTTGTTGTTGTTGAGTTGTAGCTTCTTTAATATAGAGCAATAGACTTATGCTTCTTTTGGCATTTCTGTTTAGCTAACTTATTTATTTTCCTTTTTTACTGTTTTATTTTAACGTTTTCAGAAAATTTTGAACTTTAAATATGAGCATGTTTTTTTTCGCACAATTAAATGAAATATCTATTCTTTATTCAAAAATTGGGAACATTTTAATTTCCGTATGTGTAATTGAGATTTAACAATAATATTATTATTTCCCCCCTTTTCTTAGAGTATCTGGGAAGAAGCTCAGTCTTCAAGAGGCTTTGGATTTATTACAGAACCTACGTTCACGAATATCTAAACGAAGCAAATTGTCCATAATTATTGAAGCGAAATGAGTGTGTATCCACGTGTTGGTTAGACAGTCCACAATAAGTTGATCTAGGACACATTTTATATATAGGAATCTTTAATGGGATACGAATTGCCGCGGTTCGGCTAACACTCTACAATAGAAGTTACACACACACTGAGGATCTTTACAATTTTGATACAGAGGTGCGCACAGCAGCGACCTTGCGTGGCCCATATTTCGGCACATCTACCAACTGACAGGAGTGATACACTAACATATGATTCTTAAAATAAAGAAACCTAGCAAATTATCCACTGGAACTTTTATTAGATTCTTAAGAAGACTATCAGGATACTGAACAAGACTCAAGTTGATGTAGTTCATGTTTAGAAAATACTTAAAATAATGAATCTCTGATTATTTAGCAATTTTAAGAGTTAAAATTTCGTTAAAAATTACACGGTAATTTTGTTTTATGAGAATATTTTAAACCTCCATGCACTGAAGATACTTTAAAGTACTAATTTAATTAATCAGAATTAGAATGGATTAAATTCCCCAAAGTTGAGTATTTTATTTATATATCTCTTAATTTTTAGTATAGTCATTCAAAAAAAATTACAGTAAACCAAAAAGTATTACAATAAACCATAATGTTATAGATAAAGGGTAAAAAAAGATAAATTAATTATAAGTTATAAAGCAGTTCTGTACGAATTATGTTCGTAGTACAAGGAAAAAATTAAGGAATTTTTTTTCATTTCCAACAGATTAATAAATAATGAAAAAAAAATAATATCGATTTTTTTCTCTAAACGATTTAGTTCGTGTTTTAAATATGTTAGAAAAGGGATACTAATGGTAAAAAAAAGTTACTTAATTGAATTATTCCACTTTTTGTCGAATTTGAATTCATTGCAGATGTTATATGCCATAATTTCAAAGAGAAAGAGGAATTTTGAAGTGGAAAAAACGAAGTAGAAAAAAGTTCATTTTCGACCTTTCATTGGATTGCTGTGACACCTGTATTAAATCATGTATGCTGCTACGTTTTAAACCCTGATGTTGGGTATGTGAGGTTAATGGTTAATCGTTGATCATTAATCGTAAAATCTAAGAATAAGAAAAGGTGAATTATGACTGAGAGATCGCGCGTCTTGAAGTTAATATTCGTCGTAAAATCCGGAAGGAGTTGTAGAAGTAAATATCTTTTGAGCTGACCGAGCTTTCGGGGCTCAAGTAGGACCGTTGCAAGGCAGAAGTCCAAAACAAAAGATTATTTTTTAAAAAAGTTACTAATTTAATGAAAGCAAACAAAATACATTCTGACATAATAACAAAACATTTACACTAATATAATATACCCATAAATGTGTCAATACTACACAATGTAATTGATAATTAATTAAAAAATACAATGCTAAGAACAAGTTTAATAATTACCAGTGACTCCATGGTCTTGTATTAAATAAAATGATACACAAAAATTAACACACTTATCTTGATAATTTGTTCGGTTTGTAATGAGTCCCTTAACTGGCGATTAAAAGTTACACAATTCGCTCCCAGTACCATCAGACACACAATCAAGGTCCTTTTATTGTATTGTCTTCGGAATAATTTTATGACTAGAAATGCACAGAACAGTTCGTACTTCGGAAAGACGCATATATACGTCCGGGGAATACGAGTATATATACAATATGTATATATATATATACGTTTTGTCTGAGTAAGACGCATATATACGTCCGGGGAATACGCGTATATATACAATATGTATATATATACGTTTTGTCTGAGTAAGACGCTTATATACGCAGGTGACATTTAAGAGTATAAATCGTATTTTAGTTTTAGTATCAAAGTATATTATAATTGAATTCAATACATTGTTGTATAGAGAAGGGGAGCGATAAAAATTCTGATTGAATATTGGGTCGAATTTACTGAATGTTTGAGAAGCTCTAGTCACAACGAGCTCAGACTGAAGCAAAGTGATTTTCAAGAATTTTTCGTGTCAGATTTAGTGTTAGGATTTCAGATTGCTCCCAGAGTTAAGCTATAGAGCTGTATATGTTCATAAAGTGTTAAAGATAGAATAAATGTAGCTATTTTGAGAATAAGGATTGCTTCTTCCACGAGCTCTTTTACACTAGCGTCTTTCGGGCTGTGACAATATGTACGAGCGTTTGTTAACATATGCTGTTAATTGTCTACTTTAAAGGGTCGCAAGGGGAGGGGGACTACTTTGGTATAGGAGCCCTCAAAAAGTTTTAAAATGTCACAGGGCATACGAGACATTTTTGTATGGAGTATTAAAATATTTTAATGCTGTCGTAAATTGTATTTTTTCAGAACATTTAAATTTTGATAGGTTAAAAACAAATATTTAATTTAAAACATTTTGCATCTTGTTTTTACTGAGGAAAAAATATATATACAATTCTAAAATGTTTTGGAATATTTAACGGTACTATGGCTAGTTGCAATCACTCTTAATTTAAGAAAAAGCACAATGCAATTACTCATTAATTTGTAAACATTCAGAAAAATTTACTGAGAGTTAACAAATGACATATTGAGATAACTGTAATTATTCATGTGCATAACTGAATTAAATTAAAGGAGTAGACAAGTGAAAAATAATTAAAAGTAAAGGCAGAAAAAGACGAAATTATCCGATACATTTTAGTACGACTTTGAATTAGAAAACATTTGTAGCTGGTCTATCTGCGATTCTCCCCCTCATATCTTGGGTAAAATTAATCTTTAACTGTGAGTTCGTTTAAAACCTTTCTCAGTGAAGAAGAGATTTAGCAAATGAGTACTTCTATTTTAGCGTTGGCGTTCAGAGTAGATGAAAATGGTTGATGTTTGTTTGTGTTAGACATTTAAAAAATTCGGATCCAAATTTTTATGATCTCCTTGTGTTGTTTTTCCAATCCCGTTCCATGATCTCAATGAAAGTAAGCACACCGATTCGAACCCGATCTTTTTGAGTTTCGTGATTTGTGGTTGACAGCAACTGCAATGCAAATCGAGCGAGTATTTAAACTCGGCTCATGTTAGTTTTTCAGAAGAGGAAAGGAGAAACAGAAATATAAGAAGGGTGTGAGTGGTTTAACTCTTAGAGGGAGAGAACGGCTGGTTGGCAATGCAACTGTAGGTTGCATCACCATTTTCAGATTAGAAATTCATTTTACAATATTAGAAGACGGTTCGAATCGGATGTCTCTGGTAATGTTGATTTTTGAGCTTATTGTTTTTTTTATCGCTCCAGTAACGAGCAAAGTGACTTTATGATTGATTATTAAAGGCCAATTTTAAGAAACTGTTTTTCGTCTTCATGCCTCCTCGACACATAAATTTCACTGCTAGCTTTGCAAAATTTAAATTAGTTTACCAATAAGTGTAACAAGTTTGGTTATGGGCCCAGTCCATGTACTGTGTCGAGGCAGGCTAAACAGTTGAACCAGGCCATGAACTTTGTCTATTTAAATACTGTTCCAGTCTATAACTATTTTTTATGAACTCTGTTGTTAGTACGCTAAATCGAGTAACAGGTATGGAGTTTAACAACCAGATATCAGTGTTGACTCCAAATAACTGGAACACGTGGAAGCATGATATGCAAGTACTCTTAATGCATTATGGTTGCTGGCAGTTTATAATACAGACCAAGCCAGAGCAACCTGATGAAGAGGCAACATACAAGGAAAAATTAGATCTACAACTTCGTAAGGATAGATGTTATATGTTGATCTATACTAACGTCAGTTCAGATTTAAAAAATCTGATAACGGAAACAACTGACGGAGTAGCGGCATGGAAGATATTAAAAGATCACTTCGAACCAGTCACAAAAGCAAAGAGTAATTCAACTATTAGATCAATTTTTTTGGAACAAAATACCAACCAGGGAAAGATGTTGGAATCTTCATATCTCGTGTAAAGACAGCGGCAACCAGACTACAAGAAGCGGGTCATAAATTGGACGACCTGTACATAGGCTTTCAATTAATAAGGTGGCTTCCTCGGGAATTCAGTCTACCATGCAACAAATCTACAGATGGAAAGAAGAGGACTTCAGAGTTGTCAAAATTGAAGCAGAGCTGATATTAGAAGCTAATCGTCTTCAGTTGATGAAACAAGATTTGGAGAAAGCGGAGAATGCTTACTTGAGCAGTTTCACTTCGAAGAAGTCGAAGACGTTACCTGGTGTTACGGCTGCAGCTCATGGAGATCCAAATGGCAAGAATGATTACCAAAAGAAAAGTGGTAAGGTATTTAACTGTAAAACTATTAAAAATGTTAAACAATCTACTAAGACTATAGGTCCGTGTTATGTATGTAATAAGTACGGGTATCTTAAAGTAAACTGTAAAGAGAAAATCTACCAAAATCTCTTTCAACTGTAAATGAAATTTTAACACAAAGTTTGATAAAGGTGTTTGGGTAATAGATACTGCTGCCACGAGTCATTTTGTAATGACAAGAGTTTATTTTAGATCTTAAGTCGATAACTAACATGAAAATGTCGTTAGCAACGGAGGATAAAAGTTGTCCCGTAGAAGAAATCGGTACACTTAGATTTCGGGTAAAATATAAGGGAGTTTTCATGAAATAACTTTGACTGATGTTTTATTTAATCTAAGTTGAGGAGAAATTTATTATCGGTTCCAGATTAGAAAAGGTGCGCATTTTTGTGGGTACTAAAGGTAAAATTAATGTTTTAATAAAGACTGGATAAAATTGTTCTCGGCGACACGCCATGAAAATTTGTATTTTTTTAAGCCGGATCATTATATTATACCAAAAGAGTAAAGAAATTAGTTTTTAGTGATGTAACCGCTATAAAAAAAACGGATCAATAGAAATATGGCATCGACGCTTTTGTCATGTTAATAACGATTACTTGGTAAAAACTAGTAAAAATGATAGTGTAAAAGGTCTCCCACGCTTAACTGATAATGGTAAGACTCATTGTATACCGTGTAAATTAGCAAAGTCCACAAGAGAGTTTCATTCAAAAGACGGGGCCGTAAGATCAAAACGTCCATTGGAATTGTTGCATATGGACCTCTGTGGTCCAATGCCAACTGAAAGCCAAGGCGGTAATAAATATTTCTTGAGTATAATTGACGATTATTCAAGAAAGGTGACTGTATTTCCCATCCGAAATAAATCTGACGTATTTCATACGTTTATAAGATTTCAGAAACGAGCAGAACGTTTTCTAAGTAAAAAGGTAATAGCAGTTAGAACTGATGGCGGACTAGAATTTTGTAATAAAGATATGGATAATTTCTTGACAGAACTGGGTATAAAGCATGAGGTAACAAATTCATATACGCCAGAAATGAATGGGGTCGCGGAGAGACTCAATTTAACCGCTCTAGATGGCATCAAAACATTGCTTAAGTCTAGTGAAGTTGCCCATAAGTTTTGGGGAGAAGCATTACTTTGTTTCACTTATGCGTGGAATCGAATTTGTCACAAAGACAGTAACAAAACGCCTTTCGAAAAATATTCAGGTAGAAAACCATCGGTATTGCATCTAAAACCTTTTTGATGTTTGGTATATGCTGGTGTGCCAAAACAAATTAGAAAAAAATTCGATATGCGTGCGAAAATGGGAATTATGATGGGATACGCACAACGTACTAAGGTTTATAGAATATGGTTGATAGATGAAAATAAATTAGTCGAGACTATTAATGTAAGATTCGATGAAAATAAGAGGGGAATTGATTTTAGACAAAAAGTTAATAGTAACCTTGGATATAATTTAAACCTTCCTGATTATTATGATGATGATGATTTTGATAGAGTAAAAGATTCATTAACGAGTCGTTTAGTTTCAAAGACAAGTACGGAAACGCCCTCAACATCTGAAAAACCAGATGTATCTTCCGATAATCATAACTTGATCCCATGTACGGAGGTTAAGTGGATTCGAAATATAGGTAGGAAAGTAACTGGATCTAACGTATATTATAGTATAGAAGGGGAAGCAACCCGATTGAAATATTTTAACGAAATAGAGAGATACTGTAAGAGGCATAATATTGAGTATGATCCTAGTTTATTTAATTTTAGAAAAGATAATACCGAATCCCAGGGATTTTCAGATTTGTCAGAGCAACAAGAAGCTCTTATGGTTGAAGTAACTATTCCTAACTGTTACAAACAGGCGATAAGATCCAGAGACGCATCTAAATGGCATGATGCAATGGATAAAGAAATTAACGTAATGAAGGAACGTAAAGTTTGGGATTTAGTTGATCATCCGGATAATATAAAAATTTTAGAAAACCGTTGGGTTTATACCATTAAATATGATGAAAAATAATAAAATTGTTAGATACAAGACCCGATATTATATATGCAGTAAATGTATTATCTCAATTCCAAGCAAACCCGGGAATAAAACATTGGAATTGCTTATTGAGATTATTAGGTTATTTAAAATACACTCAAGAATATAAATTAGAACTTTCAAAAGTTAAATCATTAAAACTAAGATGTTAGTCAGACTCAGATTTTGCTACAAATAGGGATGATCGAGTGTCGATGGGAGGGTTCATAACTTTTATAGACGAAACTCCAATTTCATGGCGAACTTTCAAGCAAATATCCATTAATCTGTCGACCATGGAAGCTGAGTATTTAGTTTAACAGAAGCAGCTAAGGAATTCATTTGGCTAAAGAATGTAATTGATAATAAAAGTTTAAATTTGGAATTAAGTGAAAATGTAATGTTTTGTGATAATCAAGCTGCTATAAGTTTTTCAAAGTCACCGGTAGAAAATTGTAGAACAAAACATATCGATGTTCGTTATCATTTTCTAAGGAATTTGATATACGACAAGGTTTTCCAAATTAAATATATAGGTACCAAAAATAATTTGGCGGACATTTTTTACCAAACCCATGGTAAAGGAAAAATTGTTAGAATTTTGTAGAAAATTATTTCTTTTTAGTGAATAAGAGAGAGAGAGAGACTTTGTTTCTTTAAGATTAAAATATTAGTTCGTTTATTACAATAAAGATTGTGAATAAAATGTATTTTTTTGTGTTAAATTGTATAACATGTGACTATAGATTAAAATTAATTTACTGATTTGTAAGAGATAATGGTGCGAGATTGGAAAAAGGGGGGCCGATTGTTAGACATTTAAAAAAATCGGATCCAAATTTTTATGATCTCCTTGTGTTGTTTTTCCAATCCCGTTCCATGATCTCAATGAAAGTAAGCACACCGATTCGAACCCGATCTTTTTGAGTTTCGTGATTTGTGGTTGGCAGCAACTGCAATGTAAATCGAGCGAGTATTTAAACTCGGCTCATGTTAGTTTTTCAGAAGAGGAAAGGAGAAACAGAAATATAAGGGTGTGAGTGGTTTAACTCTTAGAGGGAGAGAACGGCTGGTTGGCAATGCAACTGTAGGTTGCATCACCATTTTCAGATTAGAAATTCATTTTACAATATTAGAAGACGGTTCGAATCGGATGTCTCTGGTAATGTTGATTTTTGAGCTTATTGTTTTTATCGTTCCAGTAACGAGCAAAGTGACTTTATGATTGATTATTAAAGGGCCAATTTTTAAGAAACTGTTTTCGTCTTCATGCCTCCTCGACACATAAATTTCACTGCTAGCTTTGCAAAATTTAAATTAGTTTACCAATAAGTGTAACAGTTTGCTTATGGTTGAAAGCGGAGATTGAATTGTGAATAAGACTACGATCGGAGGTCGTATAGTTAAGCAAGTATGTTAGTAATAATAAAATTGTGTTTAAAGTATTATGACTGCGTGAACCCCCAAACACTTACATCCTCCATGACGTAGCACATTGACGATCAAATCTAAAAGTATGTAATAATGTTTAAAATGAAGAATTATTTAGTGTTTTTGTTTTAATTATTAATAAAACACGTAGAATTTTACAAACAACTACAGCAACAAAACATCAAATATTTGTTGATGAATTCTGAATTTTATGCCCATCTGTATAAAGAAATTAATATTGTGTGTATTCTAAATTTTTAAGCAAACTTCACTTAGTAGAAACTTTGATTCTTTCGCCATGCACGTTTCGTGACAGACATTTCCAAATGTAAAATTCTGATCACGTGAGTTTTAATTTGGTATTTCCTGCATAATATTTCTTGAAACATTCAAATGTTCAATTGCCTGAATATTTTCATGGCATTTTAGAATGAGTTTTTAATCGATGAATCGCGTGACAAAAAGGAATTGAATGTTTACTCGTAATTATTATAATGCCGCTTCTTGAGATTAGTACTGCCTGTTTCTGACTTCAGTTTACGTGATATTAATCTAATTTTTCGGAACTTCAATTGTTACATTTGGCTAAAACGATTTATGTTTTTATTTATAAGCGTTTTTTTCCGTTATTAAGGCTCTTTACTGATATTTATTGATGATTAATACAATATAACTTTGACAAAGAACCGAATAAGTTTGTATATAGATGTATAATGCTTTGTAATTTATATAGTAGAAATTTTATGCAATTCAGCATAACTATGATGTGTCTTACGATTAAATAACATCTTGTTGAACCATCTTATCATCCAGCTTCCAGATACTTTCAAAAGAGAAACAGAAATTTAAAATTTACCATAGGGTCTATATTCTTTGCATATTCACCATATTCAAATGAGTTTCTTCTATAATTTGTCCTGTATTTGCTGCAAAAGTACGAAAAAAATATTATTTTTGTGTATATGCAATAAAAATAATTTCCTTTATTTTACAAGCGCAATGAATGTAATTATTCATGCATACATGGCTCATTCCCCTTCCGGGTTACGAAGCACTAACAGAGAAAAAATAATATAAATACAGCAAAAAAATGACATTTAAAAGTATACAGAAAAAAATTCAAATTTTATTTATATAGCTTTACAGGGGTTTTAAGTGGATAACGTTTGTTATACGGCATAAATCAATGAAATATAGCCCAGTTCCTACCACATTATACTCCACGTGGTACTACTAACGTTATTGACAGTACGAGTTATCCTTCCATGCAGTTCTGCTACATCATACACCAAAGACGGTACGAAACCTTGGTCTAATCCAAAAGATTTTGGATACCACGTACTGTTAGTAATGTGGATAATAGTCCATAGAATGAATTGGGGTCAGTAAGTTTCTTCCTTAATGTTATTGCATTTATATTTTCTTAATGTAACTCATACCGCTCAAAACATTTGATGTAATGATGCTAGGTTTAATGCGATACACTATTAAACTTAATTATTATATGTAAATACGAGGGTGTACCAAAAGAAAACAGAACTAATTTTATGGTGGATAGAGCTTTTGTAGTATCTCGTTTTTCCGCAAGGAGTTCCTAGAACTAACATACTTGAGTCAGTAAGCCGAATATTGTCACAAAAAAAGATTAGGACTAGTTTCGACAGAGTTTATAATCACAATTATTTAGTTTGATAGTCGGGTTTTTGCGAACAACGACTTATATTCGTAAAAAGCATGCAGTGGTGAAATTAAGCTTTTAAAAGTGTTTTTAAATCCAAGGGTTTGAGGGATTTACTCGTTTCAAAAAGGTGAAAAGTCAATTGATGACATACCTTGGTCTGGTATTCCTTCCTCAGTCCAAGCGCAGGAAATATTGAAAAATTTGTTAATTCATCATGAAAGATTGACGACGAAACGTTATGGAGCTGTCGGAAGTGTCTTAGAGTTCAACAAAGTGTGACTGAAGATTTGGGAATTAGAAGGATAGTTGCCAAATTCGTGCTACGACTGCTGACCAAAATTTATATTACCTCAGATCCACGCCCCCCTCCCTTTTACTCACTCGCTCTTACCCCGTGAGACTTAGTCCTCCCAGGAATGAAATAAAATATGAAAGGGAAGCGTTTTGTTGATGCTGCTGTGGTGAAAAAAACCCCACGGAGTCACTGCCAAGCAAAACAAAAGATGAATTTAAGCCTTTCGTGGGTCATTTCTTTCTCTTTAGAATTTCTCTCCATTTTTTATGTTTTATTAACAATGAAACAATAGCATTTAAGGAAATATATTTTATTTTACCGAATGTTAAGTTTACATTTAAAATTTAGAAGTGGGAAGAATTCTTCCCAAGGAACCATTCATCGTCATAAAGAAAATTAAATTTAATGATGATTATTTACCATGGAAAGATGGGGGACATCACATTCGTCACACATGTAGCGCGTCCTTCTTTCCTGTCCCTTTCTTCTAAATTTCAAACATGCTCTATAGTTGGAAACCATCCTTGGCATATGATTTCCTAGATTGGCTAAGCACGCATCATTTGTAATAACACACTTCTTTGCTTGGAAGCCAGCAGGACGTCCTTTCATTTTTCTTTAGAAATATTCGTCTATTAGCTGATGAGCCGATGCTGTACGGAATGTTAGCTGGTCTGAACCTCTGTTTCTTTTGCGCACGTGTCACAGTATAAAACTATTTACGATGGTAAAGTCAATAAGAAAATATAAAAGCTACGATACCATCATTTTACAGATCTTATTATTTGGTACTTCCCTCTGTTTTTTATCGAAGAGACCAACACCTCCCATAAAATCGTTACATACGGTGACAGCTTTTGTACAAGGTACTTCTTCTTTAGTGGCATCGTTTTTTGTCCGATTGACATGCCATAACCGCTGTATTATGTGCAGTAGTACAAAACTGAAATGGGAAATTACTCTTCCCATCGTTATAATAGCAGGGCCAATATATTATAATGCGTTTTGAGCTTCCTACTGGTGTATCTTGTAAGGTGATCTAGAAGGGAAGTAATCTTCCCAAGGCCCACGAAAAAGTTAAACAATGTTCTGAAAAATAGGAATTAAAGATTAGACAGTTGTGCAAGTGAAGAGTACTTTGAAGGAGATTGAAGGTTTCTGTGTTTAAAATTTCAATAAATAATTAAAAAAGAATGACTTCAGATTATTTTGGGCTCCCCGAACATTGTTCTTGATAACTCCTTAAATTAAATGACAATAATTAAAATATTATTATATTAATTAATAAATATTGTTTAGTGTAAGAGAAGGACACGAGAACAGTGTAAAACAATGAATAACATTAGCTTCTAATAATTATGTAATATTAGCTTTCATGACCTTGAAAAATATTTTCTTAAAATTTAATGTTTCAAAAGAGCTTTCTAACATAAAGCACTGACCATACACTTTAATACGATTAATTTTCAAATGTTTGAAGGAATAAAATGAGAAAAAATACCTTTAGAATGAATTTAAAGTTAAGGTGATTTGATAAATGCCATATACTTTTCTGTAAGCACTCATTGAAATATGAAATGTCTCGTGAAAGACGCGGAAGCAATTTCTTTTTTTACCCCTCATTTAAATAATATTTCCATTACTATATTTATCTTTCATTTTCGAAGCTTTCATGATAAAATATTGCCAACGATTTAAGGACTGCATTTGAAGTGTTCTATTATGACGTCATAGATGCCATTCTCGAGAGATACTCGAGACCGTTCACGGATGGTGACCATTTCTGAGAAACGTGACTTTTTCAAAAATATCGAGTATCCGAAAAGAATAACTTATTCACACAGGGTTTTATGAATGGATACATATTTATACACATATCGCTTTCTTTCAATTTTGTATTTTGAGCAAAAAACTGATACATTTCATTCATTTTAAATTTTCACATTACCCTAAAAACTACGAAAAAATTACCAATTTGTTTTTCTTCTTTTGGTGGATTATATAGATGAAAGGTGTGTCTGCTAATTCAAGATCTGCTATCCAATTAACCATTCATAAGGCATTTTTTCTAGTAATGTTATGTTAAAATATCTTCGGAATTTAGATTGATTTATTGAAAGAATTTCATGTATCTTATTACTTAAAAAAATTTCAGCTGTAAGTCTATAAATAAAAGCTTTTATAAATTTTACCACAAATTTTTGAATCCAGTTATTTTTATTTCATAAGAGCATATCTCACGACCTTGTGGTCACTGGAAAAGTTTAGGATACCGAATGACCAGCGATTGTTATAAAATCAAAACTTCATTTCATATATCAATTTATTAATAAGAAATGTTATAAACTGAGTGAACAGTCAACTTAATCGCTATCCTAAATTTTAAAAACAAATAACTTTGTCATTTATCTGTGTGTGATGCTGATGCAACTGTACTAGACATTTCTCTTTAATGGATGTCCTGGTCTAAAGGTTCTCTTCAAGAATTCTCAAGGATTTCAGATAGAAGCATTGATAATCTTAATTTAATAGCAGCCTAAAGACTAAATCCCACACTAATTTCGTTAAATATCCCTCAAATTTGCATATAAATCATGGTTTCTCTATGGGAAGCGATTTTATAAACATACAACAGTTAAGAAATATTTTCCCCAGAGGATTAAAGAAAGGCACTGATAAGACCCATCACACATACATCCAAAAATTCTTTTCTCTTCAAAATAGTCTTGAAATTTTATGCAGGAAAATCGCACCTACTGTGTAATCTCAAAAACTTGAATTTACATACGTTCCATGTTCCTGAAAAATGCTATTTTCTTAGTTCATATTTTTTTAATTAATTTAATATTTTTTTTTTATTTTTCCCTGAATTTTTCTAAATATGAAATCCATTTCATTAATATTTTATGTGTAGTATTTGACAAATATTTGTTTTTTATAAAACTAACGGCTATATTTCAAAAGTTTTCAAGAATTGCTTAGGCTATAATTTTTTCCGACACTTAATGAAAGGAAGAATGCGCAATTAACGTATACATAATATCCAAAATACAATAATACGAAGAATGAGATACTAAAATCAATCTTACTGCTCAAAATTGAAATGAAGTTGCTTTCGTTGTATTTAGGTTAATGTTGCTTCTACATGTTACAAAACTTCATAGAGAATAGCAGCTGCTTTTGGATTAGATCTGGGCTTTGTCAATCAGCGAACATGTATGTTTTCTGAGCCACAGATCAAGAACATGGACTGTCTAAGAAAACAGTGAGAACTGGTGAACAATTGAAATAAATTATAGTTTAAAAAATCTAAAAGAACACGCTTTAATGTTTAATCGAACTAAAATGTAAAAAAAATAATTCTCAATATAATGATAAAATGATTAACGAAAAAATCAATGTCATTCGGGTAAAGGTGTGGGTGCTCTATATCAATTGTTATAATGTCCTACGAGTTCTGATCCAAAATGCAGAGTTAGTGTTAAGATGTAGTACAAAACACCCCACGCTTTACCACAATGACATTAATTTTCTCGTTAATCATTTTAACATTATACTAAGAATTATTTTTTTACTTTATATTTCAATTAAACATAAAAGCGTGTTTTTTAGTCTTTTTGAACTATAATTTATTTTTCATTTTTTAGTTCGATCTAGAATAAAAGCATGCATTTTTAGTTTTTTAAACTAGCATTAATTTATTGATGAATAATTCTTAAATGCATCATTTTTTTAGAATCCGGAATACCCATTGGCATCCTATCAGTGACTCGATACGGCCTGGTTAGCAAAATGCAGGATCAGCCAACTGAAGGAAATTTTGAACAGCTATTTGAAATATTTCATGCAAGAAAGGTGTAAAGTCAATGATATTTTTCCCTAAAAATCTCAATATTCTCTCTGAAACTTGCATTAGCATTAGACACAAAAGTACACTTTTAGAATCGAAGAGTTTGTGAGAAATTATTTAATCCGGTGAGACCTCTGAATCAATTCTCAGCTGTTTTAGTAAAATGAAACAATGGATGATGTTTCTGTTCCACAGATCCGACAAGAGAATTTAGAAATTATCAGTTAAGCGCAGTGATTCTCAAACTTTCAATATTTGTGACTCAATTTTCAATCATAATTTTCATTGCGCCCCCCATACAATAACAATGCATTGAAAACAATAATAATGTACTTTGAGAAATAAAGCTACTATACGACTTTTTTTTATAAACCACACAAATTATCGGGATAAATATTAAATTTTGTATATGTTGCTTTTAAGCAATATGAACAAAGATTGGAATACTGTTTATTTAAAAGAAATGCCATACCTTATGAACTTAAAGGGTTGTTTTTCTAGAA
The DNA here is from genome assembly GCA_019973935.1 of Trichonephila clavipes. Lineage (NCBI taxonomy): Eukaryota > Metazoa > Arthropoda > Arachnida > Araneae > Nephilidae > Trichonephila > Trichonephila clavipes. The sequence goes on along the minus strand of BMAU01020360.1, from coordinate 957,317 downwards.
ATGTACTATTTTTTTCAAATTATTGAGATAATACCTCGAATAAATGGCTTTAAAACATAATAGCATTGTTAACATACATTGCAGGTTCTATCGTAAAACAGGGGGTGCGCGTTATACGACGAATATACTTTAAAATTAAAAAAATGCAGCTTGAAAATATAGGTGCACGTTATACGCCGGATTAAGGTAATAAGAAAAGTTTTAAGTTACATTTCTTTCTTAATTTTCAAATTGCAATAGATTAATTACAATGAAAGTGCAATGTGTGTTTTTATTATGTCAGACTGTATTTTGTTTTGCTTCCTTTCAATAAAGTAATGTTTTCTTAAAATCTTTTATTCTCGACTTTTTGATATTCTTGCGCCCCCTTTGTAGGGTTATCACGCCCCCAGTTGGAGAAACGCTGGTTTAGCGTTATAACAGTGCTTCTCAAACTTTCCATATTTGTGACCTAATTTTGAGTCATAATTTTCATCGCGCCCTCTCATACAACAATTTATTGAATGCAATAATTATGTACTTTGACGCAAAAACTAGGTTGAGACTTTAATATTATAAACTACACATATTACCAATATACATATTTTATTTTGCATATGACAAGCCCATGGAAGTCACTAGTAATTACTAAAATTGTTTTTAATTTCGCATTGATAAATTAATTATTAAATACTTTTTTGTCACATTGATACATTTATAAGTATGTTATATCAGTGTAAATATCTATTTTATTTTTTATCACGTCAGAATATTTTGGTTTGTTTCGTTTCGGTAAATTAATAATTATTTTAAATCTTTTTGGGGAGATTTTTCGATATACCCCTCATGTCAGGTTATGATCCCCGCAAGCGGGTGCACCTCACAATTTGAGAAACGTTGGCATATAGCATATTTTTTTCACATATTTGCACGAGTCTTTTTTTTTATTCCGTTTCAGAAAAACTAGATAATACTGTTTATATTATGGTAAGAAATTTCTAATGCAAATGTTTTCGCTTTTATAGAGTTGTAACTTAATCTTTTAAACGCCAAATCTCAAAATGGTATATGCAATTAGTCACCAAAACTGGAAATGGTATAATGAATATAAGTAGCCAAATCTCAAAATCCTTATTCCTGAGGATCCTGAGCAGGACAACGAAACAAAATTATTAAATTATTGTATTGTCATTGGTCCTTGACAAGCGTACATATTTCGAATTAATCTGACCCTCTTAAAAGTGGGTAAAAATCGAGTTCAAAGATTCCATTACATACAAGTGAAGCTTATAAAACTATGCTAAAAAGTTAAACGTTAGGTTTTTTGCATCATTCTGCTGAAACTAGTCAGCGGCTAAGACTAAAAAGAAAGGGACAACAACATCCTAGAGGACTTAAGAGACGTCGCTTTGGCTGTTAAGTATATTGACAATAAGTTTGAGCGGTATTCGAGAAGAAAGTACAGAAATATCTAAACCAGAACAAGCAGATAAAGGACCACAATGGTGACACAATAAAAGATTTATGTAATTGCTTATCCTTAGACCACAAGACTGATACGACCATCATGGAGATACCAATAAAATGGTGATTATTGCAAAAGAAAAATGTCAATCTATTCGTTTTGTAAATGTCAGATTTTCAACATAATATAGCACATAGACATATGCTATACAATCGAAAGCAATATCAATATTTGCTATACAATCGAAAGCAATATCAGTATTTGCTATACAATCGAAAGCAGTATCAGTATTTGCTATACAATCGAAAGCAGTATCAGTATGGAACCATTTCGAATTTCCTCCCTTTTACGAACGAAGTCAAAAAGTATGAGATAATAACACACAGATTTTTTTCACAAATATATCTTAAATCTTGCTCTGAAGTTTTCAATATCGCTGTGGCATCCGTCTCTGCAATGCGTATTAAACATAAAACCTTTCGCTACGTTGCGTGACGAAGCTGGTACAGTCCATCCGTTCCATTTGCTTCTTTTTTTGCAGTTTCTGCCAGCTACCGGACTTCATTCGGCTTTGTAACTCGGGAGGGGGAGGGTGACTTGTTCTGTAACGACTGCAGACATTTACGAGATCTTGGAATCGTTTCCAAGTTCTAAATATAACACTTTGAGCAATCGCAAGTTAATAGAATACTTCCATTTGAGTATGCCAGCGTTAATGGAGGCCGAAATATTCTACCATATTAAAAATCATCTGCATAAGTCATAACTATTCGGTTATGGCACTGAGCAGCTTACAGAAGGCTTGTGAACAATTTTACTTCCTTGCCACATTTCTTTATATACACTTCTCTTTCTTTGCCTGGTATTTATGCTAATAATGTACGTAAAAGAAGGATTGAAAAAAATTAAATGCATCTGAAAGAATAAATAATAAAAGAAACATGTGTATATTTTAAAAAATAAAATTCATTACTATTATCAGAACACAATCTGCTTCTGAATTAAAACGCTAGTAATTCACTAAAATTTACATTGTGCAATCTATTTAAATCTTTATACTCAGACAAGAGCCCCCCCAAAAAAATAATTCTGAAGTAAAATTTAAATGTGTATTTAATTTTGCTCTGCTAAATAGTTCAGCAACGCGTAATTTTTTCTTAATTATATAAAATTTCTATTCGATCAAAACAATAATTTTGCGATATAAAAAAATATGTAAAATAAAATACTGGAATGGAATTTGGCGTGGATTTATTGGAATACATATTAAAGATTTCTGATGTACTTGTTATAAATAACGAATTAAATTAAGTATAAACACAAAAGAATTAGACAATATTCATATTCAAGATTACTTCTTATATGCTAAAACTAACTTTTACATTTGAATTACTGATTAACTGAAGAATTTTCTTTTAATCTCTTAATTACATGAACACACACAGACGAAACTAAAAGAAAATCATCTTTTCTTTGTTTACCTTAAGGTTTCTTTACATCACACTAATGTCCTTTTTCTGTGTTTTTTTTCAGGCTTTTATCTCCCTTACAAGATTCGGAAGCGAGAACCTTTGATTGATTTATAGAAAGCTGACAGGTATTCGCCCTAAGTAATCCTTTAGCTTTTCTTGTCCTTGATTTCTTATCCTAACAAAAGAAAATGGCAACTGAATTAAGTCTGAGGTTTCTGCTTCGTGACATTTACCATTCTACCTAATAGGACAAAATAAGCTTAAGAAAGCGCTGAAGGTTCTTCTTTGATTATTTCTTCTTGTATCTTCGCACATTTTTTTCTTCTTTTTCTTTTTGTTCACATGTATTTGCTTTTGCTTTGTAATGCGGTGGATGCTTTTTTGTTCATTTTTTGGTTAGGTAGAAATAGTATTGTGAATTTATATATAAGAAATTAGCCGTTATACTTACACGTTTCACTGGTGACTTCATAACATTATAAGACTATTTGTTTTTACGTTTTTGTGATCTAAAATGTAATATATTGTTTTTAATTTATTGATATTTAAGTTCTAACATTAATCTTAGATTGTATCGAAAAACTTTTCTATATCCCTTGCCTCTCTCCCTCCTCTTAAAAAAGATAAGACTTGAATTCCCAAGACAGAAGCCATATTGTTTTTAACACTCATTGTTTCTTGCCTCTTAACCTCATAGTTGATTCCCGCAAAACTCGTGTTCTTCTCTACTCAATAAAAAAAAACAACTTCCACACTAAATTTAGAGTTAGCAGGTGCAATAGCTCAACATCCCTATAACCCCTCCCCTTGGAAGTCAATTTGCACAAAACTCCTTTTTAACACATCTCTAGTCAACGAAAAAAGCAATGGGTGCCAAGTTACAAGCCTGCAAACGGACTCAACGGACCTCATACTCTCCCTCCTTCCACTCAAAACCCTTGGCAGTTAGTTTTCACAAAACTTCATTTTACATTTGTGACAAATCTATACGGAACTTTATCACTAACCTTCTGAGTCGTCTTTTTTAGGGAAATTTAATTCCCTACCTATTTCCAATCAGCTCCAAAAAGAGGACAAAATTCCTTGTTATGCAGATTAGATAAAGTATTTAAGTCAAACGGAATCGTAAAGTTAGAGCAGTAGGAGAGAGAGATTGAAGCAGAAAGTGATAATAGTGAAGTTAAATTTATAATTGAAGATTTCTTGTTGGATAATTTAATCTCAAGAAGAGTTGAGATTGTGTGGTAAATATTGATTTATATTTGAAGTCTCATTAAACGTTTATATTAGGAGTGAGATTAAAGTTAAATGTTCAACAGGAACATTATTAAATATAAATCTGGGATCTCTTATCGTGGTAATCTCTGCGTGATCGATATTCTAATTGTTAATTAATTGGATCATTAAATATTTAAGTTGATTTAAAGGAAATTTCTTTTTAATAAACCTCATAATACTAGTTAGATATATTTGTTAATAAGTCTTTGATTCTATTTGGATAAGATAACCAAATAAAGAAAGTTATTTATAAAAATGGTTACTGGCTCTTATCTGACTCCTACTTATTCTCGTTCTCAAAATGAGGTCCAAGGGGACCTTCACACATTGAACTTTACTCAAAAAATAAATAAATAGAATGGTTGCCAAATTACATGTCTGTAAGTCTAATTGCTTAAACAAGGGGATATTTTTTATCCATAAAACCCCACAAATTTTCATGAAAATCGATTTTCTCAAAATTCTATAGTGGACCTCTACTCAACAAAAGAAACATCCGTGCCGAATTTCATGTCATGTCTGTAAGACTAATAGTTCCAGAGTTTTTTTGATGAGTAAATGAGTGAATGTCACTTTTCTCATATATAAACGGAAAAATAAATAATTTATTTATCTATAAATATTTAGCTGAAAACAAATTCATATAGTACTTCGAAATCTAAGCAATAACTGGTGTTTATATATATATATATATATATATATATATATATATATATATATTTAGAGATAATTTTTAAAATATACGTTCATTGTGAATTAAATAGCACCTAATAAGTAGCATAAGAAACTACGATAGTACTTTTATATACGTTTATATGTAGAATATAATTTGAATATGTATCTCATTTCGGCTTATGTAAAGCAAATTACGTTATCTATGTATAATTATTCGTAAAAGTATAATAATTCATAATTTTTTGCGGATTTTATGTATTTTTATTATTGTTATAATTTTGTTTTCCGTTATAAAATATGGAATAATACTGAAATAATTATGAAAGTTCTTTAGTCTTAAATCAATCGAAATGTTTGGATTCTGTGAAACAGTTCTGTCTAAATTCTTTTGTAATTGGTATATTTTTTTATTTGTAAAGTTTTATTTTATTCTTCTATTATCACGTTTAAAAATGAGTGCTCGCTCCACCTTTAAATAGGCTTATTTATCCACAAATCCTTACGCGATGGTAAAGAGTTCGCTCTATTTTCATTTATTACTTACTTAACTTTGAAGCTAAACTTTTCAAACCTTATATATGTATATATATATATTTATAACTCTTCCCTGGGGAATAACTTTTATTCTAAATTTAAAGAAAATAAATGAAACTTAGCAGAATATTTGAAAAATTCATATTTACAAAAACAATTTTCCTCTTTAGGTCCTTATAGATTTTAAGCAATCGTGGATAATATATGTTTTAAAAAAAGTATAAAGAAATATAAAGTTTTTAAGTCCTCAAAGTTTTACTTTTAGATTTCAGCATAACTTTTAGTCTTCAATGGTGATCCCAGCTGCAGTAAAAATTTAATTTATTATTTCCTCACGAATTGTCGAAAAATTCGACACTCTCTTTTTCTTCATTCTTATTTATTTCCAATACACTGAGAAGTTTCAAAAGAAATGTAAAATACTATAGAAGAAAAAGTCCCTTTAATTAAATTCAGGAAATGTTCAATATATTGATGTAGCAAAAGTTTTAAAATGAGAATATTTATGGCATTTTTCAAAACGGTGATGTGTCTTGAATTCTAATTTTTTTTTAAATCTCCTTTAAATTTTGTCATAAATATAATCTTATTATTATCTAGAGATTATATATGATCTTATTATTATCTTATATATATATATATATTTAAATATATAAAAATCAATCACAACTTAATAATATATTTAAAAATTGAATATATATAATAGGCTTAACTTTTCAACTTTTCAACATGACTCTATTTATTCTATTATGTCGAAAACTTCTGCTGTACAGGGAAGTTTGGATCCATAAGGCATTGCTAACCCTAAATCGCTGGCCTTATTCAGCGACAGCTTTAGAAATCATAATAGATCTCCTGTTTAGTCTAAAGACTTTTTTGTATCTCCAACTTTTTTTTTCTTGTGAACTCCAATTTCTTCCTTCTTTAGCATTGTAGGTTCTAGAACTTTTTCTCTTTTATTTTAGTATATATATAATCTTACAGATTATATATTACCTTATTATTATCCATCAATCAATTATTCTGAAAATTTTTTATTTGTTTATTTTTGATGACGTGTGGAGAAATATTTCTTAAGAAAAATGGTTCGTAAAAAATTAATGATATAGCTTAGGTTGTTTTCAAACCTATTTAGTAAATCTAACAACTCGTCGAGTGAATGAGTATTTATAAACTTACACAATAAAGCAACACAAGGGCTACTGACTTTCTAATTTTGAACCATGGTCAAGTGACAAGGACGTCACTTGAGCTCGCATTATTTTATTATGACTATAATTTTGATTGTTTTATTTATTATTTGATTTTAAAATTTTAAATTCGCCACAATAGGAAACATAAAATGACAAGCAATATTTCCAAAATAGCAAGCAGCGTAACTCACAAAGTCAGTCGTGTAGTGTATTTTAAATTTCGAATACTTGCTTTAACAACTTCAGGAAAGGTGGATAAGTTGGATGGAATATATGATAACTGATAGAGCAAAATGAAATGAATTTCAAATTATAAATTTAAAAATATTTCTTGAATTATTGTCATTTAAAATCGTGAAGAGTAACAATGGTGGATCAAAAATATTTCTTTTAAAGAACTTCAAAACCTATCAAGACGGAAAAGATATACTCTGGTATACAGATGAGGGAAAAAATAAAATAAAGAATTAATTTATTTGTTAAAAATACTACCACAAGGGGAATGAATTTTAGGCATTTCAGCATTATTTGGGAAAATGTCAAACTAATTTTTGTTAAAGAAAAACAGGCATTTTAGAATATTTTAAATTTATTGCGAAAGAAGGCACCTACCAAATAGTTATAAGAAAAACACACCAAGGACATTGAACAGACTTTTTGGAATTAAGTTTTTTTTTTAAATTTTACCATCGAATATTACAGTCTACTATAAAGCAGAAGACGGAAAAAAAGCTTGGACGGTGCGGGCAGAGACAGAGCATGGGTTACCAAGTGTTGCAATGAACACTGTACTATTCACTCTACTCTGTATTTACTTATCTACAATCATCGCTTTTAGTTATTCATGTTGTTGGGAATTTTTGTAAAGAACACTTAAAATAGTATAATTAATTTATATCTAGATGTGTAATATACGCGTATATTACTCTATGCCGTATTTATTTTATGCTAAAATTGTAAGCAACGCCTTTCCTTTCATTGCAATGACGATTCAATGGAAAGTTGGTGAAATCTTTGTGATAGAAACACGTTGGCATCATTTTTGGTAGCCATATTGGCGACCATTTTTGGCAAGTTCGTATTCTTCTGGAAATTACGGGAGAAATCTACTAATATCACGATCTATGTCAGAAGCGGATTTTTCTGGAAAGCTCTGCGAGGCCTATAAATAGGGAGTCGTTCGCCGGGACTGAGTTAGTCTAATTTTGACTGTTGGAGAATAGTATATATTTAACCGTTTAGAGTCGGTTAGTGATTACGTATTACTTTGCTGTGAAATAGGACGAGAGAGGGTTTGCGAATAATCTTTAAAGATATTTGTATTTTAGAAACTTATAGTTTTGTCGGAGCGTCGTAGAAGTTGTGAAGGCCTTCTGAGATTTGCTAAGCAATTTTGAGTACTGTATCCTTTATTTCGAGGAATTTGTTTTCCTAAAGAACTGCCTTGCTCTTAGAGACTGATTGTAAAAATTCCTCGAATCCCGATATCTCTATTTACAATATTGTCGAAAAATAATTTTCTTTAGAGTTTAAAATCTTCTGACCAAAATTAAGTCATTTTTCATTTTTTTCAAAATTCAACCTTTTTATGACAATATTAAATTACGAAACTAATTTCTTTAATTGTTTTTCTGCTTATCTACTTACCATAGGTAAGTTTCAATTGATCATAATTTTTCTCCCTATAGAACCGCGATCCACCCTAGAGTTCAATGGAGGATGAATAAGTTGACTTGTAAGATTTAATTATAAAAATTTTTATTTTTCTTGATTTAAATACTTAAATCGGTGCTTCTCAAACTTTCAATATTTTCGAGTCGTAATTTTCATCGCACCCCTTTCATATATAGACAACAGCTATGTATTAAATACACGAATAATGTACCGTAAAATCCGGCGTTTAACGCGCACTTTTAACACAAAAAAATGATCGAAATTTAAGGATGCGCATTATACGCCGGGTATAAAAATGACAGCCTTAAAACTAAAAAAAAGGAGATGTGCTAAGAAAATTTAGACTTCTACAAATATCATAATACTGTTTATTAATAGAAATGTCATACCTTATGAACTTGCAGGGTTGTTTTTCTAGAAATATACTATTTTTTTCGAAATCAAGGGATAATACCTCGAGTAAAGAACTTCAAAACATAATATCATTGCTAAAGTACATTGCTAATTCCTTCGTAAAAAAGGGATGCGCTTTATACGGTGAATATACTTTAATATTAAAAAATACAACTTAAAAGTACAGAGATGAGCGTTATGCGCCAGATTTTACGGTACTTCTGCAATAAAGTTACGATGCGGTTTTAAATATAAGCTGCACAAATTCTCAAGATAAGTATTATATTTTATATATAATTTTGTGTGATCCCCCAAAACTCAAATACTTTTATTAATATAATTATCAAATACTTTTTGGCGTACTGATACATTTATAATTATCTTATATCATTGTAAATATATGTTTTCCTTTTTTTATTATGTCTGAAAGTACTTTGTTTGCTTCCTTTCAGTCTATTCATAATTACTTTAAATATCGATATGATCACACCTCTAACGTCGTGTTATCACGTCACCCCCTAGAGGGTTAGCCCCACATTTTGAGAAACGCTGAATTAAAAGTTTACTTTTTGCATTTTAGAAATGCATGGCTTTTATTGTTCTATTTATAAAACGAAAGTGTGTGGAAATGTGATAAGTTTCTGAGGCAAAAAATGAGAGAAGGAAGTATCTTGAATGATTGTCACAAATGGATTTTCAAGACAAACATTATCTTCAAGTGGGTAAAAACGCTTTGTCTTAATGGCAAAATTTATTTTTACAAATTCACTATTTGAATAAACTTTCATTTCTATAATTAATTTAATCCACTTTGAATGAGAAGGAAGAGTTGAATAATTCTTTTTTTTAAATAAAGGCAACATTGTAATAATTTTTCTCTATTTTCAATATTTGAATTTTCTGCTTTGTTGATTTTAGTTTCTTCCCACTTTAAGCTCAAATAACTTTATTTTCTGTTTCAAAAGTAATTTTAACAAATTCAAAAGGGTCAAACTAATGAATATCTACACAAAGTAATCTAGTTTGTTAAGAATCAAAAAATAGCAAACTCTTAACAACAGTTGAAATTTAGTTTTAAAGAATAACAATTTTATAATAGCTACAAAACTTGATTTTTTCTTCTCTGATACTTTTCATGGCTGACTGACTTTGGATAAATTTAAAACATTACTTTTTATTGAATTTTGTATCAAATATTTTGTCTTTCTGTATGGTTTGCCAAGAAGCAAATATTTACTTAGTATAAAATATAATCTAAGACACCATGCATTCATTATTAAACAATAAGAAATAAATTGGCCCTCTTTTGTAAAAATATTTCTCCATTTTCTTTGTTATCAACCTCATTTTTCCAACAAATATTTTCTCTGGGCATTCGGTACAAACTTTGTATGCGAGTTTAAATATTTACTAATAAATAATTAAAAAGGAAATTTATTTGAAGACTCTCTAAGCCTACCTATGCAGAAAAGATGTTCTCTGGTATATAGATGAAGAGAAAATAAAATAAAAAAATGTTTTAATAATAAGTACTGCTACAAGGGAAGAAAGTTTTATTTGAGCCTTTTTTTTACGGTAAATAGTCAAAGTGGAGCAGTATTGCATTCCTTCCTTCCTCAGTGACATGACAGCCCAGGGTGGACCTTGACCTTCTCAAGAAGTCTTTTCTAGGCCAGCCTACCTGCTGGTGTTCTCCAGTTCCTAGTTCTCAAAACTAGGAGATCTTTTTTTATGCCATCAATATATCTAAGATTTGATTTACCCATTCTTTGTGTGCCAATTGGTTGAGCATTGAAGACTTTTTTTAGTGGTGCGGTCTTTGCTCATTCTGATAACGTGACCTACCCATTTAATTTGTTGTATTTTGATGAACTTAATGTCAGATTCTTTATATAATTGAAAGAGCTCTAAATTTGATATTTTCACCATCTTCCATTTTCCTGAATTCCTCCAAACATGAATCCTAAATACTTCCTTTCGTGGATACTTATCATGTTCTCATCAGTTCGAGACATGGACCAGGTTTAACATGCATAAGTTATTACTGATCTTAAAAAAACTTTTATTCAATAGAGCCTTTGTTTTTCTTTTGATTCAATTTGATTTAATATATTTTCGTATTCCATTATGACATATATTGGCCGTGGTAATTCTCTTTTGGATTTCAGGAGTACAATCGTTTCTATTGTTAATTTTTGAAGTATTTTGTTACTTTTTGCTAATAATTGTGATAACGAGACTCAGTGTAAATGGTTACAAGAAAAAAAACGTCACATTTTAGCAGTTTCTTTAGCATTAAATTAAAACAACCTACTATTAAAATGACAGTGTACGATAAAGGGGCAGACGGATGAAAGCTTGGGTCGGACTGATTTGACGCTGCAGGGTGAGAGAGCTCCTGCTATGAAGTGTTGCAATGTGCTTTGTATTAATCACTACTCAGTACGCTGCCCATCCGGTATAATGGTTAGTGATACGGCGGCGGATCCGTTGGCCCTTGTTTAGAATAGATGCTTGAAAATGTATAGTGCTTTTGCGGTAAAGGAGTACTCAAAATAGCCGTCTAGCCGCAAGTCCTCTCATGAGATTGGTGGAAGGGAAAGAGAGGTGGAAGGCCCCTGACCACGCCTAGGGTGTTCTCCCTCAAAATTCGGGGGGGAACCGAGAAAAATCGTACTGTCACTTGCATGGTTTGCAAAGCTAAGGCTAGCGACAAGCGTAAAAATCTAGCCTTTAGCCGTGATTAATTTCATAAACCTTAATCCATAGTTATTGTCGATCATGTGACATAAATAACAACAATTCTATTCAGCACTCACTTATCAACAATAATCGCTCTCTTTTGGTTATTTATATAGTAGAAAAAAATTTTACTTCGAGGCTATATAAAGTCACACACATATTGAACCTAAATTAAGTTTTTTCCATTTTTTTTAAAATTCCACCCCTTTGGGGTAATTTCGAAACTATTATTATTATAATTTTCGTTTTTTTTCCTCGTAATATAACACAGAACTTCTTTTCTTTATATGTTGGCTTAGATTAATAATAAGTTTTCTTCTTCCATACAACCACGATCCGTTCTAATTAGGAATTGCATTATCGGACCAAAAGCTCAATACCGGTATTTTTTTTATATTAATACCGGAACACCGGTTTTAATAGCGGTAATAGAAACTTTAGGAAAAGAAAGAAAATACGCGTGCTTATTTGTTTTATTTGTCAATTTTATTAGAGTGTAAATATCACAAAAAAGTAATTTGTAACTTTTAAATTATAACGGTATATAAAGAAGTAAAAACTACATCTTATTTATTTAAATCAAAAAAAAGTGTAAATATCTCTATTCAGTCTGTGATACTATTACAAATTTTTGAAATGTGATCTTAAAAAAAACAAAATGCATCAATTGTGCAGTCATTAAGCTTGAAACATATTTCTGTGCACAAATTGCCAGCTGTCGAAAACACTTTTTCGGCATCGACACTAGATTGTAGTATTGTTGGCAATATACTTTTTCCATGTATTAACCGTAAAATCCGACGTATAGCACGCACTTTTAGAGCAAAAAATAAAATCAAAATTTAAAGGTGAGCGGTATACACCGGGTATAAAAATGAGAGCTTAAAAAATAAAAAGAAGATGAGAGAGCATAGAAAAAAATTAGACTTCTGCTTATAACGAAATACTGTTTATTTTAAGGAAATGACATTCCTTATGAGCTTAAAAAGTTGTAGTTCTAGAAATATGCTATTTTTTTCTAAATCTTTGAATAATACCTAGAAGAAATGACTTCAAAACATAAGAAGTTTCGTTCGTACATTTCAGATTTCTTCTTAAAAAGAAGGTGCGTGTTATACGGCGAATATACCTAAAAATTAAAAATTGCAGCTTGAAAGTACAGGTGCGCGCTATACGCCGGATTTTACGATTCCTCTAAACCACCTATCTTCAAATAAATCGGTTTCTCATTGGATGGTTTTGGATATAGCTGATTTCTGTATTGTATTTTGGTATGTAGAATTTTTTTTAACTTACCGATAATTCTAATTTTTGTGCAAAAGGCAATTTCTTTTCACTATCTGCATTACTGTCATCATCATCTTCGATAACTGTACCGAATTCTTTTGAATGTGGATAAGGTTTTCTGGGGAAAAGTATGTTAAGACAATGTACTATAAACTTGATCGTTTGAATTAGTTAGTCTGTATTTTCTTCTTTTTCATTTTAATTTTTAAAATAATGATGATATGTAAATACAAAAGTATGAGATGCAAATACAATGCGAATAACAAACTCCCTAATTAAAAAAAAACATCGAAAAATTACGCACTTTCTTTACAATTACAACTTTGTTTCCACAGATACAAATATCAGACTACGAAACCTGCGCCTATGAACTATTGCTCTGAAAAATAAAAGGATAGTTTTGGCACACCTCCTTGGATAATTCAATTATTTTATCTCTATTCTTGATTCTACGATGCAACTTTTTATTTACAGTCTAATTAATTTCGCCCGTTAGGGAGACATAAAAACAAAAACGTATACTATTTTGGTAGGTTGATGATTCCTCAACATATAGTGGAAGCAATTTTAAAAAATTCTATTAAATACCGAAAAACCAGTATTTAAATTTTTGAATGCCGGTTTGACAAAATTGCATAAATAGCTCAAAATACCGGTATTCGGTATCCCGATATACAGGTATTGCAATCCCTAGTCCTAATGTGTGTGTACATGTATTCATTTTTCTGAAATATTTCAGTACTTTTTCCTTCCGCCGGTGAAAATCTCGCCAAACAGTCATTATTTGTGGCGATACGCAATATACTAAAAAAAAAGTATTAATAAGTATTAGTTATCATTAGTTTTTCATCCATTTTCTACGTATTATGAAATTGAAGTTAGTGATAAGAAAAGTCCGCGTGTTTTGTTTTGAAAATAAGGTGGTAAAAGGTACCATTGGGAATATTTCGTTTGACATTCATTGTACCATTTTTTCGACTTCATCACCTGCGAAAAAGAAAAGTACCATTATTTCAATCTTACAACGAGAGGGAATGACTAAGGAAATTAATTTGGGGTCGAGACTTGGTAAAATAGTATTACTCCTTTAGTTTGTTCAACCCTCAATGTAATTCCACCGAATGGCCAGTCAATTCGGAGAATATAGCTTTCAAAATCCATGCTTAGATTTTTTTTCCATTTAAGTCTGGATTTCCTTCATAGATTCCGTTGCCTTGTTGGATTATCGTCTGCATATTATGCGTGAGGTCAGGGTTCGATTCATCTATCATTTTTTTTCATTTCATTTAATTATTGTTTTAAATTAAATAAATTTATTTTGATATAATTATCTACATTAATAAAATTCATAGATAAACAAACGTATGTATCAATCTATCAGACCATGCACGTTTATCTATATTCTCACGAACCGCACGATGGTTAGTGAGTGAGTTAGTGAATATTAACATCGCACTGTTCAGCTACACGAGGGTTTTTAGCAACGGACCACATAATTATGAACCATGGTCAAGTGACGTGGACTCTTTTAACTATCATACCAACGGGAGGACATTTCAATTCTCGACAGATTTAGCTGCCCTACACGACAGGTCTTTTGTGGTACTGGTCTTGAATTCGTGACAAACCCAGCCACGATCCGATACCTATACCACTCGGCTACCGTGGCCACCCGCACAACAAAGAAACTCGCCAAAGGTACCAAAAGGTCGGGAAGGAATCGAGAAATCCGTTTTAACTATTTATAATCTGATATTGCAATTAGTTAAAAAGATATTAATTTAAAACCATAAAACGCATAATTATTTTACCCCTGTTGGTTTTTTTACCGTCGAGTGGTGAAATTACAATTGTTTGACGGTTTTTTTTAAATTTTTAATTGCTTAACCCGTAACGTTTTTAAAACACGGCCTAATTTTTTTCTATGAGACTCAGACAAAAAATAGTTACAGAATCAGAATCAGAAAGATCATTTACTTCGCCACGATACGGTATAATTTATATTACAAAATAAGGATAATTTCTATTTTTTACGATTTTTTCTAAAATGAGTCAAAATCGATACTTTTTTATGAAAATGATTTCTAAATCGTTCCGTTTGCATTTTCTTACGCGTTAATGAAATGATATTCTACATTGAAAAGGTCCATGCATTTCTCTTTTAGAATCAGTCATTTAAGATATAAAATGTCAAAAACCTTTTTTTTACGATTTTTGAAAACATACTCAAAATTTTATTTAAATACTTAATAACTTCTTTATTTATAGAAATAATCCCATGAAAGTTTCTCTCGTGTGTAGAACAATATTATCCGTAATCTGTACAAAGATTGAAAAAATTACTTAAAAATTACGGTTTAAGAAAAAATTGTGTCCTTCGTTTTTTTCTCTTTTTGCTAGAAATACTTAAGCATCATTTTTGTTACATTTTTTTTTTGTTTAAAGATTACCGTTGTTTGCAATCGATGTATGAAAGTGGCAGGCATTAATTTAAAAATGAACCCGAAAAAAAATTAAAATTTAACAAATAACGCAATTTTGCAATAGCCAAGTGTTTTGCGGGGAAAACCTGTTTGGCGCCAAACGACTCTTTTCCTCTTTTTCGGTCACGTTTGATGAAAATTTCACTAGAAAAGAAGACGCGCCTACAAATATTGAAAATCATCAGATTTAGCGTAATCTTTAGAATATCTCTTCCTTTTATTTTAAAGGTCTTTTCACTCCTTTTCTTCCGAAGATTCCGTGGCAAGATGAGTTAGAGCACTAAATTACTAACGTTTGTACCCGGGTTCCAAATAACATCATCGCTTGGTTTTTATGATTATTTTTTTAAAATACTCAAACTTTTTTTAGCGCATTTATTAACTTCACAAGCAATTTTGTAATTGGAAAGATAATTTGTTTCGTAACGAGATACAGTATTTTTTTTTACCTTATAAAACAACGATACTTTACATATTTTATGATTTTTTTAAAATTAATTAATATCGATGCGTTTATATGAAAATGATTTTTAAAAAACTCATACTTTGACTTTTTAGAGTTAGTTACTTGAAAAATAAAATGCCGAAAACTTTCTTTTGCGAATTATTAAAAAATACTCAAATTTTAAATATTTAATAACTATCAAATTCAAAGTTTTTGTAACTTATTCATTTATAAAAATAATTGCCTAAAACTTTTTTCCCTTGTATCGAGCATTTCAAAAATGCTCACAATTTTAATTCAACGTTTAATATAGTTGTGATATTGTAATAATAAAAGTTTCTACTTTTTTCAACGTACAATTTTTTTAAAGGTACATTTTCGTTTCCGGGGCCTAAAAAGTTGCAAAATGAGTGAGTGCACATTAAAATCCCACTGTTCACTTACTCGAGAGCTTTTGGCAACGTACCTTGACATTTTGACGAGGATGAGACATGAGCTGGCCCCCATCTGTCTTAACTACCATACCACACCAACGCTAGGACGTTTAAACTCTCGACAGATTCAACAGCGGGTCTTCAGCGATAGCCAAAATTTTAAAAGGGCAGTAATATTTAACTGTAGGAAATTACCCTTCGAATTTTGTAATAACCTTAATATAGAAATCGCACACACATACCGGGAACGGCTGATAGCGAGAGGGGAAGGATAATTTCTATGACAATATGTTATACATTTAAAAATATTCGTGCAATTCGGGGAAATAAACCTGTCTGACAAAGAAAAGAAGAGAAAAAATTTCGAAACAAGGAATTTTAAGTTATACACTCGGTAAAAGCCCGAGCAACGCCGGGCTTAGCGGAGGAGGGGGTGTGGAAGTCATATTGAAAAAGAGCATTAGAAGTGCTGATTTTGTGATGGAAAGGGAAAATTTATAAAAGAAGAGAAATCCCGTGCAACACCGGGCCATGTAGCTAGTATTTAATAAAGTAACATTTTATTTAACGATGCAACTAAATAAATGCTTACGAGTCTATCGTGTATTGGATAAGGCATAAATAGGTCAAACTAATTTTTTTTTAAATTTAGAGCTGTTAAAATTTAAATACAAATTTAGAAATGTTTATTGTCTTCCGAAAGAAACTTTTAAACATTTTTTTTTATTCTGTATAATATAGACGGAATCAAAAATTCGTCAATACATAAGCAATGCTGCATTTTTTTGTCTGTTACTAGCAAAACTAGTTCATATGTAGACATGTTTTAAATGAAGAATAAATGCTTAACTTATAAAAAAGGTAGATATAAAGAGAGAATGGAAATTTAAATTTTACATACAATAAATTAAGACTTTTAATTATCTGGATGTGTAATAAATAATGATATATCAATAACGAAAAGCTTTTAGGATTAATAAATTCAGAATTTTTAAGCTACTCATTATTTCCCCATCTTATATGAATGTTCCTGAAATTATAAACCGATTGGATGTATTTGATTAATAGCAATTCTTTTCTTTCAAAGTTTTGGATCATATTGACAAAAAACTTCAATATTTTCCTAACATTTGAGTAAAGATCTAAGCATTCTAAACTATGAAACGTTTTAAATTTTTTTATATCGATTTACTATTGTTAAAAATAAATAGTCTGTTTATTCGCATTTTTGAAACTAAATCTCGGAAGATTCCAGGGAAAAAGAAGAAAAATCGAAGTTCACTTAAAAGATTATGTTTGAGTGAAAGTATAAAAGGAAAATATAATAGTTTGTTTCAGATATTGATACTGAAGAATCGGCTTTATGTTTTCACTTTCCTTTCGATTGAAAAATCTAGGGCATTTCTTATTTTTATGTGTTTATAAATCTAAAGTTTGCTATATGTATTAATACACACATATACAAAATAATTCATATCATTCTAATATAAAAATATTATTTAATAGGTTTAATGTATTTATGAACTACATTCTACAACATATACTTTATTATTTCCTTTTAAATTAATAAAAGCTTTGCTGTGACTGAACTAATACAATTATTTTTATTAATAACTAATATAATTTTTTTTATTTTTAATTAATCGTTATATGTTCCTTATAACTTTCTTAGTATTACATTTGTATTTTGTTTTCTACAATGATAGCTATCGCAACGCTGGTTGCCATAATAAAACCCTATTACTTAACAAATAGAATTAATACTGAAATCATTATTATATGAATGCCTGATGCCCAAAACCTTAAATAAAATAATGAATTACACAATACAAAAAAGGTGATTGGAAAAACTTGCCATTATCATAACTTTTTGAAACTTTCAGAATTGAATTTATTTGTAGAAATTATTTGTATTTTTTAATTGTAGTATGATGATGGATATATTTGAAAAATATACTTGAAGTAAATAGTATGGATATTTGAAAAACATTTTTTGATATGAGTGAAGATAATTGTTATTATTTTGTCTTTTTAATTAAAATAATAAAATATAAATGTGTTTTTAATGGAGTAAAATACTTTTTAATTATAAAAAAACTACAGTTGAACCTCTATATAACGAAGTCACTAAATCGTGAAAATTCGTTGTATGGAAATTCGTTATATAAAGGTTCATCTTTCAATTTTTGTTATAGACCACATGAAACAAATTTTAAATTCATAAACACACTGTAGATTAAATAAAAGCAATTATTCACACCTTTTTGTAAATTAATATATTTTTTTATTTTACATATATTACCAATCAAAAAAAGAAAGAAAGCCTGCAAGAAACGTTTCTTGACGCCTTTATCCACTTTCTGTAGAATTAAATTTTTTTTCTTTGATGCTTAAGCACTTGCGATTTGGTATTTTCGAGCTAGAAGAAACGAATTTACCAGAACGACTGATTAATGCTACAAATGAACGTAGACTAGTGCAAGGACACCAGACTCCACTGAGGGGGAAAGCGGATATCGAAGTGTTTTCAGTGAACTGGACAATTAGGGTTACAGGTTGGACTTTTTGGATGAAACACCCCGAATTCCATTGCTCTCGACGAGATAGGCACCTTATAAAACCAGTTCAAGATTGATGACCACTATAAAATGTGCTAAACGCAACAATAACTCAAAATGTCCGTAAATACTACAAAAATAGGAAGAAAAAAAATTGAATAACAACACAAAAAGGGGGTTATATAGAAAATACACTTCGCTATTGGGATGTTATTTTACGAAGAAAATCACGAAATGTTCTTGGTTCCAGGGAAAAGATCGCTATATAGAAAAATTCGCAATATAGAAACTTGTTATATAGAGGTCCGACTGTATTCCATTATTATTATTTCTCTTAGTAATGAAAGATTAACACATTTAATTCATATTCTGTGAGTACTGTGGTCTTAAATTCTTCTGCTTATAAGTTATACATTAAAAGAGAGAGAGAGAGGCCTTTAATGTTGCAGGACAAAGTAAAAGCATTTTTCGAATGATAGGGGTATCATTGCTTTTAAAATGAGCAAAACTCCCACTCTGAAACTTTTCAGGTATCTAATAGAATCTAGAAAGTCATGGATAAAATTTCAAGTCACTGTATTTTCAGCAACATAACATTGAACAAAGAAGGCATATGATTGCCTTCACACTATACCATTAAACATATGCAAGACAAACAATTCCAAACATGAAACAAAATTGTGTCCAATGTCTAGTTATACTCAAACAATTTTTTAACTTTTAAAAAAGCAAAAACATTTATCCTTTAATTAAGTAATAATTCTTTATTCTAAAAAAACTGTTTTCTTTAACTGAATGGAAAATCATTTGGATTTTAATTAGTACGCATAAATTATTGAAAATAGTCTTAAAATATATTTTGATTAGCCTTATCAACATCAATCAGAATCGCAAACAATATTATTTTTTATATTTTAAACAATTTCGAAACAAATATGTAATTCCAAAATGCATAAATGCAATTGTAAAGAAAAAATATTTATTTATATCATTCAAACGTAGTGAAAATAAAGTTACGCCTAAATTGTCAAACACTTCCAGATTCACGAAAAATACGCTTTGTCACTAATAATACATACTTTATATATTACTAGCTTGTATACCCGTTTTTCGCACGGTTAACTGAAAAATTAAACAACACAGATTGAGGGATAAAGAAGTTTTTAATGAGTTAATTTTAAATTAAACAAAAAAAGCTTTTTAGATAGCTCAGCTAAACAAAAAGAGAGAGAGAGAAATAATACAACTTTGTTAAATTTTAAGTATGCAGATCTAATAGCTGATAAAAAAGGATTTTTTTTATTTATAACTCCCCGTAACACTCTTGAGGGTCAATTTTTGAAAATACCTTCCTAAGCTGATCTCTGCTCAGCAAAAGTAACACATTGTTAAAAGTTTTGTGTAATGAACGCTTAAAATAGTGCAAGTAAATTTTATCTGAAAGTATAATATACATTAATATTACTTTCTGTAGTATTTATAATATGTTACAATTGTAATATTGGCAAGCAACGCCGTTTCTTAAATTAAAATGACGATTCAATGAAAAACATAGCGAAATTTTAACGATAGAGTCAAGTTGGCAAATGCCTAGCTACTTTCATAACTCGAGATTTATTAGAGCTTTGTAAGATTCGCCGTGTAGGGGAGCGATGCACGTTAATACTTTATCTTACCGCATTATGATTTACTGCAGTTTTTTTCATACAATATTTTTTTTGGATCACTACATTTAAAATTAAGGGATATACATAAACAAAATACTTCACTTTGGAAAATTTAATCCGTTAAAGCTAATAAATAAATTAAAGATATTCCACTGTAAAATTAATTATATATACCGTTCGCTGAAAATAAATAGTCAAATCATTTTCTAAGGTCTTCATTAACTTACAAAAACATAAGACACTTAAATTTTGACAAACTATTTTTTCCCGCTAAAATACTCATCATGGAACCCGTGCTGCCATATATCTTGGAAGAGTGGATTTCAAAGAATATTCCTGCTAAGTATTGGTAGAATATTCCTTCTAAGTTGGCATGGTGTGGTAGTTAGAAGAAATGGGTGCAAGCTCAGGTGTCGTCCACGTCACTAGACCATGGTTCAAAATTACGTGATCCGTTGCCAAAAGCCCTCTTGTAGCTGAACAGTGCGACATTAATATTCACTCACTCTCACACTCCAAAAAATACAGTACAGTAGTTATCGCGTTTTTAAGTGTAAAAATAATTATATATGTCTATTCAATTAAAATTATAGCATTATAATTAACTACTAACCACAAACAAATGTTGAAAATTTGTCCAAATGATGCAGTGTGAAAGAGAAAGTTTATTTACTTTAAGTACCAGAACCGATAAAAGCATTTATTTTGAAAAAAGATCAATTTCTTACTACCAAATGTGCATAATAAAATCATAAAAAAAGCATTAAAATAAAGAGAGATTTATAACAACCTCTCCCTTCAAAACTTAGTTTTAATTTGAAATAAAAAATAGGCATTATTCTGATCACAGGAATTAATTAGAAGCGAGTCCCTTGCGTAGCCAAAACAAAAAGAGTTTTTCACAAAGAAAAGATAGATAGATGCTGACGTGGGCTTTCTTGCAGCGTACGCCAGATTTGCTTGCAGATGCCAGAATTTTTTCCTACTTACTTGACAAATATCGTTATATTTTGAACACTTTTTACAGTTTTTTATAAATTATAGCCTATGTGTTATTCTGATGTATAAACTATATTACTGTAAATTTTCATTAAAATCCATTCAGTTGTTTTTGCGTGAAAGACCCACAAAGATCCTCACAAATTTCACATTTATAATATATATTAGATTATATATTTCAGAAAACCCCTAAAGATAGTTTTGATATAAGATGAAATAATTTATATCTTAAAAAATATATTATTTGGTGTTATTTTTGAACATCAAGATAATTTTTTAAAAAAGAAGATTTTTTTTAAATAGGGTATTGATTTTAATTTTTCAGAATTAGTCCGTAAAATAAGGAAAAAAAATTAAATTTTGAACATTTTCTTTTACGTTAAATATTAAAACTCTACTTAGATTCTAAATTTTAGGAGTTGATTTTGGTACTGAAAGGTTTATTCTGGGGATTTGTTTCCTAATTGCATTGTGTAACTCTTTAAAAGTTAGATCTCATAGATTAAAACGAAAAATTCAAAATGCAATAAATTAGGGCTTGAATTCAGCTACAGACTTTCTTTAAATAAATTAATTGCAAACTTTTAAAATAAATTTTGACTGCATTACTCGTATCTTTCCATTTCTATTTCTGTTTTCAACAAGTCGTTTTCAGTCACTAAATTATTGTCACAATCAAAAAAATCAAAATTACAAAATATCTGGCTTAAATTATTTTTTAAAAAGCTATTTTTTTCCTCTACAACATAAGTTTGTGTTTTATGAGTATTTGTGTTTTTTTATCAGACGATTATTTCCTACATAGTTGCTTATTAACTGATATTTAGATAATAATAAAAAGGTATTATACTTAAATTTCAATACTTTAATAAAGCTCACTTTATATTTTTATATTATTTATTTTGCTTTTATTAAATAAAAATGATTGATTACTTTCCATAAAAACTGTTCTTCTAATGAATTCCTTATGCTTACTACACTTCATCTTCTTTCCAAGTTTTGGAATCTATTTCGTTACAGTAAAAATATTTTCTTCCATAGCTAGAAATTAATAGTTCATTCTATTGACTCTATAGCTTAAAATTGTATAAAATTTGGGACCACTAACAAAAAAAAACTATATTCCACTTTTTAATGGTGAGGTAATATGTGTGTGTGTGTCCAGCTATTACTACAAAAATAATTCAAAACAAACTTTACTTTTATTCTAAATATAACCTTTAGCTCAATTTTCTTTCCAAAGAATATTCAGAATGTTTAAGGATATCCTACTAACATTTTAAATTTTTGTATGGTACAAAAAATATACTTTAAAATTTAGATAAAAATAATTAACTGACTACATTTATGTGGTAAATACAAAAACTGATAAAATAATATCCAGAAATAAACAAACAACATGTTTAAAAATGCATGGCTCAGAGTGATAATGTAATAGAAAAAGTCTTTATGAAACTTAAATTTTACATGAAAAAAAAAATCTATACTTAAAGTTCTAACTTTACTCGCTAGCAGAATAAAATAGTTATATGTCATTTTTAATTATGTTTCAATAAATATATACAGGATGGGGGGGCAAAAAGCCTTCCCTGCTTCAAAAGGCAGTTACAAACAAACAAAACAAGATACAGAGAAAAGTGTTTTATCTGTGAACAACAAGTACGATTGCATTTTATAATAGTTGGTTTTAAAAATTATCTTCGGTAAATAGCGTCCTCCAATGATACAACATTGACAAAGTCTTTCCCGTAAGTTGTCCATATTTCCGAAAAATTAAGGACCTCGCACACCAAATTCAGCAACATAACACAAAACTGTCACACGAGGACTGTGAAGTGGTCGTTGGTGATGCAGCTAAAGGTTTTCTGTTGTCTGGTAGCGAAAACTTTGTTTATTTACAGTGCCTGACAAGTGGAAGTGGGTCTCGTCAGACAAAATCAAAACAGCGCCAGGGGGAATGTTCTAAAAAACTTTTTCGAAAGACTTCGTCAAAATGTATCACCATAGGAAGACGACATATAGCGGGCATAATTTTTAAAACCAATTAATGTAAATTGGCGTCGTATCTGTTGTTTACGAATAAAAGACTTTTCTCTGTATATTGTTGTTTGTTTGTAACTGCCTTTTGAAACTGGGGAGGTTGTTTGCCCAACGATGTATTTAATTTAGGAAGCGAATACTTTTCTTGGCCGTTTAAACTCTGATAAAATTCTATGGAAGACTTTGCATATACATAAACACATCTTTTAAGCTAACTTTTAAACCAGCCAGTAAAGACAGATATAAAAAAGACGACAATCAAATATGGTAGAATTTGAATTGGTTGATTGTCAAAAATGTAAATTTGCTAGGCTCTAATTTAGTTGGTTGTCAACAATAACAATGTGTAAGATGTTCAAAATGTGTGTGGAAAAAATGTAAACTGTGATATGAGTGTTATGATATAATCTTCACAGCAAGACCGCTAACATGCTGACTTTGAAGTCCTATTGTTGTGTGGTGGTTTTGAAATTAGAAGTAGCAAGACGGTTAATGTATTTGTGATGGACATAAGTTCTTAAGAAATTAAAAGGGTTTTCATGATCTAAACAAAATTGAAATTTTTTTATATTATTGTACTTATCTATTTTGTGGGTAGTTAAATTATCATTTCTAAATAAAAAATTCAAAATGATATTTCTGTAAATTGTTATATGCAAGTTACTATTCCATACAGGAATTTTAATTATATGGAACTTAAACGAATCTCTTTTGTCAAAAATGTTACTGACTACATTATTGTTAATAAGATGTAAGTCTAAATCCAATAATTCCACCATATTAGAGTTGAAGTTAGTTTTAAGGAGCTTGAGATAATCAGGGTAGAACGTAATATTTGGTTTGTATTCACTATTTTTACCAAAAATTATTAAATCATCTATATAACGACAAATGAAGTAAGAATCATTTACAACATGATCTATTTCAAAAAAATGTAAATATAGGTTCGCTAAACAATTACTAGCTGGACCACCCTGAGGTAATCCTTTGATCTTTTTATAAAGATTCTGATCAAAAATGCAATGAAATTTTCTTTTAATACGAGGTTAACAAGAATATCAAATTTTTCTTTTTTCATTGAAGTATATAATTCATATTTATCATAAATTAACTGTAGAACCTTAATCATATCATCAATATCTATAGAATTAAAAAGGTCCTCGAAATCAAAGCCATACATGGAAAAAATTAACATATCCTTAGTAACTCTAGCAATCTCTAAGCTATTTTTAATTATTGCCGTGTTTTGTAAGTTATCAATTAGATTTTAAAGAAGAGATTGTAAGATCTTCCCAGACTTCGTGATATATGTATTGTATCCATTAGTGATACTACGGAATTTTATAGGGCATTTATGAAATTTTGGTGTTAAAAAAATACTTGGATATTTAATATTATTTAGATGTGAATATTCAGTCTTTTGTTCAAAGCTAAAAGACGATTATCATCTTCTCTATTATTTTGAATTGATTTTTGAAATGAATTATTCTTTAAATTGTGGTTACTTAATATTTTACTGTAAAAATATTTACAAATTATGGCATAATTAGCAGAGACCTTATCAACATATGTAATCACGAAGTCATTTTGGATATTTTCTATTGATGATTTAAGATCTTTAAAAATAATTTCATTTTCAACAGTGAAATCTAATTCCCGAATTTCTGTTGCTACATGTTGTATATATATATATATATATATATATATTTAAATATATAAAAACAATCACAATTTTCAATTTAAAAATTGAAATATATGAATCCCAATATATATATATATATATATTCTGTTGTATATTTCTGTATATATATATATATATATATATATATTTCTTTTTTATATATATATATATATATATATATATATATATATATATACATAATATGAATATATACAGTGGGTAAAAAAAGTATTGGCCATTGTCTATAATTGATCATATTAGCTAACAAGGGAAATGATTGACATTTTTAACTGGATATAACGAACATAGGAGGTAATAAACACACAAATCTAATGAGACCTTCATTTTAATATGCCTTTTATACAAAATATACAACAGAAACGTAATATTGCATGTCAGAAAAGTATTAGCAAAGTTTTAACTGTTATGTAAATTTTGTCATGTTGAGGTCACGTGTTTAATTTGATAAGAAAGTCTGTTAGTATAAAGTCTGCAGTTGGATGTTAATGTTAAAAACATGATTATTCAGCTCAGAAATGAGGGTTTAACTTATCGTGCTATAGGAATACAACTGAATATAGGTTGATTTACTGTCAGAAGTGTTATAAAAAAGTTCAACGATACAGGATCCACAGAAAATAAGGTTAGAAGTGGACGGCCTGGAATATTTTCTGCAAGGGAGAAACGTAGCATTATCAAAGTGGTTAAGAAAAATCCCAAAATAAGCGCACCCCAGTTAACCAAAGATGTTACTAATCCTTCGCATAAAACTTTTAGTGTACAAACTATACGGAATGTTTTACATGAAGGAAATTATTATGGAAGGGTAGCTAGAAAGAAACTTTTAATTTCGGAAATAAACAGAAGAAAGATATTAGACTTTACAAAATCTCATGTTAATTTATCAGATGAGTTTGAGAACACAGTTATTTTTTCGACGAATCGAAGTTTAACATTTTTGGGATTGATGGACGGCACTATATGTGAAGAAAGCCAAACACCGAACTGGAAAAACAACATTTAACACTGACTGTGAAACATGGTGGAGGAAGCGTCTTAATTTGAGTCTGTATGGCAGCAAACGGAGTTGGTAAACTGTGCGTCATTGTAGGTATTATGACAGCACGAATGTACATCGACATATTGCACCATAAATTGCAATCCAGTGCCCAAAAACTTGGCTTAGGAACATCATTCGTTTTAACAAGACCATGGCCCTAAGCATACAACGAACCTCATTCGAGAGTGGTTACTATATAACTCTCCCCGCCAGTTAAAGACGCCACCTCGATCGCCTGACAAAAATCCATTTGAGAATTTATGGCACAAATTGGACGTAGAAGTCAGGAAACATAAACTTTCGTGTAAAGACGAACTTAAAGGTATACTCCTACAAGAATGACACACAATTCCCAATAGTACAACCAAGACTTTGGTTTTCTCTATGCGAAATAGATTACAAGCTATTATAAATGCAAAATGTATGCATACAAAGTATTAAACATATCCTGATTTTGTTCTCACGTTTTACTTATGATTTTGCCAATACTTTTTTAATATGCAAAAATACGTTTTTGTTGTATATTTTCCGTAAAAGACATATTAAAATGAATGTTTCATTAGATTTGTGTGTTTATTACCTCCTGTGTTCATTATGTCAAGTCAAAATTGTCAAGCATTTCCTTTGTTAGCTAATTTGATCTATTATAGGCAATTGCCAGTAATTTTTTTAACCACTGTATATATATACACAGCTGGACAATTGCTAAGGACGGATCACAAATTGCTATGTAGCATAACATTAAGCGAGACATGAGGCCTAGTAGGATAAAATACAGTTGCCACACTGTTCAGACATTAGAATAAAGAATATTTATTGTTCTGGAAAGTACAAAAGCTGTGAAACATCTGAAAGAAAAAAAATGTTCATTTGATCTGCGCACGGAGAAATGGAACAATGTATCTAAAAGTCAGCAGGCACCTTAAAGAAAGGTATCAGTACGGGATATGTCCACCGTGGAGTGTGATGCAACATTCCACACATCGTACCATACTTTGCACAACATTATCCAGCAGCTGTTGAGGCAATTTATCCCATTCCTCTGTGAGTGCACGGATGAGGGTGTTCTCGTTTGTCGGAGGATAGTTTCGACCAGCAACTTGCCTCTTCAAAGAATCCCACACATTTTCAATGGGGTTTAGATCTGGAGAACGCGCTGGCCATACGAGACGTTGAATACCTCGATGTCTAGACAATCCTGAACAGCGAGTGTTCGATGACATGTTGCGTTGTTGTCCATAAAAACAAATTTATCACCGACAGCACCACGGAAAAGACGAACATGAGGAAGTAGAACTTCATCAATGTATCGTTGGCCCGTCATAGTCCCATTCGCAACCACATGTAGGCGCGTGCGGCCATTGATCATGATGCCGGCCCACACCATGATACTGCATGTCGGATATCGGTCCTTTTCCTGGATATTTTTTGGACGATAAGCAGTACCACTCTCGAGCCAGAGCAGTTGGTGTCTACAATCCGATGAGAGACTGAACCTACTCTCATCTGAGAATAGTACGCATGCCCAGTTCTGTTCAGTCGAATTGTGATGCTCACGACACCATTGCAAACGGGCAGTACGGTGCTGTCTGGTAAATGGGACACACACAATAGGTCTGCGTGCGTATAGTCCTCCTCCCCTCAAACGTCTGGCAACAGTTTTTCGGGAGATCTGCTTTCCTGAGGCAGCAAGAAACTGATTTGCCACCTGCTGAGCTGTGGTGCGCCTGTTCCTTTTTGCTGATAGGACGATATATCTGCCTTCTGCAGGCATAGTACTTCTAACACGACCTCCCCCGTGCCGTGTACTACACATTCCAGTAGTTTTAAATGACTTCCACAGCCGTAAAACAACGCTGTGAGTGATGTCGAACTCCCTGGCAACATCTGTTATTTTTCGCCCTTCTTCGATCTTTCCAATAATTCGGCCACGCATAAAATCATCTATGTGATGTCGGGAAGACATGAAAAAAATTTTAAGTTCGTCTATTAAATCTTTCCTGTAAAACTTTGACTTGAAACAACAACTGTCCACACGTGTCAAAACCTTTAAAGCTTTTATGAACGCTATCACGTGAAGAACAGACGTGGAAAAAAATTTGCATACTCGTACTTCTTCTTACTAATATCCCGCACTTATTCTAATTTTCCACATTTTGCTTCCTTTCATTTTGTGGTTGCTATGGATGGTAGTGTTATCCGTTCTTAGCAATTGTCCAGCAGTATATATATATATATATATATATATATATATATATATATATATTATATATTATATATCAATGTCAAAAATTTCTGCTGTAGGCGGAAGGTTGGATCCATAAAGTATTTCTAACCGTAAATTGCTGGCCTAATTCAGCGACAGCTTTAGAAATCATAATAGGTCTGCAGTTTATTCCATTTAGTCCGTTTAGTCCCTTTTTTAGTGTATCTACATTTGTTGTGTCTGGTGAATTCCAATTTCTTCCTTCTTTAGCACTGTAGGTTCTAGTACTTCACTTTTATTTTATTATAGTTCATATATATATATATATATATATATATATATATATATATATATATACATTATGCAGGGTGTCCAGCCTTAAAGTGACCCAATATCTAATTCCCGAACCATTCGGTGTTAGACATGCACTTCCACTTTGAAAATTTTTTTTAAAAAAGTTACAGAATGTTTTTACGTGTTTTTCGAACCAAAAAACCCATTTAGAAAAAAAAAAAAATTACAAAAATTTATACGATCCCTAGGTCATATCACTTATATTTAAGAAAAGATGCCGTACACAAAAACTAAGTAAACACAAAAAGTTTCATTTTATTATGATAAAAACTGGCCCAGTTATGGGACTTTGAAAATCATACATTCCATGCATTTCCTGGGCAATTTTCAAGAAGCTAGTAAGGGGCTGTCTCCAAAGTGAAATTGATTGGAACTTTGTCAGGAAAATTTCACTCTTGCACCTCACTCTTAAGCAAATCGTTTTTAAATTTAAAGTTAATATTACAATAATTGAGTACTTAAAAAATAAAATTTATTATGTGTACATGTAAAACATAGACAAAAAATAAAATATTTTGGAGTAAGAAAACATTTCAAAAGCAGTTCAAAAAAAATTTATTTGCTTTGGATTCAGATTGACTTGCTAAGGTACTGCTCATGGCGAAGATAACAAATTTGTTGCGTAGTCGTTTACAATTGCATACAGTCGTATTCTAATATTACGAATTATAGTACAGGAAAACGAAATGTATACAAATGAAGAATACTGCGAAATTATACTGTTGTGTGGGCAGTATAATCGAAATAAGAGAGAGATTGGAAGACTTTATGCCATTAAATTTCCCAGTCAAAGACATCCATCTTATTGTACAGTTGCCAGTACTGTTCAACGCTTGCATATAACTGGGAGCTGTCATAGACGTATTCCCTTATCTCGTGCCACACCTTCAGCGGATACCCGCTGAGAATGTTCTAGGATATGCCCTGGCTCATCCTGAAAGTAGTGACCGGGATATTAGCAAGGCTTGTTCCTACTCAAAGTCGACGGTGTGGAACATATTACATACGTACGGTGCACATCCTTATCGTCCATTCCTGGCACAGGAACTAATGCCTGGAGACTAGGAGCGTCGTTTTGATTTTTGCAATTTCGTGTTAAACACACTGGATGGAAATCCAGATTTTTTGAATGAAGTTTTTGTGGTCGTATGAATATCAGTTCTTGAGGAAAAGCACTATTAATACGCAGAATAGGAATAATTGGTCCCTCGAAAATCCACATCTAATACGACCGAATCGCCACCAAGTGTGATGGCCGTTGAATGTGTGGTGCGGAATATGAAAGAGCACACTTATTGGCCCAATATATTTCTATGGACCTTTAACATCAGAATCATACACGGATATTTTATCTGGACTGTTAGCCGATTTTTTAGAAGATGAAGTTTCCTTACGGGATTTGTCACGCATGTGGTGTGATCCGAGAATGTTCAACATTGGCATTGTCATCCATTATCAAAATCACATTTGACAAATAGGTATATGGCTCTGGTTTGTCTGTCTAAACAGTCTATACCAGTACAGCCAACCTGTGGCCAGACTTTCCTGAGTATCCCAGTCAAGGCTCATTGTACTTAGAAGTTCAATTATTTATTAACGATGTACGAAAAATTTAGACTGAATTTATATCAATCAAGCAATCAAATCTATCGAATTTTGCTATCAATTTGATGTTTTTGATACTAGAATGTAAACAAGAGGCTTAAGGATGGATAAAAGGAAAACGAAACTCCCCCATAATTGAATAAAATAAAGCAAAAGAAAAAAAAGTAAATATTTTTTGTGTGTTTTATAAAAGGGTGTAGTTAAAATAAAAGCCAAAAAAATTAGTTTTAATAACTAGATAAATTTTGCTCTATCCAATGTTACTTTGGTCTTATAGTGTTTTTCTCCATTATTATCATGTTGAGGCCTGCATGAAACACTCAACATATGGAGGTGACCTGGCCGAAAAAATGGTTGAATTATCCTGGGCTATACAAACATCCGCGGATGATCACATGTTGAGATGCGAAAAATATAACTCAGGATTATATTTTGCTTAAAAAAATCATTTATACTTTTAGTTCATTCAACTGAATTAAATCACTGTTATACAAATAGTTTTATGTAAAACTGAAACAGAAAAGTACTAGTGAATATTAAAACAGAAAATCGAGAAGCAAAATGCATGTAAAGATGATAATTGTACGGTTGACATTAAAATATAGAAAATATTGATAAGTTGGTTAAAGAGTAACAAAGTGACTGCAGATATATCGAGCCGAAATAAATTAATAAATTTTTTGGGGGTTCAGTTCAGTTTCGGGCTTTAGTAACCATGAAGATATATATATATATATATATATATATATATCATATATATATGTATCATATATATATCATATATATCATATATATATGTATCATATATATATCATATATATCATATATATGTATATATCATATATCATATATATACATATATATATATATATATATATATATATATATATATATATGACGATGCCAAACTGTATTCGGAATTTTATTTTGCAGACAGCACGCAAGACAAACAACCATTATAGTGATCTTTTACATGCTGCAAATTCCTACGACATGGATGCTGTCGATTTTCTGTATCATAAAAATTCCCAGACTTGGCCCGGGATCAAACTCGCAAACTAGCGATAACAAGGTCAGCACCAAACCAATTATGAAACAAATCTGACATCAATATGTATATTTATTTATGTGTGTGTGCCTTAAGGTATATTACGCAGTAAAGTATAAATTACTATAATGAATCAAAGGAGATTTATATTGAGTTTCATAAATGTTGTTTTTCTTAAGTTTTTGAAGAAATTACTTTTTGCAATATATCAATACTTGAATAAAACTCAAACTTTGTTAATCGAAAATTTGCTCAACAAAAAAATAGAAATAGAAATATTATTTCAGCTGAAACCAATTTCACACATATACATTTTTCTTTTAAAATTCTATTTTCCTTCAAGATCTAAATATGTGTAAAAATTGTATTATTATATTTTGAAAATTCAGTTGCCAATTTTTTTAAATTTTTCATACACAACCAAACGCGAAACAACATTTCCTGAGGTCAATCAATTCTTTTATATCCATCACATATAAAAAAATCAGTATTTCCGAGAGAAGCAGTATATAGAAAATATCTTAGGACCTATGTTGAAAACTTTATCAAACAATTTTGAAAGAGAAGCCACACTTTGTAGATTGGCAGAAGCATTGTTGTGAAGATTTTTTTCCAGAATACAATTCAGGTTTCACCTAACTCTTTTTTTCCTTCCTTTTTTTATGAACAGAAAAAATAAAATGTAAAACACGTCCACGGATCAAAAAAATTCCTTCTGAGAATAAAAAATATATTTTGATTTAAAGATATCCGTTTCAAGAAACCCTTGAAATGAGTGGTAAAAATTTTATCAAATACAAAATGAATTCAAATAGAATTTTATCAAGTCTTTAAAATTGCTTTTTTTCTAAGTGTTGGCAACAAACCTTTAATAAATTTTCATCAATATTTAGCTTTATATAAACTTTTCCTTTGATTTATTGTTTCGTATTCTCTTAAATTTTAAGGGATAGATAATTTGTGTAGTATAAATTAAATTTTAAATAATGAAGTCTTCAGAATCCTTTAGAGAAGTTATAATATGCTCATTTATATATATATATATATACATACTAGCCGTTACCCACCCGCTTCATTGGGTATTTCACGATGTTGTATATATGTATACTGTTTACATATATATTAATTATTGATATCTAGCATTAAGAATTCGATTGTATTGAAAAATATATTTATAGCTGTTACACTCTCGCCCCTTGATATAAAAAGAATATAAATTATAATATCTGATTTCTATTTATATCTAAAATAGAAGGAGAAAGATTTTTTTCTCTCACTTAACCTAATAATCAAGTGGATTTTCACCAAAGCAACTTTCAGTGGATCTCTACTCCATAAAATAAACATGTGTGCTAAATTTTAAGTGTAAATCTAACAGAGCAAAAACGGAATCTTTATCATCAATACCTCGTTGAGAGCACTCTTAGCAGATTCCAATTCAACAAAAGAAGCATGCAAACCAAATTTTATTATTGTAGTCTTAGCAGTTCGAAAACGGGAATTTTGTCTATCAATACGCCCCAATAACTCTCCCCGCTTCCCCCTGGAGTTTATTTCCATAAAATCCATTCTTAGTGGAACTCTATTCAACTATAATGAAAAGGGTTCAACAAATTTCAAGTAAATGAGTTAAATTCAAAAACAGGAATTTTTCTATAACACGGCCTTTATCCATCGCAACCCCACTCCTTTGGGTGTCCGTTTTCGCAAAAATCTTTGTTAAAGGAAATTTATTCCATGAACGGAAAATACCTTCTAATTTTCAAGCAGGTGTTTATATTAGCTGAAAAGCGGAAATATTTATCTATTACGCCCCTTAATCCCCTCAGTGACCCTTGGGGATCAAATTTCCCCAAAACTATTTTCTACACCATGAAAGGAATTCGCTTATATATATATATATATATATATATATATATATATATATATATATATATATATATATATATATATATATATAAATTTTTAAGACTGTACGTCTAATAGTTTAAAAATGGAAATAATTATCTATAACGCCCCTTAAGCCCCCTTAAGAAGACTTGGTACCCCAAAAATCACAAACCTATCGTTTTTTTTATTTTATTTTAATCTTATTCTTTGCATTCTTATCTTTCGATTGATATATCACTTGTGCATGTTGGAAAGTTAGAAGTTGAAGAAAAATTCATTTGAAAACAAATTAGGCAATTCAGCCACGCCCACTTTTTCGAAAAAAAAGCTAAATAAAGCATTTTGATAAAAAAATCTAAGTTATAAAGAGAAATAATAACATTTAAAAAAAAAGTGCAATATATAAAGCAGAATATTTCCAAGGCAATACATACAATAATTTTTTTCTTTGTGAAATGTCTGCATTTAAATTAAGGCATTTTGTGAAGGTCTCCTTGGAACCCTCACTTTGAGAACGAGAATAAATAGGAGTCATGTAAGAACCAGTAGCCATTTTTATAAACAACTTTCTTTATTTGGTTATATTGTCCAAATAGAATCAAAGACTTATTAACAAATATATCTAACTAGTATTATGAGGTTTTAAAGGTAATATCCTTCAAATTAACTTAATTAATTAATGATCCAATTAATTAACAATTAAATAACGATCACGCAGAGGTTACCACGATAAGAGATCCCAGATTTATATTTATTAATGGTCCTATTGAACATTTAACTTTATTCTCACTCCTAAAACTTTAATGAGACTTTAATTATAAATCAATAATTACCAACGTAATCTCAACTCTTCTTGAGAGTAAATTATCTCGAACAAGAAATCTTCAATTTAACTTCACTATAACTTTCTGCTTCAATCTGTATCTCCTACTGCTCTAACTTTACTATTCCGTTTGACTTAAATAGTTTATCTAATTTGCATAACAAGGAATCCTGTCCGCTTTTTGGAGTTGATTGGAAATAAGTAGGGAATTAAATTTCCCTAAAAAGGTCGACTCAGAAGGTTAGTGATAAAGTTCCGTATAGATTTGTCACAATTTTATATTAATAATTTTATAATTTCAGTTCTTATTCCTGATATATGTTTCATACAAATGTAATATTTTAATATTATAAAAAAAAAACAGCTAAAATTTCTGTCGTGACAAAAAAAAAAAAAAAAATTTTTAACGTTTTTCTTGAATTTTCTTGTGCAATTAGTACTCTCTAAAAGTTGATCATTTATAAAAATGTGTGGGTTGAAAAAATATGAAAATGCAATTATTTTACAGAAAAATGTATATCTAATACCTTAAAGTGGTATTTTAAGTTTAATTAAGCTTATAACAATTATATTTTCAGAATTATAAATTTTAAAGAGGTTTTTCTGTTTGTGTTTTTCGAAACCTTAGTGCATTCAAAATGCTACTCCTTCGACAATTATTTACCAATCACTTCCATTTTTTTCCTGCGTGTTAAAAATAAAGCATGTAATAAAATTAGGGATCCATTTTACTATAAATTGAATACATCTATTTAAATAAAATAAAATGTAAGACATGTTGGCTTTTTCGTTGATTTTTAGCCTGTATATCAACATTTTATTTTTTTTCTCGAAAACGAATAAAGTTATTCTAAAATCGATCTATAAATTTGTTTAGAACATCCATAAGAATATTATAAAAAAATTTCAGGTCAAAAAATTAATTTTTACAAAAGGAGCAGGATTTTAAAAGTTTCCCAATTTTCATCAAAAATCTTGATTTTTTAAAATTGTGTGAATAATATATGAAAATTTTCATCTAGTATCATTTTCTTGAATAAAAATTTTGTATAAAATGCTAAAATATAATTTTTAAATACGTAAATAATGAAATTTGCTCAAAGGGTACCAAGTCCCCTTAAGCCACTTAGGAAACAATATTCACAAAACCCATCTTACGGCATATCTCTACTCAGTGAATGGAATCTGCTTACTCAATTTCAAGATTTTACGTCTAATAGTTTAAAAAAAGGAGTTAATTGCCTATAACGCCCCTTAACTCTCCACAACGCCACTTGGGATCGATTTTCACAAAACCCATTTTGCAGCGGATCTGTACTCTATGAAAGGAATCCGCTTACCAATTTTCAAGACTGTAGATCTAATAGTTTAAAAATGGAAATAATTATCTATAACGCCCCTTAAGCCCCCGCAACGCCACATAGGAAACGATTTTCACAAAACCCATCTTATAGCGGATCTCTACTCAATGAATGGAATCAGCTTACTAAATGTTGAGATTTTTTGTCTAATAGTTTAAAAAAGAAATTAATTGCCTATAACGCCACTTAATTCTCTACAACGCCACTTGGGAGTCGATTTTCACAAAACCCATTCTGTAGGGGATCTGTACTGTATGAAAGGAATCCGCTTACCAAATTCCAAGACTGTACATCTATTAGGTTTAAAATGGAACTAATTATGTATTACGCCCCTTAAGCGCCCTCAACGCCCCTTGGAGGTCGATTTTCGTAAAAATTATTATGTAGGGAATCTCTACTTTAGGAAAGAAATCTGTGTACCAAGTTTCACGACTGTACATCTAATAATTTAGTAATGGAAATAATTATCTGTAACGCCTCTTAAACCCCCGTAACGTCTCTTGGGTTTCAAACTTTGCAAAATCCGTTCTTAGTTGACGTCTACTCCATAAAGAGAACCTACGTACCAAATTTCAAGTCTGTAGGTTTAATAGTTCCAGAGATATCGTGGTTAGTCAGTCAGTCAGTCAGTGAGTCGCCTTTTCTCCTTTATATATATAGATAATTGGTAGTTTATTTAAATCTTAAATAAAATATTTGCATACTAAAAAACTAGGTGTTTGTCGGATTCGGCCAACATACTCAGAGGGGCGATAAGTAGCAGCTGGGGGACGACAAATCATCATAGGACAGGGGGTCACAAACCACGTATAGTCTGTGAAAATCGCACTAATAGTAACCATTGGGAGGACAATGAGCCAGACAAGGAGCTAGACAAAAGAACAAGGGCATTTTGAGGGCCATGGTTGGCTTGAAGAACCCTGCACGTATGGAAGTTTCCTATTCGTCTGGGTAGAATAAAAGCGATGAGCTAGTTACCATAGCTTAGCGCTGTATAAGGGCGGGTGTTAAACTGGATTTGGTAACCGTATCCACATTCTAAGTTAAATTATGTATAATCTACTACAAAGTGTAAACTTTCTCTTAAGTCCCCATAACACAACATAAAAATACTAATTTCAAACAATTAACAATGCCAAATGCTCTACTGCATCTAAAACTGGCCAATATCAACTACCACCTCCCCCTCCCCCGCTCACATCAAGATTTACCGGGAATTGAATCCCTTCGTGGGTTTTCCCTCACGCCACATCGCATGGCGACCCACTTTGTAGGGTTGCCGGTGCTTTGTTCTCTTCCTCCATCCCACCTCTCCTTTGAAGAAGTCATTAAAATTTTGTACATCTCTTTCATGGGTGAACATTTCTTCTCACACTGGGTCTAAATGCTTCGCGCTGGCACTCGACAATTCTAATTTTCCTTCCGTTGCATTTGGTAACAATGACAGATTACATGAACGAGGAATATGCGGATATGCACCTCATGTACGGCTGAGCTTATTGCAATGGATGCCTTGCACATAGAAGACACCAAGACCACCTTCCAATTAGGTGATGTCAACATCATGCTACCTTTCCATCATACTACTTGTGGAATAAACTACGCGGCCTTAACTTCGAACAATACTTCTGACAACCACTTGTGGTGGCTGCATTTTTGACGTCGAGCTGTGATGCATTGTTCGCATTGTAAACATGCTTTACGTATAATCATTGTATTTCTTACCTCTTTATCACCGCTTTTCAATCCACTCTGCGTCAAACCATTTACAACTGCTTTTGCAAATTACTCTGACTAAACGTTGTTTGCAATGTCATGTTCTATGTTGGTTTGTCGTCCCCATGCTGCCAACTATCCCTCCTTTGAACTTTTCTGCAACACACCACGTATGTAAACCTCTTTCAGGTACATCAGATACTCATTATGTAATACATAAATATCCAGATGGAAGGGGGAACATTAAAGAAATGTATAAACTTACAGTGCATAATTATAACTGTCTTTAATACTCTAGTGTTTCATGCTAAATGTTTTCTGAAGTTATTATGATTATATGAAGAAAATTTATAGAGTCTTTGTACACGAAGTTTTATGTAGAGTAGACATATGGGATATTCTGTTTCGGAAATGGTTAGTACAGTCATCATCATTTCCTGCTTCCACAATGTTTATAATGCGCCTAGAATAGGTAATTTCATGCAATATTTTGCAAGCTTTCAAGCTTTCGCATATCTTATATTTCTATAAATTATTTTAATTGATTTATTTTAAAGTATAAAACAATTACACTGGTAAATATATTTTTGCTTTAGAACAAAGTAGAAATTAACCATGCCGCTTGATTTCGGAATACCTTTTTATTTCTTAGAATATTCTTTGAGTCTATCCTCTCTTTCTGTTTCTCACACGCGCGTTTCATACCACAATCTAATAAAATATTATTTTCCTTGTAAGACTCAATAAAAGCAGTACAATGTTTTTTTTCTTTTTGAATTAAAACCTTATTGCACATAAATATTTTAAAATACACTGTTTATTATAAAAAAGAAGAAAAAAAAAATAAAATATTTGTTCTTTTTCAAGATTTAACTCTAAGAATAATTTTTTGCTTAACATGAAAAAATGTCTAATTCTAGTTTATTAGCATGAATTTCCCTCCATACACAGTTCTTCATCTTTTTTCATTCTTAGGTACTTTCTCTTGACTATAATCTATCGTAGGTTGCTATTTATTTCAAACAAAAACTGTTTGTAGTGCGCTATTTATGAATTTTATATGTGTGTTTGTGACATCAGCAATAAGGACAACTGTACTTTATAACAATATTTCGTTGCTGAACAAATAGAAATAGTTATGTGAATCACAGAAATAGAAGTGGATTTTGCGAAAGCTTTTAGAATTTAAAAAAGTAGTTTTTTCAATCTAATATCCAAATGATGAACGCTTTCTCTTATGAATAAAAGATATAAAGAGTAAATAAAATAAAAGTATATGAGTAAAATACTTATAATTTGAGAATGCTCAACAACGGTGTGAAAATTGAAATACTTGAAAACTTAAAACGCCCCTACATAGATTGATATATAAGGAACCTTGTTCAAAACTGTGTTATACTGCATCTATAAAACCTACGAATTGTTTTCGAAAAAAGTAATAATATTTTTTTTTCTGAAAGAGTTTCTTTGGAAGACATATTTTCTTTTCTTTTAAAAATTGCAGTTCTGTGAAGAAATAAAATAATAAACTTTCGTCGATTCGCTGATTGTGTTCCAATTCTTTTCAAAATTGCCTACATTTGATACAAGAGAGGAATGCAAGCTTTCATTTTGTTCGAACGCGGTGTTATTACTTTTTTATGATTTCTCTTAGAATTAAATATAATATTTCTCGATGTTTAGAAAATGAAATGTTCCAAATATATTTCTGTTTGGCATTCTAAAAAGGCTTCGTAAATAAATAGTGAAATATTAAAATTAATCATAATTTTAGAAAAAAAATACTTCATAAATTAAATTGTATGCATTTAAAAGTAATCTTTCCAAGAACAAGGTACATGTATGCACTAATTTCATATATATATATAGTCATAAGCCTAAATAAGTTCAATCCCTTATTTTCGAACATACATATATCACCACACGCGCATGTGTACATGCACGTGGATATATAGACACAAGAAGAATTAACGATACCTTGACAAGCACACATACACATATATACATATACACCTTTATATATATAATAATTTTTTCACACTCATGTTTGCGTCCATTTTAAGACTTCTAATGACGCACATATAAGCTAACTTTTATTCTAAAATTATATTGAAGAACTGATTTTTAAATATTTTTTTTTCATTCCCCATTCTTTTTCATAAGATAATACTAAAACTATCGAAAATTACTTTTATAAATTACTAATGAATTTTGTTTACTCAATTTTTTTATTCTTCGTAAATTTATTATGTAGATATCCATATATATAAATATCTCTTTAAAACATTTCAAAGTTCCCATTTCACATACAAATTATTAACTATTTTATGTGAATCTGTACTATTATTATAATTATTATAAGATACATATATTCATTATGTAGTTATTTTTGGCTTGTTTCGTAAGTCTATGGAATTAAATAATATTGTTTACTTAGGGAGGCTTATTAAGATATAGTAATATTTATTACTATATCTTACTAGAGCGTATTCAACTGAGTGCCGCACGAATCATTCTTGGACTCAGAAATAGATGCCCTTCTGTCATAGTCATGTTCGAGGCCAACTTACAACCACTGCATATTAGAAGTAGAGCCCAACTTAGTAATATACTTCAATAAAATTTACAGCTTTGGCCCCCAGCATCGTACTTCGTTATGCCTACACACCTGTTGCAACAATCAAAAACTAAAGAAAAACAGCCCTTTCAGCTTGGCGGAATCCCTGAACCTGATCTGTCGTGATGTTAAACCTCAATCTTTAAGATCTTGTATTGATCTCTCAGTGGGAATGCCAGGAGGTTTCTTCCACTTTGATCTGAAATCCACTGCGAAGAACCAAACACATCTTGACGTCCACCTTAAGCAACTGGCATTGGAAATTATCAGTTCTATTCCTAAATACGCAGTGCAGGTCTATACTGATTGTAGTGGTACAGAAACCCACACTGGAAGCGGTATTTAGATTAGAACCACTCATCTTGATACCACCCTAAAACAACGCAACCCTGACGCATGCTCTGTCTACAAGAGCGAGTTAATTGCCATCAATAAAGGGCTCGATGCTATTCTATCTTATGATATCAATTTTGGAGAATTTTGGATTTTATCGGACAGCCGCAGTGCACTTCAACAACTTAGTAACTGGTCCTCTGCAGTTGATGAGACCAGTATATGTATTCTGCTAAAACTAAAGAAGATTTCTCAGAACCATGACGCCCATCTCCAATGGATCCCATCACATGTGAACGTTAGTGGTAATGAGCTTGCGGATAGTTTGGCTAAAAAAAGCAGTGAAGATGAAACGGCCACTGGCTCTTCGCTAACTTACCAGGAACTATACTCCAATGAAAGATCTAAATTGAATTTAAGTTGGCGCACTCCGGCTGTGCACCACTGGTATACCGGAACAGCCCCTGGCATTCTTCTAGAAGTTAAATATGATCGCAACTCTCAAACTGCATTAGCTAGACTTAAGAGTGGCCACCTTAAATGACTATCCTTTGAACGGGGAAGAAAAATCCATCCCATTTGCAAAAAATGCTGTGACTGGCCAGCCTCTCCGGAGCACATTCTGAATTGCTTCGGACTTTCCAAGGAGGGCTTAACATTTATTCCACATCTTTTCATTGACTTTTTGAGGGTCAACAACCTAATGGAGATGATCTGACTTGTGTCAGATCTGTAAAGAGGATAAGCAACAACAACAATATTTATTTAACGAGGTACTACTGAAAGAAATTAAACGTATTTATAACGTGAAGATATACTTTTGATTTAACATAAAGTATATATTAAGTGAAATGGATAAATTTCAAAAAATATAATGAAGCAAGTAATACAATGCTTCCACAGTTACACCAAAGATTTTAGTACATATTTTTTTATCCCTTGATGTCCAATAAAACATTTTACATTAATACGATCGTAATAAAAATGAAACAGAATTGAAAAAAAAATTAATTTATTCCTTAACAAACATTAAAGAGAATAAAGGGTACAGAAATTCAACAAATTCTATTTTTTTTTTGTTCTCCGAGTTCATTGTAGAAAAAAACAAAAATAAACGAATCATGTTTTAGTATTTTAAGGTTTGTTTTTCTCTCACAATTATTTCTTTTCTTATTTAATATGATTTATTCCTGAAATATTGTTTATATTCAATGTCATCCATTTGGAATAAGAAATAAGTGAAAATGATGCATATACGATTTAAAAATCCTCATAGTAAAGTTTATTTCTTAAAATTCAGGATTTCAAAAAATTAATTTTTTAGTCCTTTTCACCAATGTCTAAGCTAGTTATTTGAGTAAATATTCTACAATATTTACACGTGAGCAATTGCTCATTTATAATCATTTTGAATACGTTGAAAATCTATATAGATGATGCCTGTTAGGTATTTAATCTTCCATTAAAGAAAAAAAACATGTTTCACTTGCAGTCATCAAATTAAAAAAAAATCTTAAAACTCTTTGAATCTGTTGAGCATAAAAAATAAGGACTTTTCTTTCTTTTTTATCATTGTTGGTAATTTAATTTTAAATATATTCATATGTATTACAATAGTATTCTTAGGGTTAATAACTGTTATTCCAATATACGATAACGTTTCACTTAAGCATATCCTTTGTATTTAAAAAAGATTCCTATAAAATCATAAATAATGTATTTTTATTCGAAGCTTCATTATTGAAAATAATTACACAATCAAAGGTCTACCATTTTTGTTATTTTTACTGATATTATACTGAAAAAATATTTTAAAGTAATTAAACAATTTATGATATCCGTTAACGATATTTTATGGCATCAAAATATTTTATGCATTTTTAATACTTATTTGTTACGTTTATTTTAAATAATCAATACAAGCATCACACATATATTCCATGAAACATATCGGAAACCTTTAAAAAAGTATAATTAAGTAATAGAATAGATTATTAAAATTTCTGCAGTTATTAGTTTTAATCAGTGCTTCTCAAACATTCAATACTTACGGCCCAATATTCAACCAAAATTTTTATCGCCCCCTCCCCCTCCATACCATAGCAATGTATTGAATTCAATGATACTATAATTTGACGCTAAAGCTACGATTAGACCTCTTAAGTGTCAACGGCGTATATAGACGTCTCGAACAACTAAAGAGTTAATTGCCCTGGACCTTTATATACGTCTTTCTGTGCACTGATATTAATAAAATTATTCCAAGGGTTTTGGAGTGCAATAAGAAGACTTTTGCGGTGTCTTCGAAGAATTTTTTTTATTTCAGAGAATTTTTGCTTATTTATTCCTCCCCCCCTCCATACATCACATAAACAATTTTTTTGTGGAAAATGGTGGCATCGGGGAGCGATGACGTATCTTTCAATCGGCAGTTAAAGGATTTATTATATATTTGTTAATTTTTGTATATAATTTTATACATGATAAGCTCGTTAATACTGATACAGGGTCCATTATGAAAGTAATGAGCATTTACTGGCAAAAAACATTTATTGATCCTAATTTGTACAAATGTTCACAATATTCTTCAAAATACATTCCTCCTGCATCAATACACTTGCGGAGACGTGTTTGCCATGCCTGAAAGGCACCCTGAAACTCCTCTCAGGAACGTTGTAACATGGTGTTGGATGTTTTCCACGGTTTCCCAATGTTTTCCTTTCATCTCTCTCTTGAGTTGCGGAAACAAAAAGAAGTCACATGGAGCTAAGTCGGGACTGTAAGGGGGTGAGAGATCACCGGGGTGTTGCTCTGGACCAGGAAGTTGGTAATGATGAAGGCTGTGTGGCTGGTGGCATTGTCATGGTGGAGCTTGACCGTGTCTTTAATGTCAGCCGTCACGCGCGCGATCCGGCGTTTCAATCTCCTGAGCACCTCCAGGTAAAAGGCTGAGTTTATAGTTTGTCCCTGCGGTACAAACTCACAATGGACTATTCTTCGGATGTCGAAGAAGACAATGATCATCGTTTTGATGCACGACTTGCTCATTCGCGCTTTCTTGGGGCGTGGGGATAATTTTGTGTGCCACTCACAGCTCTGCCTTTTCAATTCTGGGTCGTACTCAAACAATCAGAATTCGTCTCCGGTTACGACAGAGTTCAGAATGTCCGGTTCATTTTGAATCAAATCCAACAATTCTTGACAGCGCAAAACTCTAAGTTCTTTCTGATTTTGCGTGAACCCTTTCGGCACAAGCTTCGCACAGACCTTACGCATTTGCAGATCCTCGGTCACTACACCATGTACCGCAAATGTGGACATGTGTAGTGTGTCAGCAACTTGCTGGATGCTTAACCGACGGTCGGTACGCAAAACTTCGCGCACACGATCCACGTTCTCTTCAGTTCTGGCTGTTGTTGGGCGTCCAGAACGGGGTTCGTCGGCAACCTCCTCCCGGCCCTCCTTGAACGCCTTGTGCCACTTCCCAGACTGTGATCTTGAAATGCAATCGTCCTTGAAGGCTTCTTGCAGCATCTGGAATGTTTTGGTTGCATTTTTTCCAAGCCTCACGCAAAACTTTATGGCGTATCGTTGTTCAAGTGAACGCTCCATCGCGCTATGTTACAAAAGTTGAAAACACACTTCAAGCGGAGGGCACGTATCTCCGCTCACACTGCTCGAACTCAAATAATGACCGGATGCATTGAAAGGGCATATCCCCCACCACATTTCCCAGCCGGTTTTACCG
The DNA here is from genome assembly GCA_019973935.1 of Trichonephila clavipes. NCBI lineage: Eukaryota > Metazoa > Arthropoda > Arachnida > Araneae > Nephilidae > Trichonephila > Trichonephila clavipes. The sequence goes on along the minus strand of BMAU01020360.1, from coordinate 913,557 downwards.
TGCTGCCGTCTATTGTCCCGTCAAAATAACATTATGCTCATTACTTTCATAATGGACCCTGTAATTAGTAAGCTTGTCACTGGGAGTCACTGATAATTATTAAACTTGTTTTTAATTTAGTATTATTAAATTAATTATATAATTCATTTTACAGTACTAATATATTTGTATGTGTATTTTATTTCTTTTTATGTTAGAATATAATTTTCAGTAAATTAATAATTTTTTTATAATAATCTTTTGTTTTCGACTTCTCAATATGCTCGCGCCCCACAGTTTGAGAAACGCTGGTTTTAGTAATAGTTTCAACAACACAATGTTCTATAAATGTATTTGACATAAATGATTAATAAGTGAATAAATAGCATTTCAAATAGAGAAGTAATGTTTGTTATAAAATAATACATCTTATAAAATTTTGAATGCAGCTGTGTTAAACTACTAAACGTCTGTTGAGATAATAAAAATCAATTATACTTTTATTTTAAAATTATATTGAAAAATAATGAATATGATAGGGAAGAAAATTAATTTTCATAATGATTGCGATTTTTTTAATCTCAAAAATGTGCATAAAAAGAAAGGAATATTTATCTTTCTCTTACGCAAATACTTCATAGAAGCATAAGTTTTTTTAACGAAGTCATTGCCTCATATTTTCCTTTAATTAACTATTGAGATAGCTTTCTTTTGTTAGATAAGTTATTAATTATTTTTAATTATAACCTTTTCAATTAAGTGTAAAATCATGAAATATTATGTCCTAATCTTATTAGTGAAAGTAAAGGTGAAAGTTTTGTTTGCAATATTTAATGAATTAATTGAAATTGTACCAAAAAGAATGACACGAGAATGTGTCCATAATTAATTGAATTAATCTGTGAGAGAAATGAGACACTTAACGTTAATCTCATTGATGTTTTAAGTGTTAAGAACCATAATTCGAAGTTAAAGTAATTAATAAGAAATTTATGTAAAGTTACAGAAATGACAAAGGAAAAGCAAAGTTGTACATGTAAGATGCTTTTATATTGAGGAATGAAGCATTTATTTTACTAAAATAAAATCTTTTTTATTTATCACAATTTCTTTTTCTTTCTTGAATACATGAAAATCACATACAAAATTCGATATTTTTTGTTTTAGAAACGTTAAATGTCCTTATTAAATGAGTTATTTTACAAGTAAACAATTTGATATACAAGATACATTATAATTGCATAAATTATTAATATAAATCTATAGAAAGAAACAAAAGTTGCTTGAAAATAAGACTTATCTTTAAAAATAGAAGTAAATTAATATAAATAACTCATTAAGAAGCTACATTTATAGGAGTACATCTATTTACATTATTTCTATATATATATATATATATATATATATATATATATAATTAGCTAGTTATATTTTTTTAACACAAAATGTTTAATTAATCACTGAATTAATTTATTTCAGGATTTTTAATTCATTTATGTGATTATATTAAAAAATTCATGCATATATTGCCCAATGAACATTTTAAGAAAATCCGAATACTTTTTGTGTATAAAACTGATTACTATTTTGAATATTTTCCGAGTTCTTTGCTGCGAGTTTCTGCTAAGGTACATGTAATTTGATAAATTAGGTTTTATAAGAATACAATTAACTCTAAAAACTTATCGCAGAGTTTATCATCAACATCCCGGCAACCCCTCGTTGGAAGTTAATTTCCACAAAACCCGTTTTCAGCTGCTTTCTACTCAAGAAAAAGAAAAGTTTACCTAATTTCAAGTTATGGGTCCAATATTTCAAAAACAAGAATTTTTGTCTTTTACACCCCATCACCCCACCCCCATACCTTGGAAGGTGATTTTCTCCCAAACCATTCTTAGTGGATCCCTAGTCAAAAGAGAAGAATTTTTCATGTTTGTAAATCTTAATTTTGCACTTCTTGTTTTTAGCGGATATAGTCAACAAAAGAAATTTACTTTCCAAAATTTATGGTTTGTATATGTAATAGATCCTGATGTACTATGTTTGGTTTAAGTAATGTGAGGATGACATTATTTCATATAAAATATGACGAGACATTTAAGGCTTAAGAAATATCCCTACCGTAATATATATATTTCATACAAAAACCTATTAATTCTGTAAATTATGAATTTTTCTTTTTGAAAAATTTTATTGTTGTAGAAATGCTACACATGTATTTCAAATTTCTTCTTATAGCACGCAAAATCTCTCAAAACTTCAACAATTTTTGACATTGCCGTTTTACTTAAACTATTTTGATAAAGAGATTCATATAAAAAAAATGAACCTTCATCATTCCAAAAGTGAACCTTCATCATTCCAAAAGTGAACAAGATGCAGCGGTATTATTTTTCCACTTTAGTGATACAATGCTATTAATGATTTTTATCAACTATTTGATCAAATGAATGTATCTTAAGAAAAAAAAAACATATTTATTACTAGCTGGTATACCCGTTCTTCGCACGGGTGAATTGAAAAATTAAGCAATACAGTATGAAGGATAAAGAAGTTTTAATGAGTTAATTTTACTTGAAATGCATATTAAGCGAAAAAAAACACATGTTTGTTAAATTTTAAGTCTGTAGAACTAATAACTGATAAAAATGATTTTTTTTTATTTATAACGCCCCTTAAGGTATCCGACTACTTGCGACAACTTTTTTTTGAAAAAATGGAAATATGAGGATTTTTTTGTGATTTTTAGATTTATTTAGTATATTTTAAGGAAAAAATCTTAAAATTGAAAGCAGAAAAAAATTTATTATTATTAAAATGGGAAAAAACTGGTAAAAATGTACAAAAAATTACATAAACGGGGCCCGCTCTGTACAAAATCTTTTTGAGAAAATTCTCAATACTTCAATTTTAATGTGTTACTTTATTATTCGTGTTTCAAATGACCTTCAGGATAAGAGATATTTCAATTTTTACAAAACCTAGAGCACTTTATCTTAGTGATTATACGAAATTGCTTAAAAAGAAAGTGATTATATCCACATAAAGGACTGTAAATTTTAAAATAAAGCAGCGATTGATAAATCTGAAGATCAAAACACTTCTTCTGTTACACATAACATACTCAAAAAATTTCAGCAAATTATTTTCAAAACCTTTTGAGCAATTGCTGTCCCCGTTTGAACTTTTCGCAAAAAACACATTTCGAGTAAAACGCATTTTAAAGTTTGTCATCTTGTGTAAAGTTATGGCATCTGCTTTTACTAAAACACTTGTAATTTTGGTTCTAGTGAATGGAAAATAAAAAACTTGGTATTTTTATTGAGCTTTTACGATGGCCTATAAAATAAAATCATAAACAAAATTTGTCAATTTTTGAAAAAAATCATGATTTTAGGGTAGTCGGATACCTTAAGTCTCTTGTGGGTCGAATTTCGAAAACACCTTCCTAAGCTGATCTCTGCCCAGCAAAAGCAAAACATTGTTACAAATTTTGTGTAATGAACGCTTAAAGTAGTGTAAATAATTTATATTTAGAAGTGTAATACGCGTTATTATTACTTTCTGTTGTATTTACTATTTCTGTTGTAAAATTGTAATATTCGCAAGCAACTCCGTTCCTTATATTATAAAGAAGATAGCACAAAACTCTTCTCCATAAAAAATACATATACATGCCATTTTTCATAGTGATCGGTTGAACAGTGTTGGAGTGAAGCGAGGTCATGCATACATGCAAACATCCATTTTTACTTTTTAGATAAACAAATGGCATTAAGGAATCTTAAAGTTCGGATCATTAAAATAGTTTATAGAAAATTTACATGCAGTGAAAATCGTTTAGCACAAAACTGAGAGGGTATGAATTTTTTTTCGTGCTAAAAGAATTTCATGTTAAAGAATACTAAAAAAAACCCATATATTTAACAAAATTAAGTTTATTAGAGTACAGTTTATTTACATAGATACATATATACATTATATAACTGGTGCCCGCGACTTCGTCTGCGCAGGATTAGTCCTTTGAGTGGCTTTTATTTTCTTCTCCAAGGTTCTCTCTATCTATTCTTATACCAAAATTCATCAAAATTGGTTCTACGGTTTAGTCGTGAAGGCATAACAGACAGACAGAGTTACTTTGAGAGACCCTTGTTCCATGTTGTGTAATGTATGTAACTGAAACCAAGTATTTTTGATGATCTCACTGATAGGTATTATAAATCGTATATTTTGTGTTGATAGATGTACGGATGTATATGATGATTGATAGTAATGCAAAAGTTATAGGTAGCTATTGCAATATACTCCTATAAACTATGTTAAACGAATTTTTTCGTTCAGCATAAACATGCAGATTTTGCGATTCAGAAACCCTTGAGCAAGCCACGCTGAGCTGTCCGTGGGAAAAACACGGCGAGCCCAAATGTATGCCTGCTACCTTTAAGGTTTGGCCTTGCGATTTGTTGATAGTCACTGAAAATGCAACTTTTAATGGGAACTGCAAGCATTTAAAATTAAATGGTAAGTTATTGGGTATGATTGGGATTCGTGGTATAAGAACATTGTCTCCTTTGGACTCTCCAGTTAAGATTGTGGCTACTTTCCCTCCCAAACAACACATGCCTGCAGATTCCTCTTTCCATTTAAGAGCACCGCAAAATCTGTATTTTTTATTCATCGCTTCTATTTTTATAAGCTTGTGGCCTTCGTAATCAAGAGTTTCGTCATACTCGAATGCAGTTTTATCGAATACCCCCGCCCCTGTGTTTTTGTGAATATTAGACGTCGCTGCTGTGCCCTTTCAGCAACAGCACGTTTGCGAGATTCAGCTGCTTCAATGGTTTCTGTATCTCTCTGAGACGCCATGTAAGTTGCATGCTGAAGACGCCGAGCTTGGTACTGTTCGGGTGTCTCAGCTGCCCGTTGAGATGCCAGTTATTCTGCCTGACGTCGACGCCGAGCTTCGGACCGCTCTGGTGTCTCAGCAGCTCTGCGAGCTGCATCACGCTCCGCCTGTTCAAGCCTTCGCAGTCCGGCTTGCGGAAACGTTTCGTTAAATCTAGCTACTTTCATAGCTCGAGCTGAATTAGAGCGTTGGGAAAGATTAGACTTACGCTTTCGCGGCATAATTCTTAGTAGGTGCTTTTTTTACACTTCAAAAAATACAGTACGGCAGTTATTATTTTTATACTTAAAAATGCAATGCCTGCCTATTCAGTTAAAACTATAGCGTTATAATTAACTACAAACCACAAACAAAGTTGCAAATTTTTCCAAATGATGTAGTGTAGTGTGAAAGACTTAACTTATCTAATTTAAATACCAGAAGCGATAAAAGTAAGTTTTATTCTGAAATAAAAAAAATAATGATTACGAAGCAAAAAATTAGAATCGAGCACGCAGTGGTGCCTGGCGTAGACAAAACAGAGGGGAACGTTTTACTTCATTCATGAAAGATAGAAATATGTTGACGTGGCACTCTAGAAAAGCTTGCAGATGGCAGAATTTTTTCCTACTAACAACCTCTCCCTTCAAAACTTAGTTTTATTCTGAAATAAAAAATAGGCATTATTCTGATCACAGGAATTAATTAGAAGCGAGCCCCTTGTGTAGCCAAAGCAAAAAGAGTTTTTCACAAACAAAAGATAGATATATGCTGACATGGGCTTTTTTGCAGCGCACGCTAGAATTGCTAGCAGATGGCAGAATTTTTTCCTACTTACTTGACAAATATCGTTATATTTTGGACACTTTTCACAAATATTTATAAATTTTAGTCTATGCTATCAATTAAAACCTATGTGCTATTCTGATGTATAAGCTATATTACTGTAAAGTTTCATTAAAATCCATTCAGTTTTTTTTGCGTGAAAGACCCACAAAGATATTCACAAACTTTCGCATTTATAATATATATTAGATACTCTCAATTAAATTTTTCCTCTTTTTTTAATAATAAAGATTTAAGCGAAAATGGTCAGAAATTTCTTGCGAGTTTAATGTTATATAAATACAGGGTGGTCCCAAATTCATGGTACAAACTTTAAGGGTAGGTACAGGAGATTGCAACAGTCATTTATTGTACAGGAACGTATAGGCGTAATTGTCACGTTGAGGCACAAACACCAAAAATAAGAGACAAAAGGAAAGACGAGGTGTATATTGAAAGCTTCGTTGACATGTGTGTCTGTGTGTGTGTGTGTGTGTGTGTGTGTGTGTGTGTGTGTGTGTGTGTGTGTGTGTGTGTGTGTATGTGTGTAATGTTTAGAATAACTGTTCAGCACATGAACTATGAAATTCAGATGCAGTGCACTTTGCTGTACAACCCACTGGCAGTCGGAGAAGATAGTCTGCTGGATTCAAAGCGTGTATTCTCTGAAAATGGAAGAGGTGTAAGCGATTTTCGTTTAATACTCTACAAATGGTCTCCTGACTCACACTTACGAGATGGGCAACAGCTCTTGTACTTGACTGCGGTCTATCAGCCACAACGTTCAAGATGATTTCTTTCAGGCTTGAACTGCGTATAGTTCTTCGCCAACCAGCATCATGTCTGGTGACTTGGAACAAACGTGTTTCACGAAGTTGACTATGTAACCACCGAAAAATTACGTGATCCGGTGTATTCATCGATCAAGAAACTGCGCGTGATACATTCGTAGAGCAGCTATGATGTTACCTTTTGCACGGCTGTAGATGTAATGCATGTCTGCATTTTCGGCATATGTAAGGTCTCCCATCGTGGACGTCTATGCAATTGCGAATGGCACTTTTCTCAACTGAGATGCCTCATATTGAACTGCGGCAAGATATCTATTGGCCCCTACCGGCATTTCATCTTACCGATAACTCTATTTCTCTTTTGTTTTATTTCCTCTGTTTGCGCCTCACCTTGTCTTTGGCGCCCACGCATTCCTCTACAATAAATGATTGTTACAATGTCCTGTATCTAACCTTGAAGTTTGTGACGGATCTATTCGCGCACCATCTTCTAATCTTTTTGCGAAATCTTTAGGCTATCACTCACGTTTATTCACAACCAACCCTTTTGAAGAGGAAACTGTGATATTTTCAAATTAAGTCTACTATATGTAGTCAAGGTTTTCTAACTAGCAACGAGGAGAAAGAGAGAGAGAAAGCCAGAAATCAGGTGAGACTGCTACCGATCAGGTATCATTCAAAGTTATAGAGTAATTCAAATATTTAATTGGTGAATGAATTAAAGTGATGATTGGTCACTTAAGTTAAATTAGTGTTTAATCAATTCGTATTGTAAGATTAATCCTAAAAGAAGGAGGATGATATTTTAGTCTTCTTATAATTCATGCATGTCATTTTTGTTTCTCGTATATTGCTTTCATTGAGACATTATCTTATTGTTGAAATTAATTGAATCAGTGTTGCTAAATTGTGTGATATATAAATAGATTGTTTTTGATTATGGCTAGTGTTTCATCTCTTCCACCCACATATTAAAGGGACCAAGAGAGAGGTACGATTTCCTCACAAGTTTGTACTATGAATTCAGGACCATCCTGTATAAATGTCTTAAATAAGAATGCTTTCGTAAATCCTCCAAGGAGACATGGTACGATTTACGCAAATTTTTTTAATTTAAGGATTTTCAAATTTTTTTTTTGGCTGCCTGCTATGGTGTATACTATGCAAAACAAATTTTGTGGCCAAACTTTGATTAAAAGCTAGCTATTTAATTTTTTAAAAGGAAAAAAACTTAAAATTTGTGTAGTTATTTTAAAATGCTACTCTTCCTTCAAACATTTACGTACACGCATAAAATTTGATTTACAAGAAAGTCAAACTATGTATAACAAAAAATAGCATGGGCTTTTTCGATAACATGATTGGTATTTGTACAATTCTTCTTTTTATGAATGCTTATTGAAAATTCCTTTAAAAATCCATAAATTCTGAGTTCAATTATTTTTTTAAAAAAATGTATTGCTTTGATTCAAAAATGCATATCAACTTTTTTTACATGTACCATTAGCGATAGATAATAAAAAATGCAAAGCATTAAGCTCAATAGAAAAAAAAGCCTTAGCATTTTTAATGAACACAAATTAGTTATTTTATATTTCTGAGATAGTAAGTTTAAAATTTTGTTTTGCCTTAGGGATGTGAATAAAAATGAACGTAAAAGCTATCATAAATCTGCGTTTTTTAAGTTTAGAGCTTTCAAATTTTATGAGGTTATAGAAAAGTATATAAAGAATAATTTAAGCTAAGAAAATTACATTTGATTTATTGACCGATTTTTGTCAATTGAATCCTACTGTGTCCTCTTAAAGCTCTATAAATTATTGTAATTGGTATTTTAGAGTATGATACATACACTGGTAAATGTATTTTTGTGTTAGAACTAAACGGAAGTTAGTAATACCGCTTAATTTACGAACACATTATGATTTTTTTAGAATAATCTTTGAGTCTCTCCTCTCTCCCTCTATTTCATACCACAATCTAATAAAATATTATTTTCCTTATATAACTCAATAAAACCTATACAATGGTTTTTTTTAATTATAAACGTATAACACATAAATATTTCAAAGCATACTGTTTATCATATATATATATATACATAAGAGAAAAAAATTTAAAAATTTTCTCTTCAAGATTTAACTCAAAGAATAAAGTGTTTTGCTAACATGAAAAAATATCTAATTCTAGTTTATTAGGATGAATTTCTTTTCATACACAGTTCTGCATCTTTTTCTCATTACATTTGACCATAATTTATCTTAGGTCGCTTTTTATTTAAAGCAAAATCTGTTTGTAGTGTACTATTTATCAATTTGATATGTGTGTGTGACAACAACATTAAGGAAAACGGTACGTTATATTAATATTTTGATGCTGAACAAGTAAAAGTTATGCGATTCATAGAAGAAGAATTGAATATTTCGAAAGCTTTCAGGATTTTAAAAATATTGTAGTCTTCCCAATCTAACACCTAAATCATGGGTGCTATTTTACGAAGAAAATATAGGAAGAATAAATTTTGTTTATAAAATAAAGTAAGGTTTTATGGATATTATTTATAATATCGAAGAAAAAACTCAATAAGGGGGTGAAAATTGAAATGCTAGAAAACTTAAAATTCCCCCATAGATTGATGTGTGTGTGTGTATTTAACTCTCTCTAACATATAATTCAAAGACTGCGTTTTATTGCATCCGTAAAATTTAAGAATTGTTTTCGAAAAAAGTATTCTTGTGGTTTTTCTTTCTGGAAGAGTTTGTTTGGAAGCATATATTTTTCCATTTAACAATTGCATTTCTATGAAGAAATAATATAATAAACTTTCGAAGATTTGCTGATTGTGTTCCAAATGCCTTTAAGAAATACCTAAATTATATACAAAAAAGGAATGCCAGTTTTCATTTCTTTTCTAATGGCTTTATTTCTTTTCTGATTTCGTTTAATATTAAATTTCAGAGTTTTTCCCAATGTTTCGAAAATAAAATGGTTTTCAAATTTGACGGTTAGTGACTTTAAAAACTGCATAAATAAGTAAAATATAAATAATTAATAAAACTTTCAAAAGTATTTCAGATCATATTCATAATCATATCAATCATAATTTTAGGAAAAAATAATTCATAATTTAAAATTGATTCATTTAAAAATTTAATTTTTTCCGTGGTCGCACTCGTATGCGCAATCTCCATACACACATATAGTCATCAACAAATACATGTTTGCATACTTAATTTTAAATGTACACATATTACCCAACGCATATGTATATACTCACGTATGCATATTGACACAAATGCACAAGTGTCAATACATTCACAAGCACACATACTACACACAAATTTACTTATACTTCCACAACCCTATTTGCGAAAATTTAAGGATTTCTAAAAACAAAGTAAGCTAACTTTGGAATTATAGTATTATTTTGACCAATAATAATACTTCATTGCTTTTTCCAGATTTTAATGATTATGCTATAGCTGTAGAAAATATATTTTATATCGCACTACTCAATGGGTAAAATTCCTGTGACGTCACAGTCACATGACAACTACAATCATGTGTTCCCAGCTAACCTGCTAATGCGACTTCAAAATCATATGAACTAAGTTCATGTGACGTTATAGTCACATAGTAAATCAGTTACGTGTTTTCAGCCAATCGGTTCATAAATTAAAGCTATGTCATAATTATATCATAAATATTTATTTAAGGAAAGAAATCCATTATTTCTGCATGAAATTCAAGACTTTATTTAACATGTTTCGGATTGTCCGATTTGGGTCAACTATGCACCATTTTGTTGTATAGTTTGTCGCCACTTTAAAGGTTGCTCCATATTGCCTCTCTCATAGAAGTCTTGGTCCTTATTGGCGAAAAACTCTAGTAATATATTTTCACTATCCTCTCTTAATCCCAATTTCTTATCACTCAGGAAGTTTTCTGCAATGCGAGAAAAAGGTGGTAATCGCTTGGTGCTAGGTTCGAACTATATGGTGGATGAATTAAAACTTCCCAACCAAGCTCCCAGAGTTTCTGACGAGCCACTACAGACGTGTGTAGCCTGGTATGAAGCCCGAAAAAAATCTACCTTTATTTTAAAGCTCAATTCAATGCTTTTCCTCGAAGGAACCGACAGCGCGATTGTTAAATCGGCTGCGCTTTATGAGACGGCAGTTCCCAGGTTCGAAACTGAGGAGGCAGAAACTTTCAATTTCGCATTACGCTACTTTTTAAAGCTTTATTCTTAGCATCAGAATCGTTTTCTTTTTGTTGCTTCACATTAATAATTTTTTTAATTCTAACGCAGTATTTTTTTATAAGTAACACATCGAAATTTGAAGCTATATCTTATCTGTTAGAAGGAGGAGAAGATAGAACAATAATTTTAAACTAAAAAAAAACCCGTGTTCGGACTGTAGAGAGGGAAAAGATATCTGTCTTAAATCAAAAATAAGTGGAATGGAGCAAATTTCGAAAAAGGGAAATCTTTTGACATAATTTTAGAAATCACTCACATTGTTCGCGTACAAACAAACACACACAGAAATGCTGGTGTCATGAGGAAAAGAGAAAGCCAGAACAACGCCAGGTTAAGCGGTGGAGGGGGGAAGTCATTTTGAAAATGAGTATTAGAAGTTCTGATTTTGTGAAAGAAAGGGAAAATTTATAAAAGCAGAGATAGCCCCTGCAACGCCGGGCTATGTAGCTAGTATATATTAATTTACGTATTTGTAATTATTTTGATTTTAATTAAGCTCTATATAAATATTGTGCACTTGTGTTTAATTTTAAACTAATGAAAAATACTTGTAGTTTGAATTCAAAAAGTAATCTTAAATCTCTTTGAATCTATATGAAATGCAAAAATAAATAAAGAAATAAAGCCCGTTTTTTATCTTTTTATTCCTTTATGGTTAATCTTAAAAATATTCATATATACATAGTCTACACAATATTCATAAATCCGTCTCAAATTTTTTTAATTTGATTTTAAAATACATTAGATATACATCTATATACATTAGACGTTTCATTTTGTCATATGCTATGAATGTAAGAATTATATTGTAACCATAGAAAATCCTTCCAATATGAAGCATCATTATTGAAAATCGATACAGTAAAATGTCCAACATTTCTGTTATCTATCCTGGTATTATACTGGGGAAAAATCATTTTAAATTAACTAAACAGATTAACAGATGATATCCATTAGAATATTTTTTTATCAAAAATACTTCAAGCATTCTAAATACTTATTTTTGTGACGTTATTTTTAAATAACCAATGCAAATATACCATATTTATTTCACGAAGTTTATCGAAAACCTATAAGAAATAAAATTTTAAAAAATGAGTACATTACTAAAATATCTGTAGTTATATAAAAACTTTAAAAATATATTTAACAATACATATTCGTTATAAATATCTTTAACATTAAATGAGTAATAAATAAATAAATAGTAATAGTTTAAATAAAGAAGAATGACTTTTTTTAATAAAATACATCCAATAAAATCTTGAATGCAGCTATGTAAATTTACTAATTATTTGTTGAGATAATATAGGCTAATTATAGTTTTATTTTTAAATAAAATTAAAAATATAATGAATGTGATAGGAATGAAAATTAATTTGCAAAATGATTTCGATTATTTTTAATGTTAAAAATTTACATACAGACAGGAATATTTATCTTTCTTTTACGCAAATACTTCGCAAAAACATAAGGTTTTTTAATTAAGTCATTTATATATCACTCATTTTAATTTAATTAACTATTGAAATACCTTCATTTTATTAGATATAATATTGTTTAGTTTTCAATAATAAGCTTTTTAATCAAGAGTAAAAATATGAAATATTATACCTTAATCTTATCAGATAAACTATACAGAAAAGTTTATTTTTAATATTTAATTAATTAATTGAAGCTGTATCTAAAAGAATACCGATAATGTTTTCCTTATTAATTGAATTAATCTGTGGCAAACATGAGATACTTCAGATTAATTTTTTTTTGATGTTTTGAGCATTAAGGAATGTAATTCAAAGTTAAGTAATCAATAAGAAACTTATGTATATAAAGCTAAAAGAAATGATGAACGAAAAACAAAGCAAAGCTGCGTATGTAAGATGTTTTTATATTGAGGAATCGAGCAAGTTGCTTCGCTAAATTAAAATCGTTTGTAACCATTACAAACTTTCTTTATTACACAAAAGTTCCTTATTATTAAGTTAGTCCATTAAATTTTTTATTTGAGAAACATTGATATATCATAAATAAAACACTTGTTTTCCAAGAAAACAATTTAAAGGGTCCGGCGCATGGATTTTTGAAAAATATCTATTTTCACTTTTTTAAATGTTCTAAAGGTTCAAATATTTATGTTTAAAATGATATATAATACACGGAAGTATGATAGTTAGAAGTATTTTTATTTATTTTTTAAATGAAGCTACTAATTGAGACGCGCATCAAATGAGATCTGCTAGGAGCACCTATGTTTCTCATTGCATAAGTTTCGGATGAGCGCGAATCTGCATGGCGTTCAAGTGAAAAAATTACAGCAGTATTTCTCAAACTTTCGATATTGGCGACCCAATATTCAATCATAATATTCATCACGCCCCCCTCCCAACAATAACAATGTATTGAATTGAATTATACTATATTTTGATGCTAAATCTACAATACGACTTTAAATTCTTAAGTGCCACCGGCGTATATAAACGTCTCACTCAGAAAGTGAATTAACTGCCCTGAACGTATGTATACGTCTTTCTGAAATACGATCTTTTGCGAAGGGTTTACTAAATTCAGAAAATTTGCTAATTTATTCATTTTCTATCCCCCCCCATACACTCCATACACTCACCTAATTATTAAATGTTAAAATTGGTGAGCGAATCACCTAATTTTTAATTGGCATTTAAATAATCACTTATAAACCGTGCAAATTATCAAGATAAGTGTTAATTTTTGTATATAATTTTACATAATACAAGCCCATGGGATCACTGGCAATTATTAAAATTGTTCTTAGTATTGTTAAATTAGTTATATAAAATACATTGAGCAGTAGAGTGATATATTTATAAGTGTAAATTTGTACTTTATTTTTTATTGCGACAGAATGTATTTTGTCCCGTAAATTCATAATTTTTTAATAATCCTTTGTTTTCAATTTTTCAATATGCTCGCGCCCCCTTCGTAAGGTTATCACGCCCCCTAGGGTGCGCTCCCCACAGTTTGAGAAACAAACTGAGTTAGAGAGTATTGGGTTTATCCAAAAGTGTATGAGTACACGGTATGGTATTAATAACACCATATGATCAAGGATTCTAAGATCAACATTTGCGGAATTAAAAACTCTAAAATTAGGCGTAAATATGACTATTGTACAGTTCAATGTGTGTCATAAAGCAAAATTAATGATCTTGAGACATTGTGACTTAGAACCAAGTTATAACTGTGTGCCATGCTTACAAAAATTAGATGCAAGTAGGATTCATGTAGCCCAGTGGTTCTCAAACTTTCACTACTGGTGACTCAATTTTCAGTCATAATTTTTATCGTGCCCCACCCCTAAAAATAATAATGTATTGAATGCAATAATAATGCACTTTGAATGCTAAAGATACAATACGATCATAATTATAAACTGCAAAAATTAACAAGATAATTATAAATTTTTTATGTTACTTTTAAGTAATGTATAATTTTATTTATTTATTTATTTTACTTTTTAGTTCGATTCACTATAATAGCGTGTTTTATAGTTTGTTTTAAAACTATAAATTATTTTATAATTATTTTTACTATACACGATAAAAAATCACAATTCCAGTGAATAATTTAACTAAGACAAAATATATTTACCTACTTTCAAGGACTTTTCAATTTCTCTTTGAAAATTTGAGAAAAAAATCCAATAAAACTAAAGAAAATGTTCCACATGTGCGTGTCCTTAATAAAGGACATAAATCACAGACACTCTTATCGCTAACAACAGAGGAACGTTATTTTCTAGCTAAACTTTCATATTTTGTTCACGTTTTTGTAGTTTTCTGTAGTTTGATGATCTACAAATAGCATTTTGAACTTTTTCTTTCTTGTCTCTTTTTGACAAGGCGAAGTGCTACATTATGGCTTCATATTTTTCTTCATAGAGATCTTTAGGCAGCATTTCAAAATTTCAACTCAACTCAAACGTTTCATGTCTAATGCTTTTCTGATATTTACTTTCGCTATCTTGATAATATGCATTATTTCAGTAGGTTCTTCAATTGCTTGATCAGTTTCAACTCCCTTCAATAGGGATCACAAATGCCCATTTTTATAATATTCTGCTCATTTACATCTATAAACCCTAATAAGTCGTACAACACAACAATCCAAACCACAAAATTGTTCATGGGGAAAGTGTGGCATGTTCTAAACTATAATTGTGTAAAATCGTTTTTCATCATGCATTATATGTTTCAGAATAAATCTTGGCCAAATAATTCTTCAAAGGGCTCAATATGCTTATTCATATATCATAAAACTCTTTCACTGTAAAAAGGCGAAACAGAAATATATTATATTTACAACTTACTTAAAAAAACGTCGGAGATAACCATACCAGTAAGTTTGAAAGTCAGCTAAAGTAATATTTTAGGTTAAAAGAAACGTAATAAAAAAATCTCTCATCGTGAGATTACAGCAAAGCAAACAAAATATTTTTTTAATTTGGTTATAGGATCAAATATGGCTAATGAGCGTTTGAAGTGGAATCTTATTTTTGATGATCACCAAATGATAAAAATAAATTATATGAGTGTAAATGTGTATTTTTTATTATGTCAGAAAGCATTTTGTTAGAAAACAAATTATTTATTTAAACCTTTTATTTTCAATATGCTCGTGCCCCTCAGGTGGGGCACGCCCCACAGTTTGAGAAACACTGATGTAGCCCAATGAAGGCATCTTAAAATAAAAAAAAGGATTTTTTTAAAAAAAATAAGGAACAAAAGGAAATTAAAAGAGTCTTTTGTAGACGCAGCGGGTAAAGAAAGCGGGGCGCGATGAAAATTATGTCTGAAAATTGGGTCGCGAATACTGAAAGATTAAGAAGCATTGGAGTAATGTATTTGTCATCCCCATATACAAGAGTATTATTATCAAAATTACTCAAATCTTATCGTATGGCAGTGGCAGCCCAGGGGCAATGGTCATGAACTCGTGGTCAGCGTATCATGAGCTCGGTCCTTAGTGCTAATGATGACCCTGCAAGTAGAGGGGCTGATGCACGTTAAATCTGTCGAGGGTCAAATTCTTCCAGCTGGTTTGGTGGGGAAGTCAGGAGTAGGAGTGCCCCTATTCTCAAGAATTTTGGTGAGGGTCCCTCATTCGGGACCATTTTGTATATATATCGTTTAATAATAAAATACCTTCCGGAGGGTCGGTATGCAACTTGAAACACTTTGGGTGAGCTCAAATCTCCCGAGTAAGTAGGTAAGATCACATGTCATTTTCGTCACTTGTGTGCGAGTGTGATCACGATTGAAACTTACGAAATCTGTCACTTACAGCCATCGTGCTGCTTTAGAGCCGGGGTAGGCATTACGTCGATCGTGATGGACGGATGGACCACCAAGACAATTTGGGGTGACCACCTGAAGATTAAGAGTTAGTAATTACATAATTACATACGGAAATATTCAAGATTGGCTGACAGTACGCAGAGATTAAGTCTTACCCTGATTAAAATTACAGGAACTAACTTTAGATGAAAATGTTTTATTTTTTAATGTATTTTAAATTGTTTGATAATAAATGCATCATCAGATATTATTATATTTGTGGTTATAAATAGTATGTTTGTATTTTGCGTTTTGCTTTAAACGTGGCTTAGAAAAAGTGAGTTATTTTTTTTTACGTAAATAAGTACATGTTCCTTATTTATTAAGTTTTAATAAGTATTGTTGACCTTCTCCTTACCTCTCACTACACCTATGACACTGGGCAGTGGGGTCACTCATGAATTTTTTAAAGGGGGTGCGGCGTGGTGGTCCAGGGTCGAATGTCTACTGTTCTTATATCCTACCCCAATACCAAAACATATTTTTTTCGTTTTGTTGATTATTGGGAGCACATAACAGTAAGAAAATTATTAAATACATAATTAACATTGATTAATAAAAAACTTATTAATAACAAATACTAATTTAAATTTTACGTACTATATACAAGGGATTAAAATGTATCGGAAGAAAAAGCATGTGTTATTGAGGAGTGTCCGGACCCATGGAGTAACCCGCCCCCCCCCTCCTCTTTGTGTGTGCCATTGATACAGGGTAGACCGCATCTCATCTTGACAAAATTAGAAGCAGCCCGTACCGTGGAATGGTCTTCCCACCCCTGCTTTATATAATGACTTTTATAAACCCCTTACTCGAATTTTGTTGTAAAACAGAAGAATGCGGGTATTTCTTTTCATTTTCATACATAGAAGTCCAACTTTTTTTCAATTTTTCTTACCATATTGTATATAATTTCACACCATACTGATTTCATTTTTTTAAACCTTATTCCCAACAAAAATTACTTCAAGGTATAAAATATAATTGTTGCGTTTCTTTCATATTTATTTCTTCAATTCTGAACCCAAACTCATGGAGTATTTCTGATACGATACAAGTAAACTAAACTGCAGGTTTTACAATTTAATCTCGTGTTTTATCCAACAATTGAGCCTGAATATTCTAGCAAACTAAAAAAAAAATAAACAAATCTGAACTTGTGTTTAAATTGATATATAAGGGGGAAAGCTCCATCTATTCTTGTCTTACAATTTTAAGGAAAATTTCTCTATTATATTATTTAAAAATACAACACAAATACTAATAATATCCTTAAAAACACTACTCAATGAATGTATTATCCCGTTTATGATTAAAGATGTATGGGAAATGCTTTTCTTGATTACGAAGAAACTAGATATGAAGATTTGTTTTTAAAAAAATTCACACAGTACACTTACTACTTGGTTCAATTTCATTCCAAACAAGATCTTAAACCTCATCAAATTATTATGCTTTAAAACCACGATAATTGTCTGCAATCAAATGATGTAATTGCAGACAATTTTTGGGCGTTGATAAATACGCATAATGTATTATAATGTTATCGTAATGAATTATAATAGAAATATTTGATTGAATTTGTGTTCTTTTTTAAATATTGATCCCAAAATGACATGTTCTTAGTTTAAAATGAGATTTTTAACTTTTCAACCTGTTTAATGTTACAAAACTGTGCCTTAATAATAGCTATTTACTTTCTCAAAGCACTGAAATTTAATTAAATTTAAACATCAACTCGGAAATTTGCTTTAAATATGTATCATGCTAGAAGATTTAACGAAATGTTTAAAATTCCTTTATAAATATTATATATCCATAAGAACACGAAACTAATGACGATTTATAATTAATCAAGATATTAAAATATTTTAAGATAAAAAATTAAATTACGAGTAAAAAGCATACATGATTACATTCTGTAAATTTTTGAATTATATATATATATATACATTACTTATTCTGTATGAAATCCTGTAATACGGAATAACCATCATAAATTGCACTCTTATCTTAGCAACTTAAAATCAATATCATTATCAAAAGATTAAGCAAATTATTATGTTAATGGTTCAAGTAATTTGCTTAGCAAACATAATTAATTAACTCCCAAGAATAATCTTTTTTCCATGCGAATACCGATATTTGTCTACGTAACTGATTTAGTATCTTAACTCTGGGTAACATATTATTATTCAATAAAATAAATTTAGCTATCATATACAAATTAAATACATTTTTTTGCTATTCGATATTTCTCTGACATTTTTTTTTACTTTCAGCACTAATTCACCAATTTATGTCAAGGTTTGTTTCTTATTTCAATTTAATTTAGTTAATTGAAATTTAACTTGTTTAGGTTTTTAATTATCCTTCCTGTTGTATTATACAGAAATTAATATTTACTGTTAAGGTATACGAATACGTTCGTAACCATGATTTTGCAAAAGCATTTAAATGGATAATATGTATGATATTCAGTGCCACTTAGATTTAAAAATGTATGTAAAACTGTTTTAGAATAGTATTAGGTTTAAAAATTATTGACAAAAAATTAACATAGAATGACCCATTTTTAAAATATTCTCCTTCTGTGAAAATGCTTCTTTTGTAATAAAATATTTTGCCTGTATATAGCTTAGACCTCTCTACAGAGGCTCAAATAGGATTTTTGAAATATATAACTTAGAAGTGGACATGTATACTTATACATGTTTTACGACAACAGAGGGGATAAATTTTAAAGAAAAAACGCGATAATTATTTCCATGGGTTGTAACTTTGAAAATAATGTGAATTTTTCAAAAATCATAGTTGAGCCTCTGTACAGAGTTGTGACTCTCTGCTTCGACACAAATCACCGAAATGGTCGCTAAGTCACCAAAAATGATGCCAACGTAGCTTTTTTTGTAATTCTGTAAATAATTAGTTTAAATCAATTAAATTTTATTATTTATAATTAAATGATTGTATTGTCATCCAAAGTAATCACGTATATAAAATTTCAGCTCAATTGAGCGCTTTAAAATGTATTTTATTAACGATTGAAAATTCCACTAAGATAAATAAAAAAATAAATAAATAAAGAGTGTGTGCTAATAGTAGGAATTGGAAAAAAAAAATTATGTTGAGTACTGTCAAAAAGAGATTAAAGTTCAGGTATTTGAGTTTTTTCAAGGAAAATGCCGAAGTAATTTTTTTTAAAAATAAAAACAACATTTTAGTATTTTCAAACTTTTACTGAAATGAGGTGTCACTAGCTAAATAGTTAAACGAAAAAAAACTTTTAGATTTAGCGTTAAATTGCTTATAAAAAAGTCTACTGTAGAAATCTCTATGGACGATAAAGTGGAAAACGAAATACTGCTTGGATGGAACTGCGGTTATCGACGGGGTGGAGAAAGACCGGGATTATGAAATGTTGCCTTGTACATGTGCTTTACTCATTACTCAGAACGTACTTATCAGTAATCATCACATTTGATTGTTAATATCATAGAAAAATAATTGTTTTGCTTCAAAAATCATTGAACCAAAATTAAATATTCTATTTTTTTTTTCCAAAATTCAATCCCTTTGTGATAATGTTAACTTTTGAAATTATTATTTTTTAAGTATGTTTCTCCTTGTTTATATACCATGAAGCATTTTTTTCCGCCGGAATAAGTTCCGATTAATGAAAATTTTGTCTTCATATAACCGCGTTTGGCATTAGTGGGCAATTATTTATATGGTGCAGGCTCCATATTGGATTTTCAGTGCTCACTCAGTATTTTTTTATAAAGTCAGGGGAAGAGATATTTAAAAATAGGTTAGATGCCAGAAGCATAATTTTGACCTACATCAGTAAATAATTTATTCATATAAAGTTTAAAGAGTTCAAAATTCTAAATTTATTTTTATAATACATATCTGTGTTTAAATAAAATTTTAATAATTTACTTGGAACAAAAGGTTTCTAACAGAAAGTTTGCAATGGAACAGTTACTTCAGAAAGTACTTAAAAAAATAGATAATTTGTTTACTTTTTGGATCGTATTTTGTTTTCGAAGCACATAAAAATTTTGAAAACAACTATTTGAAGGACTTTTTACAGATATATGAGAAAATATACACTCAGGAACATTGAAAATAGCGACTCAAGAAGAAAGCATCGGATTGAAATAAAATCTAATACACATAATGACACAGATGACAGATTCACTTGATCTCAAAAACAAGACAATTAAACGAATACAGGGTGTGCAACGACACAAATACTGGGCAACTTCGATAGCATATTGGACCACCTCCAACTGCAATACATGCCGCCACACAGTCCGGCTTTGAGTTGATTGGACACCTTATGTTGTCCTGAGGCAGATTGGCCCACAAATCTTGAACAGCCAACTCTAAATCATGTACAGAATGACACGATGCCATCTGCCGGTTTAGCTGATCCCACACGTGCTCTACAGGGGACAAATCGGGGGAGCGGGCTCGCCATGGAAGAAACTGAAAATGACGTAGGAAGTCTTAAAAAACTCTTACTGTATGCGGACGAGCATCATCTTGCTGAAAAATTGCCCCTGTGAGACCATTTAGGAAAGGTCCTACATGGGGTCGAAGAATATCATCAACGTAACGTTGGCCCGTTAAGGTTCCACGCATTACAATTAAAGTGGACCGGCTATCATAGGCTATGGCCCCCCAAACCAACACACCAGCTGTGCGGGCAGTGTGGCGTAGAGCAGTGTGGAGGGAATTGTTCCGCTCACCAGGGCACCTCCACACCCGTACACGGTTATCATCTGTCCCGAAAACAAACAGGGATTCATCACTAAACACAACCTTTTGCCAATCTGTGACGTTCCACATTGATCTGGCTTGGCACCACTGTAGACGCAGTTGCCGATGTCCTGGTGTTATAGGATGTGCACGGAAAGGGCGCTTGGATTTAAGATTTGCTTATGCAAGGTGTCTGGAAATTATTTGTGGAACAATTGCCACGCCTACGTCTGCTTGTATCGTTGAACGAGGCACTGTGGGGTCCACAAGTGCTTGCCGCACGATCCTTCGATCCTCTCTCCTCGTGGTCGTCCTGGTCGCTCCAGACCCGGTTTTCCGCGCGTGGGTACCTTCTCGTGTCAACTGCTCCCAAACAATATCTAACGGCACACTCCGAACGATCCACCTGGCCAGAAACACGGCGCGTCGACCAGCCTGCAGTTTTCCTCCCAATGATCTGGCCTCTCTCAAACTCGCTTAATTGTGAGAAGTGTCTTCTAGCACGTTTACCTGGCATGTTTCTCTTACCAAAGTCTTCCTACAATCGGCGGGTAATCATCACGTTTATGAATCTGGAATAGGCGTTGAATATGCGTTGCTTTTTTGGGCTTCTGGACTGTAAGAACAGTCCTCAATCCCATATCTGGACAAGTCTTCGATGAGAGGCATGACGAGAGTGGAGTTTTGCATTCTGCTAGGTGGCATGGCGGCGATTGGATGGTCAATGGAATCCGGGAGGCTTGGCTTCTGTGCTTCGTCTGGATGGTGAATTTAGAAAATATTTTGACTTGGCTGAGAGCCTAGTGACCGCTCTCTGATTGGTTGCTGGGTACAGTGAACGTTTATGAATCTTCGATTTTGCGCTGACTTATATAGCACCCTCTTCCTGATTGTAGTGCCACCTTGGCGTGTATGAGCATGCGTATTGGCACAAAACTTGGATCATTTGCATATCACATTACACTGTACTTATTTGCAAAGTTTCGCGATTGTACTTAACTCCCTTCTTGGGTCGCTATTTTCAATGTTCTTGAGTGTATTATCGGCATTTTCTGAAATCAACAAGAATGTTTTCCTTCTTTAGATGTTCTTTGGAAATTTTAATTTTTTTTTAGTTTTAAATCTTAAACTACTTTTGCATCCAGCCGACAGAAAAACTACAATAAGGCCAGGAAAACTGTATGTTTAGTTTGGATATAACTTAACTCAGTGATGCAACAGCCCATGAGGGCCAAGATCTACTGTACCCAAATCAGTAAACATGACCTTGGACCCTGAGGTGCATGAGCAGATGTGCCGGTCAGGTGGTTAGTCTGGAAAGAAACACTAGTGTTAAGTTGCCAAGCAAACTTGGAACTCATTTATGGACTTACTGATGGGATGCAAGGCTGAGTCAACTGGTCCAGCCCGGGATTTGAACTTCGGACCTGTGGTGGGAAAGTGTGATGCACTAACCACTCAGCCACTTTGCATCGTTTTGTGGATACAGTTCCTAGTTTTTTTTCGGGAGATTAATTTTATTCAAATATAATCTATATTTGGCTTATTTAATACATACCTAAGGTGTTCTTTTTTATCTTTATTTAAAAAGACATAAGAAAATAACTTCCCCAAAACACATTTTAAACTGTATAAAACAAAATTAAATTGATTGATGAAATCGCTAAATTATTTACTCAACTTTGAATAAGTTGTCAAAAATTAAAGTGTTTATTTGGTATTAAACCAATTCTATTATCTTATACTTTTAGTGAATTTGCTTACAAGTTTTTACCGGCTAAAATATATATTATACATCAATGTGAAAGAATGAAATTATATATGTAGTTTCAAATTATTGCAATAAGAGATAGATAAATCATATTTCTTTTCTGTTTTATTTATTGTATAGCGCAATTGGAAGTGTGCGAGTGGAATACAATAACAACCCAAAAAAATATACCTGAATGCAGTAGCAGTATAGCAATGTAAAGTCAATAATTAAGTAATAATCTTCACGGTAACTTCATACACGAGTCCAAACATTGCTTTATTGTAGATGGAAACATTATTCGTATGTGTCAATTCATTGTCCATGTGTTTTAAAGTATGGATAAAAAAATTCTTTTAGAATCTCAAAACCTATCTATGCCATGTTTATTTTGTAGTTTGGTGGGATGGAAGCACTTAGTTCTTTTGAACCTTCATCTCCATTCAGAATATTAAAACGCTTTAAAAAATTGCCCTTTTTGCCTTTACAGAGTTTTATACCATGGAGCCGGTTTCGGACAGTCTGAGTTGAAACCGTGGTGCCAGTAGCCGAGCGAAGGTGTTGTAGGAGAAGAGTAGCGTTCATATTTCGGTGTCTCCGAGCCGTTAACACTAAATAACGATATTTATTGGGCGTTGTTGCCCGTCTACGACCTTGTCCTGGTCTTCGGCCTGCACTTCCAGTCTCCAAAAAACGGTTCCAGATCCTGGAAATCACACTTTGTGACACTTCAATGGCTTGCGCTATTTCGGCTTGAGTTTGGCCTCCTTCTAACCTTCCAACAACTCTCCAAGCTCCTGAATCGGTTAAATGACTTCGCTGAGACATCGTACTCATCGAAACAAAGCAAGCAGTCACTGAATGCCGATCATCTTTGTCTTCATTTCAGTTGAAAGTCAAATTTCATTCGCTACCGCTGAAGCGACGTTTTTGACGTCGAACTCAAAATTAGCATACTTCACAGTTTGAAAATCAGAAAAATTTGCCTTTCTGATTCTCTTCTTCCATTTTCGGCAAAAAAAATTTCGCTTATACCTTTATTTTATGTAAAACTTACAATATCTTTAATGGTTTTAAGCAGTGTATTATAATAATAGAAGCATTTTTCACAAAAGGAGAACATTTAGAAAAAAATATTATTCTAAGTTAATTTGTTGCCAAAAAATTGTATTTAAATAATTTTTTTTGTCAAAATGTACTTAAAACAATTTTATGCATATGTTCCTATCTAAGTGACACTAAATATCATGAAATTTTTCCATTTATGCGCTTTTGCAAAATCACGGTTCCGAACGTAGTCGGATACCTTAAAAATATTTACTGCGATCAGATGGTACCTACTAATTAGGGAAAAGAGAAGAAAAACCCCGGGTATTTTTAATAGCTTTTTTAAAAACTTACTGTCGAAACGACAATGCACGATAAAGCAATAGAAAGAAGACTTGGATCGTACTGATTCGATGGTGTGAGGTTAAAAAAAAATTTGGGTTTTTTATTTATTTTAAATATTTTTTTTCTTCATAGAACTGCAATACACTCTATTGTGTGTATCATTCTATCTTTCCACCGATCTGACATCCATCATTGCAGACGCAAACTCCAATGACTTTGAGACGAAGGTAAGTTACATCAGTGGCTATCTTGCAAACATTTCACTGTCCTCAAACAACATGGAATGAAACGTAAGGACAACGGTTGTTATGCGTTCTAAACTAAGAACTGAAAACTGTAAGAAAAATAAATAATACAGTTTTTAAACACGTTAATAACTTTACATAATTCCTATAAGGAATGATTTTTAGATTGATAAAATTTTAATATTTTTAAAGTATTTGAAATTTTTGTAAAGTACATTTTTAAAAATAATTAATTAAAGAAATAGATTTCAAATTTTCTATTTAAATATAATTTAAAAACACCTTTAAAGTTTAATTTAATTTGTAGAATTTAAAAAAATCAAAATACTTCATCATTTAAAAATTTTATTCAAATATTAAGAAACAGTTTTAAAATGTTGAATAGATATAAATATGTCATAATAAAATTTTGAAAAATATTAATATAATAAGTTCTGAATAAAAAACAAAACCTTTTTTTCACTTTTTATTTAATCTTTAATCTAAAATATGTCTTTTTTGAGTTACAACTGTCTACCAGCGATTTGGCGTCTTATCTAACCCCTGAAAAGAAACTCCTCTATTATAGAGACACAGTATTCTTCCACTATCATTTGGACACTCTCATAATTTAAATATTAATTTCCATCAAGAAAGTTTTGCAGCAACTTGAGCAGAGGATAGTCAGATTGTGCATCATCAAGGGTATATGCTGGCAAAGATAAAGTTTTCCCACCCAACTTTGTAATTTTTTTATAAGGTGTTTCTTGCCAACGTAGTGGTGATGAAGAATCCCACCCTTTCTTTTGGCCAAAGGGGGCCGTTTATGTTGAATTTTTGTATTTAAAACATGAATTTGAGAACAGAAACAACCGTTTATTTTTCTTCATGCAACTCATAATGCACTATACCCTTGCTCCCCCCCAACAACACAATATAATCTTCCGATGCACGTCTGCTTTGGATATGGATGTTGGATGTTGAGTCTCTCCTTTGTAAACATATGCATTTTTTAAATACGCGTTTATACACTATCCACTTTTCATCCCCAGTCACCAAGCAGTCTAAAAACGGTTCCATTTTGTGATGAGGAAGATTTTAAGAACATATCGAAATTCTGTCCATTAGTTTCTTTTCCCCATATTCATGTGGCACCCAAACAGAGAGTTTGGACATGAAACCAAGCCTTTGAATGCCATCCAAAGTAGTAGTGTCCAGTGGATACCATCGTATGTGGGTGTGTATGGGAACGAAGAAGCTGATGAGCTGGCAGGTAGGGGTTGTGATCTGTCTAACCCCAGTCCCACTGTCTTAAGCCCTTCGGAAATTATTTCCCTCCAAAGAACTAAAAGAAATTTGACTTGGCGAAATCCTCCTGCTCACGACTGGTACGAAACTAAGAATCCTGGCCTATCTCTACAGTGCAGAAGTTCCAGGGCTCATCAGACGGTCTTGGCGCGCTTTAGAAGCGGTCACCTGCGTAGTAGGACTTTAGAGCACGGACGTAAAGTCTTTTTTACCTGTCCCTGCTTCACTGTTCATCTTCTGAACTGCTGGGGCATTTTCCTGTGATTGATTGAATATGAACGTTGCACTGTTCAGCTACACGAGGACTTTTGGTGAAGGACCACGTAATTTTGATCCATGGTCAAGTGACGTGGACGACACCTGAGCTGGCACTCCCTCTCCTAACTACCACACCACACCAACGGAAGGACGTTTCAGCTCTCGACGGATTTAACGTGCATCGCTGCCCCACACGGTGGGTCTTTAGTGGTACTGGGCTCGAACTCGTGACAAGGCAAGCCACGATCCGATACCTATACCACTCGGCTACCGCGGCCACAGGCAATTTCCTGTGACAGTTGTTTGAAGATCAAGACCTGGTGTGTGACACTAGTATGTGGAAAGGTCAAATAGACTTGGAGTAGGCTTTCCTGCTCCAAGGGTATTGGAAACAACAACAGAAATAATCAAAGGAATTTCAAACTTAAAGCTCTCTTCTGAGGAAGTTAACGTGGAATTTGTCCCGATCATACTGCGTAGACACTTTTCCGTTGATATCTAATGGCATCCCTAATCTGGGCTAATCTTTCAAAGGAAAATCACTCAAGTAAAATTTCACAAGTTACCTTTGGCATGTTCGAGCTGTTACTGCTTCTTCTCCAAACACGTCATGGCCGCGGTAGCCTAGTGGTCAAGGTATCGGATTGTGGCTGGTATATCATGAGTTCGAGCCCAGTACCAATAAAGACCTACCGTGGAGGGGAACGATGCACATTAAATCTATCGAAAGCTCAAGCATCCTCACGTTGGTGTAGTGTAGTAGTTAGGAGATTGGGTACCAGCTCAGGTGTCGTCCTTGTCACTTGACCATGGTTCAAAATTACGAGTTCTGTTTCCAAAAGCCCTCGTGTAGCTGAACGGTGCGACCTTAATATTCACTCACTCAGTCACTCCAAACACGTCACACAAGTTTTTTTTGTCTCCATCACGTTATTCTGTTTTTGGAACTCAAACAACATGCGAATTCTGTACATAATTTACTCACTTATGCTACAGTTTTACAATGTGTATAAAGGATCAATAGTATTCAAATCTAAATATTTAACCCTATAAGTACCATTCGCTTTAAAATTCCACAGAGTAACCATTTTTATGAATGCTCTAACGATACTCAGCAGGAATATTCTTTGAAATCTACTCTTCCAAGATACATGACAGCATGGGTTCTATGATGAGTATTTTAGCAAGGAAGGCGAATAGTAGAAATTGCGCTTTCAGCGGATTGCGAAGATTGTTATTGTTCCGAAGATTGATTTGTTCCGAAAAAATGGTTAATGTCAAAATATAAGTTTCTTATTTTCTTTTGTATGTTAATGTAGACCAGAGAAAATATTTGACTATTTATTTTAAGCGAACAGTGTACATAATTAATTTTACAGTTGAATATCTTTAATTAATTAATTAGCTCTAAAGCTTGAATTTCCCGAAGTTGAGTATTTTGTTTATGTATATAAACTTAATTTCCAATGTAGTGATTCAAAAAAAAAATATTGCATGAAAAAAACTGCAGGAAATCATATTGCGGTAAGTAAAGAGTTAAACCGATTTCAGTCGGATCTACATTTTCGCTAAGGATCGACAACGCATAAAATTGACCGTGTTCAAAAAAGACAGAATTTTCCCTTGTACCCAATACAAGTGAGAAGACATTTTTACTTGTTTGCATTGATTTACTAAGACATTTAAATAATAACAAATTGTTAATTTTAACATTTTTTTATAATTTTTATTGATAATTCAATTAAAATATTTTTCCTTATTACATATTAATTATATTTAAGTTTAAAAACAACATCTTCATTTGGGATGTTATATTCAAAATATTATAATTACCGTACATTTTACTTATGTTATTATGGATATATTAATTAAAGTACTTTAAGAATTTGTGTGTGTGAGAAAAAATAAACTACCTACTAAACACTTGTTCCAGTTATCTTATATTGCATATCAAACCATAAAATATTACACGAAAACCTCGAAATTTTACGAGGACTAAGACGTTGGTCACATTTTATCCTAAAATTTCCCATATTAGTAAACTAAAAGAAAAATGAGCCGACACTTTTTAACACTTATCAAATCTAAGCAAAGATATAAAATTATAATTTAAAAAAACAAATTATCGATACATTTATTTTGGTTCTGAAGTGATTACATAATTTTGTACTTTGATTCCATCAATATTTCAAATAATAATTGAGCAAAGAAAATTAATTTTATTTAAATGGAGTTTAATTGAAGTTTGATAACTTTTGCCTTGAAGCATTATGAAACCAATGAATCAATATCAAACAGGAAAATAAAACCAAGCTTGTATGTGTATGCATTAAATTTTGAGATAATTCAGTTGTAAGTAATTGGAAATTTTGTGACAAATATAATTAACTATAATTTTTTTCAAGAATAAACAGGTGAATTTTCATAACATGGGTGCGTTATGTGATGATTTTTATCTAATACTCATCAACAAATTATGCACATACTTTTTAGAAAGTTATTCTAACCATAATTGCTTTCCAAACTAATCTATAGATTTTTTGGGAGGCATTCCTGTCAAACCATTACAAGAAAACAAACCCCAACTCAAGTTTCGCTGTTTTTATCAGCAACTCTAGATAATGATTTCTTTCCGAAAATAGTACTTAAATTTCCCCTTAATTTATTCCGTAAGTCCTTCAAATGTTCTAACAAATCCCAAAATTAAAATATTTTTGTACATGAATTTGAAATATTTTAGCATTTTGAAGAATTAGTCGCTTAATTTGTAAAAAGGATAATCTTGCTAAAAGCGCTTAGCATGCAGTAAAAATTGAGAAAGTGACGTCACATGGGACGTCACTTCACTAAGCTTCGCTGTTTTAGTAACAACTTATTAGAAAATTTTCCTTTGGTTATTAATTCAACTTTACTAACTAAAGCTGCGTAGATGTAGTGCACTACTATATCGGTTAGTCTCTCTGGGGATTCATTAAAATCAATTGATAAAGTTTCCGATATGTGATTTTGAAATTTCAGCAAACTAATGATGGTTATTGATGCAATCAGGTTGCTTAGCCATTGTTTTGGGAACTTTAATTAGTGGTTTTATGTACCTCATTAAAATGGAACAACTGGCCTGCATAAAAGTTAATATCGTCTGCGTTCGAAATGGAATAATTTTACAGTAATACCTCGAACTTACGCGATAGGTGGGACTTGGTGATAACCGCGTAAGTCGAATTCCCGTATGTTGGAGTATAATTTCGCATATAAAACATTTAAATTATTTCTTGTTAGGGACGGAGATAAAAACAAATAATAATTTAGAAAGAAAAATGTGTAATACAGTCTCAGATAACAGAAGTACAAAATTAAAAATGGCCTTATTTTGAAGTAGAAAGTTTCATAAAATCTAACAAAGTAGTCTACGGCTCACAAAGATTTTTTTCGCCAACAAAATTTCCTCGTAGCATGCTAATAATTTTTTTATTCCTTATTTTAATGAAAAATTACGCTCTTTACTGGAGTCTAAATTTTTTCAAATGTGTAACCTCTTTTCAATTAAATTGAGGTTTTCTTTCAAACTTGCAACTTACATCCGGTCTTTTGGTTGAACTAGGTTTAAAGAGACTCAAGTTTCACCATTTCTTGCTTTTGTTCATGATTTTCTCTGAGCTCATCAAATGTCAGCTCTTGATTGTGAGAATCCAGCAGTTTTCTTGAACATCATCTCTAAGCACTTCTTCATTCAATTGCCTTTCAAGATCGACAACCTCTTCGATCACATTACCAAGTTTACTTTTTTTTTCTTAAGACGAATCGACGAGATCCGAAATTCGCGTAGCTCCGGGTCCGCGTAAGTCAGGGTAGAGCATAAGTCGAGATATTACTGCATATCTTACGATGGATCAAAAAACTATTTTATAGAATTTCAAAATCTACGTAAGTGGAAAATATGTGTGTTCTCTAGTAAATAAACGATGGGGAAAATAGAACAAAAATTACTTGTTAAGTTATGTACTTTTACAAAGAGGATGGAGTGCAGTTTTTTTTGTTGTATTTTTATAAAAAGTCAATATAATTATTGTTACAGAAAACAGGTATTTGAGTACATTTAGCATTTACTGAGATGAGAGGACATCCATAAAATAGTTACAAGAAAAAAACATCAGTTACGTTTGGCGGCTTTTTTAGTATTAATTTAAAAAAAACTATTGAGTCTCTTAAAATGACAGTGAATGATGAAGGGGTAGACAGAAAATAGTTTAGAATGGACTAGATCGACGGTATTTTTAAATATCATCATACGGAAATATTCTTTAAAATTATTCAACATGAAGAAATCGAACTTTTCTCCCTCTGGTTTAAGTTCAAATGTAAGTTCAGTTTTATTTTTAAAAAAAATAATAATAATTTTGACTGCTAGAACATCCAAGCTGGATTGTTGAACAAAACCTAAGATCAAGATAAATCTACAGTTTTGTTTACTTGTATCGTATTAGAAATACCTTTTCCATGAGTTTGGATTCACAACTGAAGTCATAAATACAAAAGTAACGCATTTATATTTTATATCTTGAAGGAATTTTTATTAGAAATATACTAAAAAAAGTGTGTGGGATTTTTTTTTATGACCACAATGATAGACGTGAAAACTTCAGGTGTAGTAATGTTATTTCAGGGACTAGTTCGGTGAATAAAAACTAGGGGATATTAGTATTGTCCTATAAAATTATTTATTCATATGTCTGTACATACAAAGTAAATTTTTGTGTGAAATATACAATCCTATTTGTGAATTAATTGTATTCTTAGAAGGAAACGATAGGTTTATGGTAGCTGAAATAGGTTATAAATATTTAAGATTCAAAATTTATTTAAATATCTGTAAAAAAACTCCGTCAACCGTTGGTCCGTACTTCCTCGTACTTAGATTTGGATAATTTAACATAATTAAAGTGAATCGTGATTTAAAAAATCAACTAAAGGCTTTAATTTGTCTTTTGAAAAATCTACTTTAAAAAATTCCCGCTTAAAATCATAGATAATTTTTTCAGAAGACCCGATCCGACTTTGCGAATTTTGGTTGTAATTTAACAATTTTCAATCCTTTCCATGAATTAATTTAAGAGAAGGGATAGTTGATTGAGAAGAGAGGAATCTTGGTCAAAACATTTAAAAAAGAGATTTAATCAAGATTTATATCACATAATCTCTAGCTTATACTAGCTCTTTTGTCATTGCATGACAGTTTTGTACAAATATATCTGATGCTGCTCGAAGGTAAGCCTTCTTAATTATATTTTGTTCTCGTGTATTTAAATTGTTTTATGTAATTTTTTTCTTAATACCATTATACTTAATTTTGTTATTTTAAATTTTTAATTGTTTTAATTTTCTTTTTAGATTCAAAGTAAATATTTAATTAATGTGATTAATAGAACTACACTCAAGAACATTGAAAAAAGCGACCCAAGAAGAAAGCATCGGATTGAAATTAAATTTAATACACATAATGATACAGATGAGAGATTCACTTGATCTCAAAATCAAGAAAATTAAACGAATACAAGGTGTGCAACGACACAAATAAGGGGCAACTTCAAAATAGCGCATTGGACAACCTCCAGCTGCAATGGATGCCGCCCCACGGTCTACAGACAATTTACGTTGTCCTGAGGCAGATGGGCCCACAAATCTTGAACAGCCAACTCTAAATCATGTACAGAGTGACACAATGGCATCTGTCGTTTTAGCTGATCCCCTACGTGCTCTACAGGAGACAAATCGGGGGAGCGGGCCAGCCACGTAAGAGTCTGATAAAAAGGCGTAGGAAGTCTTGAGCAACTCTTGCTGTAAGCGGACGAGAATCATCTTGCTGGAAAATTGCCCTGGGAGACCATTTAGGAAAAGTCCTACACGGGGTCGAAGAATATCATCAACGTAACGTTGGCCCGTTAAGGTTCCACGCATCACAATTAAAGTGGACCGGCTATCATAGGCTATGACCCCCCAGACCATTACAGCAGCTCTGCGGGCAGTGTGACGTAGAACAGTGTGGGGGGATTTGTACCGGTCACCAGGGCGCTTCCACACCCGTACACGGTTATCATATGTTCCCAAAACTAACACGGATTCATCACTAAACACAACCTTTTGCCAAACTGTGACATTCCACATTAATCTGGCTTGGCATCACTGTAGACGCAGTTGCTAATGTTCCGGTGTTAAAGGGAGTGCACGGAAACGGCTCTTGGATTTAAGATTTGCTTCTGCAAGGTGTCTGGAAATTGTTTGTGGATAATTGCTACACTTACATCTGCTCGTATCGTTGAATGAGTCACTGTGGGGTCCACAAGTACTGGCCGCACGATCCTTCGATCCTCTCTCTTCCTTGTTTTCCTGGTCGCTCCCGACCCGTTTTTCCGCGCGTGGGTACCTTCTCGTGTCCACTGCTCCCAACAATTTCTAACGGCATACTCCGAACGATGCACCTGGCCAGCAACACGGCGCGTCGACCAGTTTGCAGTTTTCATCCCGATGATCAGGCCTCTACCAAACTCGCTTATTTGTGAGAAATGTCTTCTAGCACGTTTACCTTGCATATTTCGATTACCAATGTCTTCCTACAATCTTGGGTAATCATCACGTTTATGAATCTTCGAATTAGCGCTGGCTTATATAGCACCCTTTTCCTGATTGTAGCACCACCTCGGCGTGTATGAGCATGCGTATTGGCACGAAACTAGGATCATTTGCATATCACATTATTCTGTACTTATTTGCAAAGTTTCGCTATTGTACTTAGTTTCCTTCTTGGGTCGCTATTTTCAATGTTCCTGAGTGTATTTGTTCATTGTTATTCCCATTTACTTACAAAAATAGATTTTAACTCTTAAATTCACTGCAAAATTGCTAATGATAATTACACTATTTACTTAGTTTTATAAAAATGTGTCCTTTTTCCACATTTTGTTTACTTTTAGTGTATTATTTCTACTACCGCATTTGATTCGCTTGGGAGTGGCGGGGGGGAGGATGTATCGTCTCTTCTATTCGTTTTAGGGGTGTTTATGTCACGGACGACGTTGTACAAGCAAGATTTCCGACTGAAGACAAAAAAAAAAGAAAGAGCGTTACAAACCCGAGCGTGACGTTCATTCATGTTCACTATTCTGCAAAACACGCTTATGTAAGTTATCACTTCAAAAAGATTTAGAGAATGTATAAGATATAAGGATAATGTAGAAGTACTATGGTGGGGAAAATCGGAAAAAATGTTAAAATTCAAACAAGGTTGCAATTTAAGCTGAAAAAAAAATTCTGTTTTACCATAAAATTTGAATAATTTAGTAAATAATTAACTTGTATATGTTGATCACAAACATTACTGCATAAAATGACTTTTTAATTTTGTCTCGAATAATACTGTAGAATTAAAGCAAGATGTATTGCGGAACATAATTGTTTTCTTAAAAAACCCTTAGAATCACGGATAAAGTTTAAAATACACTGGTGTGCAAAAATTAAGGACGAAGTCGAAAAATTAGCATATCAGCTGAACGAAGAGGCAGAGCGGACAGAAAGACCAATCAGGAGATTAAGTAAGGTGGTGTACGGTAGCACATGCGCAGATATGCAGGTAGACGTAATGGGGGAGTGTCTGAGTAGTATAAAGCATGTTGTCGGTGTAAGATCAGTATTTCTGGCAAAGAGATTGCACGCCGTATAGCAGTTAAAATCACGCCGAGTTGCTGGCTCAGCGAGAAATGGCGAATAATCAATCTGTTAGACGACATCTGGATGATTTTACCCGAGGTCGAATCATTGGGAAGTTGGAGGAAGGCCGCAGTGTGACAAGTGTGGCTGCAGAGTTCGGAATTGCTCACAGCATCGTTTCACGACTTTGGAGACAATTTCAAACTGCAGGAACAGCTATCCGGGGGTTCAGTAGTGGTCGTCCACGAGGAACCTCACCCGCAGATGACCGGTACATTGTCTTACAGGCCAGAAGAAACAGGCGGCAGACAGCGGGAGAAATCGCTAGACACACGACACAGGTGACTGGACGACCGATATCGCGTTTTACCGTGGCCAGAAGACTGCACGGTGGTGGTCTGTTTGCACGACGCCCTGTACGGTGTGTACCTTTAACGCCTGCCCATTGGAGAAGGCGTTCTCTGTGGTGCCGGGAACACCGGAATTGGAGAGACAATGAATGGGGACGAGTACTCTTTACAGATGAGAGCAGATTCCGTTTGAGTAGCAATTCTCATCGCATACTCATCTGGAGAGAGCGGGGAAGCCGCAATCATCCCTCGAACATCATTGAAAGCGACAGGTATGGAGGTCGCGGTGTTCTCGTTTCGGGAGGCATCATGCTTGGTAGTCGTACAGAGCTTCACATCTTCGACGCAGGTTCAGTCTACGGGACCCGTTATTGTAACGAGATTCTCCTTCCATATGTGCGTCTTTTTAGAGGCGCTATGGGTCTGCAGTTCCTTTTCATGGACGACAATGCACCATGTCATCGCACAGTAGCTGCAAAACAGCTCTTAGAGAGTGAGGATATTGAACGTATGGATTGGCCGGCACGATCTCCGGATCTCAATCCCATCGAGCATGTATGGGATTTTCAAAATGAATTTTATGCACAAAAAGAAATACATAATTTGTAATAGGAGCATTGAAAAAAAATGTGAATAAATCTCGTAAAACATATTTTTCAGAGAAAATGCTTGTATTTCCCGAAAATAAAGCTCGCAATAGAATACAAATCGTGAAACTGTTTGATTTCATGATTAATGAAAAAGAATATGCTACACAGAAATAATATGTATTTACATTTCTTCTAATAAATGTAACCTTAATAAAATATCTCATTTTATTTGCTTTTATTTTTAAAATTAACACTTATTTTTTTTTAATAAATGTTACTTTGCTTTTTTTAAAAATTTTAATTAATAATTCCAGAAATTAAAACGTATATCATCAAATTATTTTCTTGTAAAACAACTGATTTATAATTACTAAAATTTAACATTTTTCATCCAAAAAAATATGCAAATATGTAAGCAATTGTGAGATTTACAAAAAAAATTTTTATATTAGTAAACAACTGCTTGATTCCTCAATCTAAAAACATTTTACATTTGCAGCTTTGTTTTTAGTTGTCATTTCTTTTAGCATTACAAAAATTTATTGTTAATTAACTTAGAATGTTGTCCCTTTACGCGAAATACATCAAAAGAAATTAATCTTAAGTATCTCAAGTTTCTCACAGATTAAATCAATTAATTAGGAACTAATTCTGGGAATTCTTTTTGGCATAACTTCAATTAATTAATAAAATATTGCAAACGAAACTTTCTCCTTTAATTTCTCTGATAAGATTAAGGCATAATATTTCATATTTTTATCCTTAATTGGATACGTTATTATTAAAAAAGGATTAATAACTTACCTTAAAAAAGAAAGGTATTTCAATAGTTAATTAAATGAAAATATAAGACAAATGACCATAAAAAAAGCTTATGCTTTTATGAAGTATTTGCGTAAGAGAAAGAGATATATTCATATCTTTATGTAATTTTTTTTATTAAAAATAATTGCGAACATTTTGCCTAGAGAGAGAATTACTTTTCATTACTCTCGTATACATTATTTTTTATTATTCAAAAAATAAAGGTATAATTAACTTCTATTATTTTAACAGACTTCTAATAATTTTACATACCGGCATTTAAAATTTCAAAGGATGTATTATAGTTAAAAAGAAATTGTTCTGTATTTAAAGCTGATATTTATTAATTTATTAATAATTAGAGATGTTACAAGTATATTTTTTAAAATTATATTATTAAAACTTTTTTTTTAGAAAAAAAGTCTGTGTTGTTAGAAGTATTTTTTTTAAAAAAAAAAGTTGAAAGGCTTAAAACTTTTATAACTGTAGAAGTTTTTGCAATCTATTCATTTTTTGAGATTATATATATTTATAGGTTTTCGATATCCTTTGCGGAATCAATATGTCAATATGGTATGTTTGCAGTAGTTATTTAAAATGAAGGTAATAAATAAGTATATTAATAATTTGCATACAACAGTGCTTCTCAAACTTTCAATATACGCGATTCACTATTCAATCATCTTTTTTTATCACTCCCCCCTCTATACAATAACAATGTATTGAATTCAATAATACTATACTTTGACACTAAAGCTACAGTGTTTTACTTTGAACTCTTATGTGCCACTGACGTATAAAAATGTCTCACTCTGCCAAATAACTAATTTTTGGACGCATATATACGTCTTTCCGAAGAACAATCTTTTCTGTGCAGTGCTATACATAAAATTATTCCGACGGCTTTGAAATGCTATAAAAGAACCCAATAACATTTGTGAAGAGTTTATTTATTTCTTTTCTTCCCCTCAAAAAAACATCAAAATACGCTCGTCTGCGTGGTAAATGGTAGTATTGGGGAGCTAATTGCGTAACTTTTAACCGACAGTTAAGGAATTAATTATAAACCGTACAAATTATCAAGATGTCGATACAAGCACTAGGGGCACTGATCAAGCTTGTTCTTAACTTAGTGTTGTTAAATCAATAATAAAATATACATTGTACAATACTGATACTTTTATAAGTGTATTATATCAGTGTAAATGTGTATTCTATATATTATTTATATCAGAAAGTATTTTGTTTGTTTACTTTCAGTAAATTAATAATTTTTTAAATAATTTTTTTTTTGTTTTCGACTTTTCAATATGCTCGCCCCCCCCCCTGTAGAGTTTTAGCGCGCCCCGCAGTTTGAGAAACATTGGCATACAATATTTTCAATGTGATAAAATGTCTTTAATGGATATTATCCGATAATCTATATATTTGGTTACTTTAGAATGGTTCTTCGTGTATTATTCCAACACAAATAAGAAAAATAGCAATGTGAGATTTGAATGTATTGATTTTCAGTAATGAAACCTCGGATTTAAATTCATTATTTATGGTCATAAGCACATATTTTGAAACAGATAGGATACGAGCCGTTACCCATCTGATTTGAGGGTATTTCTTAATACTATAATATACTGTTTCAAGTTATTGATATCCAGCCCTCGCATCAAGCTCTGAGATTGCATAAAAACACATTTTATGTATCTCTCGCTTCTTGATATAAGAAAGGATTGGATTTAAATATCTTAAACGTTGGGGTATATTTTTTTAAGCTCCCCCAGAGTCAATTTACATAGAACTCGTTTTTAGAAAATCTTCACTCAAATAAATTATAGTTTAAGAAAACTAAAAAGCACGCTTTTATAGTTCATAGAACTAAAAAAATAACAATTCTTAATAAATAAGAATAAAATAATTTGCGAGAAAATTATTGTCAATGTGGTAAAATCGTGGAGGTGTTTCGTACTACATTTTTACTCTAACCCTGTATTTCGGAATAGAACTAGTACGAAATTACAACAATTTATATCAAGCACCCCACGCTTTTACAACAATGACATTCATTTTTGCGTTAATCATTTTATTCTTATACATTAAGAATTATTATTTTACTCTTTAGTTCAATGAAACATAAAAGCGTGTTTTTTCAAAATCTTTTTAACTATCTTTTATTTATTGATGCATTCATTTTTTTTGCTTCAGGGCCGTAGCTTAATCTTTTAGTCACCAAATCTGGATTTTGTCACCAAATATGGAAATGGAAAATCGTTGATCCTGATCAGGTCAATGGAACAAAATTATTAAATTATTGTTATTGTGATCGGTCCTTGACAAGTGTGCAAAATTTTGAGTTAAGCTTACCTTTTAAAGAGGGTAAAAATTGAGTTCAAAGAATCCATTACATACAGGTAAAACTAATAAAAGAATGTTAAAAAAAAGAGAGATTTCTAACGTTTAAATCTGTAAGTCTGGTTCAAAATCGACAATTTTTTATATTTAATGTCCACTTCCACAAAATTCAGTCTTAGAGTGTCTCTATTTAACAAAAAAAAACTTGCCTACTTAATTTCAAGTCTGTAGGTCTTATAGTTCAAAACGCCGTAATTTTTATATATAACGCCCATGTAAAGCCCTTGGAAGTCGGTTTCCTCCAAACCTATTCTTAACCAATTTTTACCTAACAAAAGTAACATGCTTACTAACTTACAAGTTTGCAGGTCTAATATTTTCGGGGATCTGTTTATGAGTGAATGAGTCACTCTTTTTTTATATAGATGCGATTTCTAAATTATATAACATATTAGAATACAAGTTAAGAAATTCGAAGAACACTTCAGGAATATCGAGTATACTTAGGAATATTGTAAGACAGAATTTAACAGCACTGAGCAAAAGAGAAAGAAAAGGCTTTACTTTTTTCCGACATTTAACACATTTAAAGAAATCTAAGATTTTTTTTAAAATTTGATAACTAAGCGTGGTATTTTTTTTTCTTTAATGTAAAATTAAATACCTAATACACAACATCTGTATAGATTTTTAATATATTCAAAGCCTTATAAATATACGCATATACTCATATATAATTATATATTTTTGAGTATTAACTTCCCCGTTTATTAGCTTAGACATCGGTAAAAATCACTTGTTATAATTAATTCTTTTTAAGGAATAAATTATATTTAGAATTTTTTAATCTTATATGCATCGTTTTCACTTAATTATTGTTCTTAATAAATGTGTGAAAACGGATGTAGAAAATATTTACGGGAGAAATTATATTAGTGGAAAAGAAAAATTATTGAAAGGAAAGTATAAAAACATCTTAAAATAGAACTGTGTGAAGCCAGCTTCATTTTTTTTAAAAAATGATTTATCTGCAGTTTACTCAGAGAAAAAATATAGAATTTTTTGACACTCGTTTTGTTGAATCCTTAAAACTTTATTGTTTTCAATGTTATTTTAAGGAATATATTTTTTTCTTTCCATTTTGTTACATTTTTCCTACGGTCATATTGACGTTAAAGCTTTATTGGTCAAGGTAAAGGGAAAAAATACGTACTAAAATTTTTGGTGTAACAGAGGGAACATTGTACTATTTGTCTAATTTTATTTTAAAAACCATTTTTCATATTTTTTTCAGAATTGATTTAGTTTACAAAAAAGATGAGAGGTATGGCATTTTAGAATTTAGATGTGTTAGTTTTCCATTGACGTATGCTAAGGGTTTTGCATTTTCAAATGGTATTTAGGTAAGCATATTCATGTTAAGGATTGAGGAGATGTAATGTCACATGTAAATGAGTAAATTAAGGATTTCATCAAATCCCTAAGGAAGATTATCAATTTACGCAAGATGTTAAAATAAGAACACTTTAAGATGATGTCCCTAAGAAAAGTAAGCGATTTGATCAAATCTATAAACTGTTTCAGTGAACTGATGGAATAATATTGTCAAGAGTTTAAAAGTCTTTATTTAGCATATATAAGAGCATTATTAAAGGTAGTGTAATTAATACAACAATAATCATTGAATTACAAATTACTTATTCGAAATTAATTAATAAAATATTTAGATAATAAAGCTTCTTTTTCTTATAAAAGGATATCTTTGTAGTAGAATTACAAACATTCTTTTTTAAAATTATACATCAATGTAGTGTAATTCAGAAATATCCTGCTTCATTCGTAACACCTTTTTTTCAGTTATTATTTCCCTTTTTAAAACAGCTTTTTTTTTACCGTTAAAAGCTTTTTTTTTATTAATAAAGAGAGCGTGGTCGAATTCTCTAATTTGTTTGCTTAAAATTTTCAATTTAAGTTTTATCCAGTTTCTAATTTTCAGGCATATAAAAGTGATACATCAATCGGAAGATAATAATGCAAAGAATATAACTAAATAAAACACTAAAAGAATTGTATTTAAGTCATTTTATGTTGGTGCGTCACGTCAGAAACCCGACGCTGCCTGGCACGGACGAGGAGAGGGGGATGTAAAAAAGAGTGGTAACAAGAGAAAACAGAGCTCTACAAATGCTGACTTGTTCACTTCATCATTTCGCTAAAACAATTCGGGGATTTATTTAAATCACTTACTTATATCAGGGAAATGGCCTCAAAGAGACGTTATTTTAAAATCTTGCGTGAATGGATCATCTCAGAGATTTAAGGAAATCCCTAATTTCCTCATTTTTCTGCGACATATGTTGCAATTTCCTGGATTTTGCTCTTTTACATTAACAGAAATACCATACCAGTGTCACAATTTTCCACATAAGCGTGCTTATGGGGAGTAATGGGGGTGTAAAGAAAAAGCATAAAAAAGCACATTTTCCTCTGAAACAGGTAAATCCTACGCAAACACTGTGAAGATAATTTTATTGCATTCCAAAGCCTTCAGAATAGCTTTAATGACAACAAAGTAAACAAATGAATCGTATTTCAGAAATACGTATATATATACACGCCCTAGTTGCTTATCACACTGGTTGAGCAAGACGGATATACACGTCGGCAGCAGTTAAGAGGTAAAACTTGTTGATGATATGTTGTACTAAACATATATCTGATCTAGCAGAGATCTTAAAGAGAACTTCCAGGTTTTAAGAATTATATTCAAGAATAATCCCTATTTTCCCAGAAACCGTTAACTCCACTAATTCTTTCAAAATTATCCATCTTAAAACAACAACAAAAAGAAAAGCCTTACTTATAAAAAATTCCAAAGTATAATTTCCTGTTCTTGGAGGGTTAAACTTTTATCAAGGAAATAAAGTTTTTTTTTTCTTTGTGCTCAAAACCCAAACAAGAAAATCTTGGCAAAAAATTGTCCAAATAAAAAATATATTTTGAAGGTTTTTACTTCTGAAAAAAAGACTATAGAGGCTTTTTTAATATGGCTATAGAAAACAATTTTTTTAGAACATACCATAATTACCATGGTTATACAAGAATGTGACACGGTTCTAAGAACCTTAATAGGTCTCCATCTTAGTCCAAAGACTTTTGTTGTACCTATATTTCCTGTGTCTCTTGAGCTCCAATTTCTTTCTTCTTTGACATTGTAGGTTATAAAGGGTGTTTTTTTTAGAGGAATAGAATTTTAAATTGCAATAAAACCACGATGTATTATTCGATTGACATG
This sequence comes from Trichonephila clavipes, assembly GCA_019973935.1. NCBI lineage: Eukaryota > Metazoa > Arthropoda > Arachnida > Araneae > Nephilidae > Trichonephila > Trichonephila clavipes. Next base: position 872,656 of record BMAU01020360.1, on the reverse strand, counting down.
AATTTTTTTTATTCGAAAGATAATTTTGTGGCATTACATTTTAAATATGATTTCTGGCATAGGACTGCCACGGCTGGCTCGGATGTAGTTTAATCTGGACGTCCAAATTTCGATGACGTTTTCCAACATTTGTGGCCGCATATCGGCAATAACACGGCGAATGTTGTCTTCCAAATGGTCAAGCGTTTGTGGCTTATCCGCAAAGACCAATGACTTTGCATAGCCCCACAGAAATAGTCTAGCGGTGTTAAATCACAAGATCTTGGAGGCCAATTCACAGGTCCAAAACGGGAAATTAGGCGGTCATCAAACGTGTCTTTCAATAAATCGATTGTGGCACGAGCTGTGTGACATGTTGCGCCGTCTTGTTGGAACCACAGCTACTGGACATCATGATTGCTCAATTCAGGAATGAAAAAGTTAGTAATCATGGCTCTATACCAATCACCATTGACTGTAACGTTGTGGCCTTCAACGTTTTTGCAGAAGTACGGACCAATGATTCCACCAGCTCATAAAGCGCACCAAAAAGTCAGTTTTCTGAATGTAACGGTGTTTCGACATACACTTGTGGATTAGCTTCACTCCAAATGCGGCAGTTTTGTTTGTTGACGTAGCTATTCAACCAGAAGTGCGCTTCATCGCTAAACAAAATTTGCTTATGAAAATCGACCATTATTTTCGAAATAAAATTACACAATTTGAAAGCGTTGTTCAGGCGTGAGTCTATTCATGATGAATTGCAAACCAAACTGAGAATAAATCTCTTGACAGCTGTTAAATCGGTCGCCATCTTGGAAAGTAATGCCAACTTAAACTTCTATACCTGGAAAAAAAATACTCTGTACAACTTTTTCACTTAGTATCTGATTTAATTTTACTGTACTACATATATATATATATATATATATATATATATATATATATATATATATATATATATATATGTATATATATATATATATATATATATATATATATATATATATATATATATATATATATATATACACACATTTCAACATTTTTGTTTAACTAATATTAAAATGCTTTGTGTAAAATATATATCTAACAGTCAAAATAATGAGTTAATAAAAAAAAAAAAAATAACATTTTTTTCTATTTTTAAGTGTTAAATAAAACAATTTTCCAATTTCCTACCTTTTAACTTATATTTTTTTAGTGACGTTTGGCTTTGAAGTTACATGAGGGTTATTAGTGATGGATCTTATAATTTTGAACGATGGTCAATTGAAGAGAAGGACATCTAAATCGGCACACTATTTCTAAATGTTCACGAACTTATTAACTTCAGGAGCTAGTGTTTGACAAAGTATACAAGTTCTTCTAAAATAATGGTCTCGAATGCCCTCATAATCTCGAACCCTCGACTTCTACAACCACGAGTCTGTGATCATGATTATATATATCAGCTACTTCTACTATTTCATATACAATTAATAAATGTAAGGAAATGTTGTTATAATTCATTGCATATTTCTTTTGTATTTTCTGATTTCATAATATTCTTCCCGACGTAAGGCATTTTCCATAATTTTATTTTCTTAAGTATGTTATATACTTAATAGCATACTAAAGATATGTAAAATTATAGTAAGAAAGGTAATAAAAGCAAGTATTTCACAACTTATTACCAATTGTACTAGTTATTCTTTGCATTTTACTGCAAAAAGTATCTAGTATTTTTATACTGATACCGAATTAAAACACTATAATTTTTAGAAAAAAATTTAAATTTAAATTTTTTAAACGTAACAATAGTTTCACATGAATCAAATAAATTTTACATAATTAACTTTCAATGTTTTATTTAAAATGTATAGAATTTATCATATGATTTGTTAATTAACGCAAACTCATAATTCTATCAAAAGCAATAAATATGCTCAGTAAAACTCAGATGAATAATCATTTTAAAGAAAAAAAAATATTTATATCTTCAAACGATATTATAAGGTTTATTAAATATTTTTCATTTTAGAAGGATGTCAAATCAATATTGATTTAAAAAATTTTAAATACTCTTTGTGAGAAAAATAAATTATTTATCCATGGTCATTCTCCATTGCTTCGATTTTCGAAGTATTTATTTTCTGTAGAAATGTATTGAAATGACTTTGGGGGATCATTAATATTAAAATATATTTTCATAAGATTTGAACAAATCTTTCTGCATTCGTTCGAAAAAATTTGTGTGGGGAACCCGCTACTTGTTTCCAGAAAATTTTCATTCTTTTAAGAAAACCTCATGAATCATAGAATTCACTATTATTAAAAGATATTTACGGAGATGAGTTAGTTTTGGTATCTGTGTGTGTGAAATTTTCTTACAAATTTATGTAGAACTCTCAAAAAGAATAATTTTTTTAAAGTGATTTTAATAGTTAGCATTACATTATCTCTTCAAAATAAATTTCTTATGTTTATGTGAAATATTCTTTTATGTATTGGATATTTTTGGGAGATTCTTTTTAATGTCAATGTTAAAAGCAAATTCATTTAATGTTTATCTACTATAAAATCAATTTTTAAATTACCACTATGTACCAAAGCATTATTAAAAAAGTTGATACTATATTGTATCTGAATGAAATACTTTACAGTAACTAAATGATTATAAATAAAATTGCTGCTTATTTTTTTAAAAATAACTTTGAATTCTACATGGTATAACACAAAAAAGCGAAACATTAAGATATCTATTATAGACTGGTTTAAAATCATCATTTTCATCAAAAAGAATTGAAATTTATTTTGTAGTCTATTTTTGTAGCCTGTTTAATAAGCTATCAAAAAATATCGTACTTTTAATTCTGAGTCAATTAGAAAAAAAAATTATAACTGTATTTGTTTGAGGCAGTAAGCCCAAATCGAAACCGGAAGTGTGATTTTTCGGTTGATTTTCACCGGCAAAATGAGATTTTTATTCATTTAAAATATTTTAACGAATTCTTTTACTGTTTTGTAAATTTTATTTCACTTCATAAATGTTTTAATAGATATATTTTGCTTTAAAATAGGCAACAGTTAATTGATTGCAATGTTTGTTTTGATTTAAACGAGTTGCTATCTTTTTATCATTTGTGTTCAAAATTAGATATTTTTATAACTTTTTTATTAGTACTTTTATATAGAGTTATAATTATTTTTAATTAAATTAAAATAATCATGCGAAAAACAAGATCAATGAGGCCAAAAAAAAAGAGATTTCCAGAGAGCAGTATTTGTTGGAGAAACATTGAAAGAAAAATCAACGGATCTTCCAAACTCAATTATTAATTCAATTAAAAAGACTTATAAGGAGCTTTGCAATCAAAATCTTCTAAGAAAATGTCTTCACGGGAAAGCTCAGAATTTGCAATGAAAGTCTTAACAATGTCATGTGAGTGAGTGAGTGAGTGACTGTAAAATTTAATGGCGCAAGGGCCAACTATGGCCAAACAATGCCATGTGGAATATAATGCCGAAAGACAACTTTGTTGAGCTACAAACACTCCGTTTAAGGAATTATATTGCAATAATACTTTTTAATTCTGGGTTTGCTAGTCCTTTACCTCTGCTTCAAAAGTTAGGAAAGAAATTATATTCTGAAATGAAAGGTTATTTTTGGTACCTTGACAAAACGAGAATTGTTGATTGTACAAGGCATTCTAAACCAGATAAGAAACTGTCTCGTAAAAAAGGAAGACCCTTCAAAAATGTAAAAGTTTAAACTATAAGGTTCAGGAAGGCACAACATACAAATCTGGAGAGTTTTAATACCTTACTAAATCTTTAAACAGTTTAATTGTAAATATAAACTTTATTTTGCATTTTCTGAAGAATGTTATTTTTGAACATAATGGTTAACGGCAAGAGTGATATTTCTTAGAGTAAACGAAATATCCTTATGAAATATTTTGAGTTTGTTCTTTGTATTATAACGAATGCTTTCTGCTAAAAAATCTAAGGGTAATTTTTCAATTAAGTTATTTTTAATGTAATTTTATATGAAGAAAAAAAAATTTTCTAGAAATATTCTGTGTTTTTTATTTCGAACACCTGTATTTCATAATTTTATTGTAAACCTTTTTTTAATATACAGCATAGTTAAAAGTTAAAAAATTGTATTCCTGCAAACATTATATTTGTTATTGTGAAATATATTTTTTAGAGTTGTTAGTAAAAGAGGAATTTTTTGTAATATTTTGGTACAAATTTCTCAATATTTTGAAAAATAAGGTTTCAAAAAATTCTTCTTGCTGTATTTTCATAGTTTTGCAGTATACTTAAATAATTATTTAATTGTTATTTTTTTAAATTAAATTATATTTTAGAAAATTGTCTCCGAACCCAGTTGGATACCTTAAAAGGAAATATTCCGAATGAGTGAAAACCAGTAGATGTAATATGCATGTATTGACCCAGCGGAATAAGGGTTAGTCAGGCTGAAGGGAATGAGTTCTAATCCCCAAGAATGCATGAATGTTTGTAAATGCATAGTACTTGTGCAGCAATGGGCCTATCTAAACATTCGTTGAACCGTAAGTTCTCTCGGGATATTGGTGGGAGAGGAATACAGGTGGGGGTCCACCACCCCAGAATGCTTCCCTCCGAATTGAGGTGGAACCGAGCCAAATAATACTGTTATAAATAATACTGTTCATGGGCCTCGATGTGACACCGTCAATCAAGTGGAAACATCAACCCAACATGTATTAAAAAGGAAACACTATGTGTATCATATGAATTGTATACTTTATTCATCAAATACATGCATAAGAGCCAAAATATCAGTAATGCGTCAGCCTGACTTGACTCTGATGCAAGTTTTTATCCAGTAGTGCATTGATTTGTAGTGTTGGTGAGTATCCCCCTGTAGGAAAGTCTGTCGTAGAAGATTCAACTAAAGAGTTCATTTGAACCAGGAGCAATTAAAAATACTTACTCATAAGTGCCCAAAATGTTCTATTGGGGTAAAATATGACACTGAACGGCCCAAAAGATGTTGGAGAAGTCTGTAGACAACCACTAAAATGGCGTATTGTGAGTGGTTGTGCCTTTTCCATTGAAATATAGATTCACGAGTCTTAGAAAAGAGTTTAAACAATTTGGGGCGTTGAATAAAGTCAACATATTGCGATGATGCAAAGGAGTCCTGAATAATGACAAAAGAGGCCCAGGTATCAAATGAAACTTCCCTCTACACTGGTGTGCAAAAATTAAGGACGAAGTCGAAGAATTAGCATATCAGCTGAACGAAGAGGCAGAGCGGACAGAAAGACCAATCAGGAGATTAAGTAAGGTGATGTACGGTAGCACATGCGCAGATATGCAGGTAGACGTAATGGGGGAGTGTCTGAGTAGTATAAAGCATGTTGTCGGTGTAAGATCAGTATTTCTGGCAAAGAGATTGCACGCCGTATAGCAGTTAAAATCACACCGAGTTGCTGCCTCAGCGAGAAATGGCGAATAATCAATCTGTTAGACGACATCTGGATGATTTTACCCGAGGTCGAATCATTGGGAAGTTGGAGGAAGGCCGCAGTGTGACAAGTGTGGCTGCAGAGTTCGGAATTGCTCACAGCATCGTTTCACGACTTTGGAGACAATTTCAAACTACAGGAACAGCTATCCGGGGGTTCAGTAGTGGTCGTCCACGAGGAACCACACCCGCAGATGACCGGTACATTGTCTTACAGGCCAGAAGAAACAGGCGGCAGACAGCGGGAGAAATCGCTAGACACACGACACAAACGACTGGACGACCAATATCGCGTTTTACCGTGGCCAGAAGACTGCACGGTGGTGGTCTGTTTGCACGACGCCCTGTACGGTGTGTACCTTTAACGCCTGCCCATCGGAGAAGGCGTTCTCTGTGGTGCCGGGAACACCGGAATTGGAGAGACAATGAATGGGGACGAGTACTCTTTACAGATGAGAGCAGATTCAGTTTGAGTAGCAATTCTTATGCCGTACTCATCTGGAGAGAGCGGGGAAGCCACAATCATCCCTCGAACATCATTGAAAGCGACAGGTATGGAGGTCGCGGTGTTCTCGTTTGGGGAGGCATCATGCTTGGTAGTCGTACAGACCTTCACATCTTCGACGCAGGTTCTGTCAACGGGACCCGTTATTGTAACGAGATTCTTCTTCCATATGTGCGACTTTTTAGAGGCGCTATGGGTCTGCAGTTCCTTTTCATGGACGACAATGCACCATGTCATCGCACAGTAGCTGCCGAACAGCTCTTAGAGAGTGCTGATATTGAACGTATGGATTGGCCGGGACGATCTCCGGATCTCAATCCCATCGAGCATATATGGGATTTTCTAGGCAGACGCTTGGCAGCTCGTACCTTACCACCAGTAACGATTTGGGAGCTTCGATTGGCGCTGCAAGATGAATGGGCAGCAATGCCTCAACAACTCTTTGACACCCTCATTCTCAGCATGGGTAGACGCTGTGAAACCTGCCTAGCAGTCAGGGGAGATCATATCCCCTACTAAAGACCGGATGTTTCTTGCTGGACACCCATCACAGGGATGTTTCGGCCTTCGGTCGCATTGCGCTCCGTGCTACTTTTTCAATCAAGCTTCTTTTTATCCCTCTGATTTCTCTTGTAGTAAGTGTTGCTTACATTATACATGTCTTTACGTATTGGGGATCTTACGGTATGAAATGTGTTGATTTGGAAAGCTTTTGTACAAAGTTGTATTGAAAAAACCGTCTCGTCCTTAATTTTTGCACACCAGTGTATATCATAACTTCTGTGGTTTACCAGTGTTGTGGACCACACTTAGATTTTAATTCGTTCATTCCATAATACAGATTTAACTTAAATGACCCCACCTTATACGTATCGAACACAAATGAGGTTGTAACGAACGTCATAGCTATGCAAAACATGTTGACTTCATTCCGGACGACATGACCAATAAGGACACTCTTAAATTGTTCTGGGCATCTTGAAACCCATTCTTCTTACGTTCCTAGAGCGACTCCTCTAAACCAGCGTTTCTCAAACTGTGGGGCGCGGCCCCTAAGTGGGCGTGATATCTCTAAATGGGGGCGTGAGTATATTGAAAAACCAAAAATAAAAGATTATTTCAAAAAATTATTAATTTTATGAAAAAAGCAAAACAAAATACATTCTGACGTTTTAAATAATAAAATACACATTTACACGGATATAATATCCTTATAAATTAATCAGCACTGTACAATGTATTTGATAATAAATTTATCAAGATTAAACGATGAACAATTTTAATAATTAACACTGACTCCCATGGGTTTGTCATATACAAAAATTATATTCAAAATTTAATATCTATCTTGATAATTTGTGCGGTTAGGGTGTTAATTATTGCACCATGATTAAATATATTATAAATGATATAAGTTTACAACCATTTTAGAAAGTGAAAATATTAAACATTTTTATATATATTCCGTTCTCTTTCACTCCGTTAATATATTATTATTTTCCTAGCTGGTATTACAGTTTTAAGGTAACTCATTAAATCCATCATCAAATTCTTTCATTGCCAGGTACAACAAGATAGAAGACAACTAATCCAAACTTAAAAATATAGACATAAATTATTTATCTGACTAATAGAACTATAAATACACTACTTCCAACGAAGGTCTTGTTGAAAGAGGAATAGCATACCCAAGCTCATATCTGTCTTCCTATATCCATCAACACCCCTGTTACTACACGGTTTATAATTTAAGTCGTATTGTAGCTTTTTATTATCAATTTACATTATAATTGCATTCAATACAATTTTATTTTATGGGGGAGGAGGGCATGATGGAAATTATGATAGAAAATTGGGTCGCAAGTACTTACAGTTTGAGAAGCGCTGTTCTAAACGCATGCGCAGGAGAACGTCCTTTCAAAGCTTGGGACATAGCGAGCTGGAAAGTAAGCTGGTTTTGACAGATACTCCGGGTAAGATACAGAAGGTCAGTTGCGTTCAATGGCAGGCCTAAACTTCGGGAATAAACTATTATATATATATATCTTGTCTGACTACGTTTTCTTTTCCAGTACGTCACAAGGGGTAATTGGCGCATTGACTTACAAAACGTCATTTTTCGTTCCTTGAGTGACCTATCCATGGGTATGGCAATTACTGATCTGATCATTGACGTGATCAAAGGATATGAGAGCTGATCTACTTATCCAACTTTCACTTTCTATCATCGCTCTAGGATGATCGCTGAATTCTTGTCGCTCTGAATGGCCATAGTTCTCTCCTTCTGTTCAATATATTCGAGGGATGGTTTCATTACGATACTAATTTTGATCAACCTCGTGATTTAGCAGCTCTGCAACCTTAAGTCTAATTGCACATCCTTTCTCAAAATGGTTATATTTGCTCAAACTACTTACAAAACCGTCTGTGAGATATTACGCGTTCCGTAGACTTTAACTGAACTATTGTACATTCGCATATGGGATCATTGCGTTAACAGTGGAATGTTTTCTTCTGGATGTTCCATTACAACAGCGGGATCCAGCTAGTAAGTCAAAGGTTAGTCACTTGCTTACTTCAGTGTTTCTCAAAATGTGGGACCCAACCCCCTTGGGGGGGGGCGGGATAACCCTCGAGGGGGACGCGAGTATATTGAAAAGTAAAAAAAAAGGATTATTTAAAAAAATTATTAATTTACTGAAATTAAACAAGCAAAATACGTTCTGACTTAAAAAAATAAAATACACATTTACACTGAGATAAGACACTTAAAAATATATGAGTACCGTGCTATGTATTTTATAATTAACTTAACAATTCTAAGTAAAGAACAAGTTTATTAAGTACCAGTGACCCCACGGGCTTCTCATATATAAAATTATTTGCAAAATTAACACTTATCTTGATAATTTGTACGGTTTATAATTAATCCCTCAAATGAGGATTAAAAATTACGCAATTTCCCCAATGCCACCGTTTAACACGTAGGCGAGTGTATTTGGAGTATTGGGAAGGGGGAGGGGGTCGAACAGGAATAAATATGTAAATCCTCTGAAATAAATCAATTATTCGCAAACACTCTGAAGGTGATTTTATTGTATTTCAAAGCCTTCGAAATAATTTTATGGAGAGCAGGGCACATAATAGATCACTTCAGTAAGACGTATATATACGTCCGGGACAATCAGCGAACTGGTTGAGCAAGACATTTATATACGCCGGCGGAACGTAAGAGGTTAAAGTCATGTATCTGTAGTGCCAAAGTATAGTATTATTGAATTCAATACAATGTCAATGTATGGAGGAGGATGGAGACGATGAAAATTATGATTGAATATTGGGTCGTAAATATTGAAAGTTTGAGAAGCACTGGCTTACTTTTTTGTAAAGTGTACTTATAAGTAATTCCGCCCCAATTGGATAAAATTGTCTAAGGATAGAACTTTTTACTTTATGGAATGTTAAAAGAACATTAATTGGATAGAAAATGTTTTATTAAAAACTTGTACTTTAAAAGGTGTTCGAAATTAGGATCAGAAGTCATCTAGAAAATCTGGCACCAATGCTGCATGGAAATCCTTACGTTGTGAAAGATTCCCCCACACAGTCTTCTGCAGACGGCGCTGAACGAAAGGTTTCGTGAGCACCGATCCTGCTGGAAGTCGTCATTAAAAATCCGTTTCCAGAGGTAGTAGAAGGAATTCGTATTCAAACAAGAAACTGGACGAGATGCTGACAATGCAGGGAGATACGGCCTGTATAAGGCATGGCAGTTGAACCCGGGATGTTCCCCGAACAGTTCCACATGACACAACCTTCGCAAATGGGAGTTACGTGACACTGTTTCTATAATTAGATAACTCGTTCTTTTTGGTTTACGAGACGCCCGCTCCATCAGTTGAAGAAATCATCCCTCAAATATCTGTAGATCCCAGGAGGATACGCTGTTGCGGGTCTATCCACGATTCTTCCATTAATTATCTTGGGTAAAATTAATATTTTTAACTCTGATTTCAGTAGAAAAACTCTCTCAGTGAAGAAGACGGGATTTATGCAAATTAGAGCTTCTATTTAATTGTTTGAAATAGAGTAGGCGAGGAAAGTTGAAAGTGGATACTGAAGCGTGAATAAGATTACGACCAGAAGTCGTACAGTTAGTCAAGTTACCTAAAAGTAAACCGAGTCGAGGGCGCTCCCATATTAAGATGTGAGTTTATTTCTGTGATAATTAACCTAAGCCAACGAAATTGCTTCGGGCAATCGGGTTTTACGTTTTAAGTGCATTCTTCCCCTTAAGTTGTCTAGTGTTATTAAGTTGAACAGATAATAAAAGTGTGTTTGAATTACTACGGCAAATCTTTACTCGAACCCCAAACACCAGCGTTCTTCGGGACGTTAGAACGTGACAGTTAGGAATCATCCAGAACGTAAGGAATTTCGAGCAATGTCACTGTCCGGGTTTCCATACGACTTCTGGTTGTAATTTCAAACACTTATTATAGTACAACCTTTCATTAAAAAGTTTTCTGTCCAAATTATCTGTTGCTCTTTCTGTTCTTTTTCTCTGCTTGTTTGCACCATAGCTCGCAACTGCGGCACTTGCGATCCTGCATTCCTATGTGATTCCAAGTCGTTTCTGTACCTCCTACACACCCTCTAGGTGTGTCGGTCTGGTAGACAATCCCCTCTATATTATAAACATAATGTTATTAGCCCGTTATTTCCATATCTCTATTACGTTGATGTACCTATTCTCACATGTATTTAAATAAGTATAAATGATTTCAATAATACTTCGAGATATTTCATAATACATCCAAGTTTATTCCTTAATCTTTATCCCACATTCAAACTTATCCATATACTTTTTATAAGATAAATATTAACCTCACCTTAAAAAGGCGCAATTCAATTCACCGCGATTTTTTAAAAATGTCCTTCAGTAAAAATTCCAGATGTTCATGCTCAAATCTCTAATGAGAAATTAAATCCACTGAAACATTTTAATTGCATGAAATATAATTTTACTTAATTAAGGTTCTTTTAATTAGTTTGAACTGATTAAAGTTTTTCTCAACTTTTTTGATGAGGGCATTCATTTATTTTCGCAATATGTAATTTCAAAATAAATATTATCGCAATAACTTATACGTATCGTATAAATATTCCTGAATTACTTTCGCGTTTGTTTTATGCTTAAATTTATAAAATCCTTCATCGAAAGAGAAAATTCAAGAAAAATAAATTACTGAGAACAAATCCATTTTTTTGTATATAGAATAATTTTCTTAATTTCTCTTTTTAAGATTAGAAATTTAATTTATCAAACTTCAAAGATAATATGGGTGAAATGAAAAAAAATATCCAATCTAATAGGAGCCACAAAAATTAGTTTTAATTTTCATGAAGATATCATTTAGATTAAAAGAGAACGGAATATACAAATATAAAAACAGTAATAGATTAAATGATCTCTTTTTCGCAATTTTTTATGTTCCATCCTACTTTGAGAGAAGTGATGTAATGACTACATTTTTTAACTGATACCGAAAGTGATTGATCATAGAAGATCACACATCCCCTTTTTAGAAGATTCTTATTTCATTGGGATAAATAACATCGCTCATAAAAAATGCATGAAAATAACATCTTAATTGCTACGAATAGTTTTAATCTAGTGTTAAATAAGGTAAATTAAGGCTGATGATGGTGATGTCGTGTTCATGATTGATGAAACCAAACCAGACAGTATCATAGAGGCTCAGAATTCTATTCTAGTTATCTGTTCAATATTATGTTCATAGAGGTTTGAGAGCATCCTATTCCTTGTAGGGAACTATGAATATTTGAACACTCAAAAATATGGGCAGGTGTTAGCTCTGTATTGGGACAGTTATCACAATTCCGATAAGTTCTTATACATTTTCTATCAATCTTCCATCCACTGTAATGACCTATTCTTAGCCTGGCAATAGCAATACTAATAGCCTAAAATTACAAGTACACCAGCTTTAATCAATTTTTGCTTTTAAATCAGAATCACTCATGAACTAATACCGTGATATTATATTAGGTAAGTTTGAATTTGAAAAAAATTAAGTAGTCACACACACACACAAGTTTAGTTAAAGTGGTCAACATATGTCATTATATTGGTTGAATAGCAGTTGTATTATGAGATCCGTGGACACACACATACACAAAGAATTTGATGAAACTGTTCTAAAGAAATGTAAAATTAGCCGAATCAGTGTTCTTTTGAAGAAATTTTAAATAATTCTAGAAATGTAATATTAACCACACGTTTGTGTGAAATGATTCTCTCTTGAAATAACACCTCAGATTTTATAATTGGAAATATATATATACACAGACTAAATCATGCGTAACCTGAATTGTTCTTAAGAAAATATCATATTATTTTTTATTTGAAGAATGTTTTCGAAATGTAGAATGTAATGTTACAAAAATGCTCAGTAAAGCGGGAAAAATATTTCGTAAATGGTACCAAACACATTCTTCTTCCACAGTTGTCAAAGCAGATAAAGCTTCGTGACTCTCTTGTCACGATTCTTAATATGGAATGTTTTATAAGAAAAAGAGATCAGCCCCTCTGGATTTAATACGTGCATGTCGGACATATCCAGAGGAAGCTTAAATAATAAGATCTTCTGATGCAACTTTTCTAAAATTAAATATTTTGACATTTCATTTGTTGAATATATACATATTTATAAAGCAATATATAAAGTTATACCAAGATATAAATGTTGTGTATTGCTGTTGCTTCAGCTGTTGATGTTGTTGTTATGGTTATCATATAATATTTAAAAAAATTTCAAATGTAGTCGTTAAAACGTATTGAACAGTCTGAAACAAAGTTTATATTTTTTCAGGAAAATACTCACGAATACTTTTCAATAAAAATAAGAATATTTTGCAGCATCTCTTTTAAAATTAGAACTAAGATTGTTTTAAAATTATTTAATTTTTTCTCGTTACTTATTTTTAGCTAGTTCTTAATCTAGTTATTATATGTGTAACGTTCTTCTTCTCTTTAAGTCGTAGTATGTTAAAGGTTATAAAAAATAATTTTAAGTGTGACTACCTAAAACTCGCCATTTTGGTGAAAGAGAATACAGCAATAGGTAAAAAAATCCACATTAGTTAAACATGAAGATAAAGAGAGCTTGACCTATAAATATGGTAAGTTTTAAAAGTACACTGAGTAGAAAAGTTTTATGCAGTATTAATATCTTTAAATACACTGCTCAAAACAATTAAAGGATATTGTAAGTTTTATATAAAATAAAGATATAAGCTAAATTTTTTTCGCCGAAAATGGAAAAAGAGAATCACAAATACAAATTTTTCTGATTTTCAAACTGTGGAGCATGCTAATTTTGAGTTCGACGTCAAAAACGTCGCTTCAGTGGCAGTGAATAAAATTTGACTTTCAACTGAAATGAGGACAAGGATGATCGGCATTCAGTGACTGCTTTGTTTCGATGAGCACGATGTCTCAGCGAGGTCATTTAACCGATTCAGAAGCTTAGAGAGTTGTTGGTAGGTTAGAAGGGGGCCAAACTCAAGCTGAAGTAGCGCAAGCCATTGGAGTGTCACAAAGTGTGATTTACAGGATCTGGAACCTTTTTTTGGAGACTGGAAGGGCAGGCCGAAGACAAGGACAAGGTCGCATGCGGGCCACAACGCCCAATGAAGATCGATATTTAGTGTTAATGGCTCGGAGATACCAAAATATGAACGCTACTCTTCTCCAACGACACCTTCGCTCGGCTGCTGGCACCACGGTTTCAACTCAGACTGTCCGAAACCAGTTCCATGGTGTAGGTTTGTATGCTCGCCGACCGATGGTATGTGCTAGACTAACATCAAGGCATCGTCGCGACCGCAGGGAGTGGGTAACAGAGCATGTGAACTGGAGGAGAAAAGAATGGAGCAATGTTCTTTTTTCTGACGAGTCCCATTTTTATGTTCATCCGGATAATAAGCGTATTTTCATCTGGAGGGACCGTGGCAGTAGGAATAATCATGCGTTCGTGCAAGAAAGTGTCAGATTTGGCGGTGGGGGAATGTTGGTGTATAGTGGCATCTCCATTGACGGGCGCACAGACCTCTAAATCATTCGAGATGGACCTCTGACTGCTCGCCGATATAGGGATGAGATCTTCAGACCTATTGTAGTTACTTACGCTCCAGTAATTGGAGATAACTTCATTTTAATGGACGATAACTGCAGGCCACATCGTTCTAACCTGGTGGAGGATTTTCTTTTCGAGGAAGGGATCGTACGAATGGAATGGCCAGCGTGTTCTCCAGACATGAATCCAATAGAGCACGTTTGGGGCGCTCTAGGAAGACGAGTTGCTGGCCGCCAACCCCCCCCACAAACTCTCCAAGAACTGGAACGAGCTCTTCTGGAAGAGTGGGACAAAATACCACAACTCGTGATTAATAGCCTGATTGACTCCATACCTCAAATGTTATCAACGTTGCTGGCCGTCCGTGGAAACCATACCCCTACTGAAAATGATTTTCTTTGAAGAAAACACCTTTTCTTATTCTTTTTTTTCTCATATGCACAAATTGTGCTTTTTTCCTTTTGTACACAAATGCGGAATAAAATGCATTTTTTCTGCCAAACATGTGTAATTTATTCTCATATAACCTACTACGTCTGTCGACCATGTATCAATCAGCTAAAAAGTTTCCCAGCCACAAGATCCACTTAAAATCGCAATAACCTTTAATTATTTTGAGCAGTGTACATTCACTGAGAAAAATTTTTAGCTTTACAGTAAAGTTCACTACATGATTTCTTTTTAACAAATTTAGTTGAAATTTTCAAGAAATGTTTTATTTAGTGTTATCTGTATTATAGATTATAATCTAATCTCTGTTTATATATTTATGTGTTTATTTCACTTTTTGTGAGAAAATAAAATAAGTATTTTTGTAAAAAAATTGAATCATTGCATAATAAATGACATATGTCAGACTTTCAAAAGTATTACAAGTCTTATAGCTCTAAGCACAGATAATGATATTATTTATGTACTGTATAAATGTTGTTCGAATATATTAATTAGAATTTTCCATAAAAGCTTTACCGTAACTGCAATTTTTCTCTCACTCAAAAAAAAAAGTTCCCAATATACCAAAAATTATTTTTAAATTTGTGGAAATTGTACTTGAATTCCTAGTTTTATGCCCCATTTCAAATAAAGTGTTTATTTAGTTGTAAATATATATATTTATAAAAATATACTCCGAACGTCATCACATACCTTAAAAAGCGTTCTCTGATAGTGTTTCTGTCATCAAGTTTTTTAAAATGCCTTTAAAGTCTCGTAAGTGTTAAATTATTTAAAATTTCATTAAGAAGAATTTTTGAGTGAAAAAAATCTAACTGCACGTTCAAAAAATTATACGTGTGATACAATCACTTAGCTATCAAGGATTTGGGAAAAAGTTTCTAAGCTCACATCATATTAGACATCAGAATACTAAAAATATAAGGTATAATTGGAAAAAAAAATTTATCGGTATTTTAATTTGAAACAAACATCTCCCGTTCATTAATGAAAATGAGTAAATTATTAGTAAAAATAGTTATTGTTTTAAAGATTTTATAAATTTAATGTTTCTGATTGCGAGAATACATTGAAGAATTTTTCATTTTTTTTAAAAAAAATTTTCTGATAAAAATGCGAAGCGTATTAAAAACAAAATAACTTATCTGCGAAATTTCTACCTATAATGAAAAATTACAAAAAAGTTTTATACTTCATGCCGAACGAATCTTCAATGTTTACTATGTACAATTAAAACTCATCTTTTTTAAAATAATAGATAGGGAAAATTGTTTTTATCATGTTATTTTAAGTTTAATAAAAAACATGAAACAGAAAAATAAGCTCATTAAATTCTTTATAAATTATTTGAATGAAAACAAGATATTAAATCATATTAAATAATGCAATGTAATGCACAGATCTCATTAAAGCTTTCTCAATTTATTTAAATCTCAATTTTTGAGAGACCACACTCAATTTTGATTACAATCAATACAAATGGAATCGTTTAAACCTTATCTTATTTTTATAAAAGATACCATGTAATAAAAATTTTAATCATGTGCAATAATGGTAAGACGATGTAGATGTTATCTTTTTACATTTAAAGAGAAATAAAATTATGTTACTATAATATACAATACTCACTTATTTAAAAAATATTATCAAAGAATGTTTGACTATAATTTAATGAAACATCAGAGGCAATGAAAAAAGACACAGGAAAGTTGAAAGCCTAAATTTTATTTGTGCATAATGGTCCATTCAGGCTATTACAAAATTTACACTATTGTATGGGTATAATAACTATTGAAAATTGCATATGGGTAGTGAATCACGTAATTATATCAGATATGAAAGACCAGATAACAGTATCCCAACAGCTCAAAAATTATTCAAATCTTCTGGTGGTTCTGGCCAGGCATACGTTCTCTCCGTACATATTACTGATGTTGACTTCGTTCAGGTAACACTTCATAGGCACAACAGACATTCGCAATCTTCCTTTTCGGTTGTTCAGGGTCATTATTCAGGAGAAAGCCTTTTCTTCAGGCTCTAAAAGTCATAATTGGGAAACCCCTTAGACGGGGTATAAAGTCACAATCAGGTGTTATAAAAGAACGGCTTGCATAAAGTCACAATCAGGTGTTATAAAAGAACGGCTTGCATAAAGTCACATTCAACTAACACCTGAAAGGCTTGAGTGTAACAATCAGGTGAGTTTTCTTCAGGCGTGGATAAGCCCAAAGCGAAGACAGGTGAAGGAGCATCTCAGTGTACTTCACATTCTATTGTTGATAATTAGTGTCCGCAGTGTAAAAAGAAAAAAAATAATGAGATATAAATAAAAAGAAAAAAATCTATATACATTATATACAAACGCGTTTGAGCACCTAGCTCAAGAAGCAACACACACAAGGGTGTTTTTCCCTCAGATCATTTCGTTTACTGAGAGTTTAGAGCTTTTCAGTGTTTTCTAAAGTAGTTTCGAAGATATTTCTTGATGTTTCGTGTTCTATGGGTAAAGTTGCATTTTTTGAGGTACCTTTCTACTGAATTCTGCTTTGATCCATCAAGTGACTTGTTAGGTGATTTCAGTGTTTTGTGATTTTACTTCAGTTATTTTAGACTTCATTTATTTCGCTTAAATTTTCCAGCTATTTTCGGCTTGTGAATTCTCCAAGCTATTAAGGGTTTCATTTAAAAATACAGTTATGAGCTTTAATATAATCTTTGGCAACGACAGCAAGATGTTGTTGCTTTTATTAATCTGCCAAAATTCTTTTTGACCTTCTGGAAGGCATTACGTTTCTTCAGGCCAGATGAACCCTCAGTAGACTGGACATCTCCTTCAGAATAGCTGATAGACGTAAGATCTGAAGATGTTGATTCAATTTGTCCATCTGATTTGGAAGAGTTCAAAGAGAAATCATCGAAATTATTTTCATCCTCAGAATTATTGAACGAATCCATTTCGGTAACGTTTGTGAATGAGCTAGAAGATGTTGGAGATGACATCGATCCGTTACGTTCCGATGGAGTCCATTGAACCGCGGCGTCAACTAGATGAATAGCAACGGCATTAACGAAAGAGCTGTCACCCATTAAATGGTTTTCATTCTTAGCGAGTTCCAAATGATTAGATCGCAGATCAGCATTATCCATTACTAGCAATTTTTCATCATCATTGTTTGATGCTTCTTTGAAAATATCTACGCTCTCTTGTATGAATAAACCTTCCGTTTCGTTAGCATCTGAAACATCAGCGGTTATGGTTGCTGAAGAACATGTTGTGTTGCTGAGACATCTTTCTAATATATTAGAACACAAATTATTCTTCAAAAGATCAATAAATATGAAATAGGGTATCAGATGAAGGCAATAGAAAAGATCAAAGTGGCAAAATACTTTGAGGAGGCAAAACAGACAGTGCAAAAGAACAAAAGCACCCATTAAAATCTCCTTTGCCATTTTTGTTTCTCTTTTGATTGAAGCAAACTTGAAGAAACGATTTTCAGCAGTCAGTTTACTACTAAAAAAATTCAACCTTACAAGTCGATTTCTAAACAACAATTACACAAAAACGTTTTTTTTTTCATTATTAGGGAAATACACAACAGAGGTTACTTCACTGAAACAATGATATGTGCATCGTTCAATTGTTGCTTATTGTTCTATTAACAAACAAATTGATTATGATTCTTAGAAATCTTTAATTATTTAAAAATATTAAAGTGTATTATTGTAAACTGTAACTGCTGTAAAAAACATTTGCAATATTTTTCATGAAGTTGTTTTTTAAAATAAACCTTAAAAGTAATTAAATATGTATCCCTAAGTAGTATTGGATGTTATTTAGAATTTAAAGAAACGGATTTTACACAAAGCGAATTATTTTTACTTGTGAATAAATTAGATTTTTTATATAAATGTTTACTTCAAGAGTTCTTCAAAATTCTCCTAAGCTCATGTAAACGTTATATAAAAATTTGCGAAGTATCTGATACTATTTAAACAAAGTAAATTATCAAAATTTTAGCTTGCGTAGTAAAATCTTTACCAACTTTAAATTTGAATTACATATTTTAAGCAACTCTTAAGCAGATAATTGCGCAATTATACTATTTTAAATAAAGACAAAATTTCTTAAATACTAATTCCGGTTTTTTTTTATCAATCCCAATCCAAACAATGGCTTCCATGATAAATGCTTCTCAAGAATTTAGAGTATATTTCAAAAAATCAATCTGCTCTATTTGATTGTATATAAGTATGTCATCATATACAGATTGAGCCAAAATCATTATACAGTTTAAAATGCTAGCAAAAAATTATTTGGTAGACTTATGGAAAAGGGTACGTTCAGACTATGAAAATCAAACACCGGAGTTGGAATTACGAAAAAATACTCAACTGAAAAAGTATGTGAAAAACTCTATGATGTGTTGGTATATAAATACAGATATTTCCTCATTATCATACAAAAAGTCCTTTTGTGATTCTCATTTCTGAAAAAATAATTTTTTCCCTGAAAAATATCCGAAATCGTGATTTTACCAATAGGCATAAAACTCTTTTTTCAGCCAAAAACGAATATTCGTCAAGAAATTCAAGGTATAGAAGAGTTTTTGTAATAGTCGCAATTATCCTTTTATGTAAATAGAGCTATTCTAAAAGGCATGAAAACTAAATTCGCGGAATACGATCGCCCTAGCTGTTAGGCCTGGTGTGAAGGAATAGAAATGGAATGTAGTTAATTTTGATGTTTCCAGGATTGGTGGAACGCTATTCCATCATTTTTTCTAGTTCAGTTTGTTCTGTATCCTTTTTTGAGTAAGACATTGTCGTCTCGAATTATCACGATCAAGATATACTTAAAAATAGACCTTCGCGTGCATTTGAAATTCCTCGTGAAATAAAAATAAAATAAACTCCAACTGAATATTTTAAATTGCTAAGAGAAGTGTTTGGAAATAACTGCATTTCAGGTGTTTTAAAATTTGTTTATTGGTACACACAATTTTCGGAAGATACGGAGGCTTTTTAAGGTGATAAACATTCTACTCAACCTTTGTTATCAAAATGTGATAAAAATTTTTGCAAAAATTAATGAAATCGCGAGAAAAGATGAAAGTCTGGGTGTTCGGATGATTTCAGATATTAAGAATATTGACAGAGAGATAATAGAAAATATACTATTGTCTAGAATTTGCATATGGTGAAAGTTTGCGCAGAACTGGTACTGAATTGCTTGATCAAGACAACGTCCCGGTGCACATTACACTCTCTGTAAAACAGTTCTCGGCGCACAAATGCATTACTGTCCTCGAGCATTCACCGCACCCCCAAGATTTCGCCCCATATGATTTCTACCAGTTTCTTAAAAGGAAAAATGTATTGAAGAGAACACATTGTCAATCTGTTGATGAAGTAAAAGCAAAAATGGCAGACTTACTGAAGATGGTGACACCTAATGAGCAACAGCATTGCTTAGAACGGTGGAAAACTTGAAGCTATATATTGATTGGGAAGCTATATATTGATTTTGAAAGGAATTAAAAGATATTTGTAATGGGATCGCTGGAATGATGATAATGCTGTGAAAAAAACATGGGAATCACGTATACTGGAAGGAGAATCAAGTTAAGATGAGAGCAATGAAGAAACAAATGGAGATATTTGAAATGGAAAGACAATTTTGGACCTTTATTTACCACAAAAGTCTGTGGAACACATTCATTACATTGATTTAGCTGTTGCAAATTCTTGGTTTCTGTGCAAACAGATACGATATCAAATAAAATTTCTCTGAAAACCAAAACGGATCGCTTAAAATTTAAGTTAGAGATAGTTGAAGCGTTATCAGCCTCTCCACTTACTAACAAAATAATTTTAACTGATGATGAAGATAACAGTATTGTAGTTCCACTTGCAAAAAGATCGAAGCGTTATAGTCCACCTGTTATACATGTCACGGCTTTTATCCTTGCCATTCCAGGATAAAAGGCTTGGCATGTATAGTCATTTTTGATGTGTTGATAGCATTTCAAGGCCTCGCAAGGGCAGATTTCAAAACTACCAAAGCTGTTCGGAATCATGTTGTGAAAAATGCAATGGTTATTTTTAATAGTCAGAAACAAAACAAAATATTTTTGCGGTAAATAAATAATGCATTAATAAGAGTTAATAATACATCAATTATTTCCTTATTTGTAACAATTTTAGTTGAATTAAAATTGTTTCTTCAATCAACTTAGAGCTAGAAAAGTAAAATTTTGTAAATTTTCATGGATGGCCTGTTTCACAGATAACACCCAACCCGCAAGATCGTGCGGGTACCCTCTACATTCCAGGGAGAAGCGGGAATTTTTTATTACTTTTCCCAAGGTCAGTGGTGTCCTTATAGTATAAATAACCAGAAGAATTTAATATTTGAAGATAAAAATAATTCGGGCCTTAAAGGGATATGTCGTGATGGTCAGAGGATGGTACATGCCAGATCACTGACGTAAAGGCTGTGTAAGGACCATTGTGATACTCGTTATCTGAAGCCTAGATAGGTCATTGTATAACTAGAGCTTATAAGAAAATCCAGAAACAACTTTGAGTCAGTCTGATAGTTAGTCTGGAAGAGTCTCCTAGAGTGTGTTGTGTGTTTGTGTCGGTAATGTGTAATTAAGTCATGTTTTTTTTTTTATTTTAGATCTTACTCAGCAGCCAAAAAAGTTGTTATTCTTAAATTAACATTCATTTTAAAATTCATAGAAAATTAATAGTAAATCAGTAATGGCTTTTTAAATGCAACAGCAGAAGACACTTAACTTTTATTAAAATATAATTGTGTTTCTTATAGTTAAAAAGATGTAATTCTTCTCATATTACAGAATCCACATTTCACATTATTCGAATTGTTTCATTATTACATAAGTAGCTGAATTGAAGGGGATGATTTAAGATTTTCTGAGTAATATGAGGGCTGCATAGGTATTGTTTGGGGAAACATTAATGAGAAATTCGTGTTCCCTGTTACAATTTCCCGTTCAACTAAATCAGCAACACGCATCTCCCCGTTCGATATGTTTAGCTAAATGAAACTGAGTTTCATATCAAAACATATTAGTTTAATGTATTCCCGTGGAAACAGCTGCTTATTTTTCAGTGAATTCGTAAATGAAATAAATCTGAAAATTAAAATACTTCTATAATTATGCAGAACATATAGAAAAAATTTCAGCAAACTATTTTCAAAACTTCTTGAACGAACAATCGCTGTCCCTGTTAGAGCTTCTTGAGAAAAAAAAACACATTTCGATTAAAACGCATTTTAAAGTTTGACATCTTGTGTAAAGTTATGGCATCTGCTTGTAAACTCTTGTAATTTTTGTTTTAGTAAATGGAAAATAAAAAACATGGTATGTTTTTAAGCTAATAAGATTGGCTATAAAATAAAATCATCAAAAAATGTAAATTTTTTAAAAAAATCATGAATTTAGGGTAGTTGGATACTTTAACGGAACCAGGTCAACATACACATTCAAAAATCGATTTTTCAATTATAGTATTGAAAAACAATGCACGTTTTTCTGAATCTACAAATGTCTTACACCTATATGCTCGTTGATAAAATAACCTTAAAATATGAAAAAGCAATTGACAAAAATGTATACAAATGCTTAGTGTTTTCACTTTTTCTCCATAACGTAATTATTTGCTTATAGGTAAACTTTAAAAAAAAACTATTTCACTATATGGTTCCAAAATTTTTATACTTCTATACAGATGCAGGTACCTGTGTATATAGTGAACCTATTTTTTTGTCTAAGTAGTACGTAGTTTTTTAAAAAATAGTTTAATGTATGTAAAAAAGAGGAAAAAGTAAGAATTTTCAAAATTACAAAGTTTTTTTAATTTTTTTAAAGAAACTGTCTTAATATTTTATAAAAAAATACGTTCACTATATATATATATTTTGTGTATTGTTTTATACATGTGAAAAAAATATTTTTCATATTTAAGTGATACTTTTTTTTAAAAATGCTACCTAAACATAAGCATGTATTATGAGATGTCCACAATTACGTCTAATTTAAACAGAAAAAAATTTATTTTAGCTAAAAAATTATTTTTGTATTTTAACATAGAATGACTAAAAATCACCCAAGTTCTATTTGAAATTTTTAGAGATAAATATTTCACAAACAAAGAGACTTATTTTTGGAATTTTGTTCTTTCGAACATGTACTGGTACTTCTTGGCAGTGCTTCTCAAAGTTTCAATAATTGCAACCCACTATTCAATCATCATTTTCATCGCGTCCCCCTCCATACTGTAACAATGATTTTATTCAATAATACTACACTTTGACGCCAAAGCTACAATACGACTTTAACCTCTTAAATTCCACCGGCGTATATAAACGTCTAGCTCAAACAACGCGTTCATTGACTCGCACGTATATATACGCCTTTTCGAAGTATGATCTTTTCTGTGCATTGGTATCCATAAAATTATTCCGTAGGCTTTGGAATGCAATAAAAGGACCTTGGCACTGTTTGCAAAGGACTTACTTATTTCAGAGGATTTGCTTATGTATTCCGTTTCTCCCCCTCCCTAAAAATTACAACATGCATTAGCAAAGGTGAGATATGCAAATGATTAGGATTTCCGCTCAGACACACATCATGCGCGCCTAAGGCGCCACCTGAAAGCACTATTTAAGGCTTGGAGATTTCAACGATTTCAAGTTCGTCAATTGTGTTTTTTTTGTGTGTGTTTTTAAAAAAACGATCAGTTATCTCTCGAAGAAAACAGCGATCAGCTTTTGATCAAGTATGCAAGTTCGGCAGATGAAGGATAGTGGCCAACCGAGATTGTGAATTATCTTTCAGGGAATTCGGTAGTCGTGTTGGACGAAAGCAAACAACTGTAATGCGGATATGTGACCGTTGGATGCAAGAGGGTACGACAGACCGACGTGGTCGATCGCATCCACCTCAGTGCACCACTTCACTTAAGGAAAGGCACATTGTGCGCATGACAGTGACGGATTGCTCAGTCACATCACAAACCGTAGAACAGCACATTGAGAATGTAATGCATCATTCAGTGTCTGTGCGTATCATTCGACGCCGTTTACAGCAGAATGGTATGTCCGCAAGACGTCCATTGCTTGGTCTACCCTTGACGCAGAACCACAGACGTCTCCACCGCCAATGGTGCGATGAAAGAAGGATATGGGTGACAGAATGGAATGAAGTTGTCTTTACTTACGAGTCACGCATCTGTCTGCAACACCATGATGGTCGGATTCGAGTCTGAAGACACCGTGGAGAGAGAATGCTGAACAGCTGCGTTATGCACCGGGTATAATGGTATGGGGTGGTATTGGATATCACTCTCGCACTCCTCTAATACGCATTGCCGGTACTTTAAGCAGCCAGTTCTACATTTCCGAAGTGTTGGAGCCAGTTGTCCTTCCTTACCTTCAGGGCTTGACCACAGCCATATTTCAACAGGATAATGCTCGACCACACGTGGCACGCATTGTCTACAGGTTCTTCGTCAATCACCAGATTGGATTGCTTTACTGGCCGGCTCGCTCTCCGGATCATTCACCGGTAGAAAACATCTGGTCCATGGTTGCTCAATGATTGACCCAGATTACATCCCCAGCTGCCACACCAGATCAACTTTGGCAAAGTGTGGAAGCTGCTTCGTCTGTTGTACCCCAAAAACACATCCAAAGTCTCTTTGAATCAATGCCGAGGCGTGTGGAAGCTGTGATCTCCACCAATGGCGGCTACTCTGGCTACAGATTCGCGCAGAAACCACACTTAACAGAAGTCTATAAATTTAATCATTTGATACTTGGTCACCATGTTATCGACAAAATAAATTTTGTTGTGGTATCTCTTGTTTTTCTTGATGTTGCATTTACGGTGGCCAGCAATGCAGTTAATTATTTTAAAAATTAATTATTATTAAATTTTATTTCATCATTACTTTAAAATAGTACAAAAATAATTTATTAAAATTATGGTGAATGCTTAATTTTGAACTGTCTTAAAAGATTGTTAAATCATGAATTCGAGTTCCTGCCTGGTACCGCTGGTGACTCACCATACAAAGGGGGCCGATGAATGTTAAACATGTCGAGGTTCAAACGTCCTCCCATTGGTGTGGTGTGAAAGTTAGGGGAGGAGATCCCCAGCGCAGGTGTCGTCCTCTTTACTTAATTACAGTTCAAAATTACGAGGCCGGTCGTTAAAAGTCTTCTTGTAGCTGAATATTTTGAAGTTCTTTTCATTTATTCACTCACTCAGTCAGTTACAAATTCTTTCGATTTTTTTTTGTATGATGTGAGCTTTCTATTGACAGAATGACCTGAACAAGTCAATTTTGGAATTATGATAACGAATTCATTTTTTATACTTTATTATTTCTAATGACCACTGAAATTACAATGATTAACAGAAATCCAAGAATTTTTCTATACGTTTCATAAAAATAAGAATATTTTCAACGTTATTTTTCCCCTTTCATTTTAGCCGTTATGGCGATCTCTTATTTATTGAAAATATTCAAAAATTCAAGTTAAACGAACATTAGAATCTAAAGTTGCATTTATTTCATGTGAAGTTCATTTGTATTGAAATAATTATGAATACACAATCATGTTATGTTTTTATCACTTGTGCATGTACTGTAATAATTGAGTGGACAAAAATGATTGCAGCTCATTGCAAATTAATGATAAAAACCTATGTTTCTAAGAGTAAAAATAGTTTTGTAGAATAAAAGTATTTCTCAAGAGAAAAAATATAAAATATTCTTTATTAAATACCTAATTTGTTATTTTAAGTTCAAGCTCGTTTAAAATTAGAATTATAAGAAATAAAAATTTTAATTTGAATAATACAGTGAATATGTTTAACGCGAAAACGCTTAAGATGAAATATTGGATAACACGAAATAATACCATGGTCTCGCCAAACTGCGATCTATTTTCATGGATTTTTTTTCTCTTAACACGAAAGAATTTCCCTTCTGGGAAGGAAGAAATAAGAAAAACACCAGCTGCGCAAGCGAGATTTAAGGAGAATGTGAAATGAAAGAGTGGTGGTTTTTCATATGTTACGTTGAAAGGGGACTAACCTGGCTTTCAAATATTCTCGGAATACCCTGTAATACGCGCCAATTTTTACGCCCTTTTATAAGCTTTCTTGTATGTAACGGAATCTTTGAACCAACTTTTATCCACTTCAAAAGGTCAGATTAATTTGAAATTTTACTCACTTGTCCAGGATGGATGACAATACAGTAATTTAATAATTGTGTTCCGATGTGATGGATCTATTCACGTATCTTCTTCTAATTCTCTTGTGCAATCTTTGGGCTATTATTCGCGTTTATTCATAACCAACCATTCTGAAGAAGAAACCGTGATATTCAAATCAAGTCTACAATATATAGTCCAGATTTTCTAGCTAGCACGAAGTGAAGGAGAAAAAGACAGCCAGAAATCAGATGAGATTGCTACAGATAAGGTATCACTCAAATTTATAGAGTAATTCAAATATTTAATTGGTGAAAGAGTTAAAGTGACGATTGGTCACTTAAATTAAATTAGTGTTAAATCAATTGGGGTAGTAAGATTATATATATATAATTCTAAAAAACGGAGATCGATATTTGTAGTCTTCTTATAATTCATGCATCTCGTTGTTGTTCCACGTATATCACTTACATTGAGACATTCTCTTCTTGTTAAAATGAATTGAATCAGAGTTGTTAATTTATGAGATCAATAAATAGATTGTTTTTGGTTATGGTTAATGTTTCTTCCCTTCCTCCGACATCTTTAGGCAACCAAGAGACAGGGACCATTCCCTCACACCGTTGTCCTGATCAGGATCATTAAATTAAGAATTTTCCATTTTCAGATCCCATCCTGCATCTAGAGGCTAATTTCAGATCCCATTTTTCCAGATTTGGCGGCTAAGAGATTAAAATACAACTTGTTCGATTAACTATAAAAGTGTGTTTTTTAGTTTTTTAAAAATTGTATTAATGTTTATCTAAGCTTATTTCCCCCTCCACCCCTAGAAACGACGCACAAAACATCTCATTTCTCATCAATTTTCTTTGGAATTCGGTGACGAATACATCACAGTGTGAGTAAAAATCAGTGAATTTGGTTCACGGTTTTTTTTCTCCTATTTTAGAAGAATTTTTATACGAGAACAATAGCAAAGAGTTCCGGAGGAAAGCAAACTGCCATTTTGCTTGAAATGAAGATGAAGCTTCTGTAAGGCTGTTGATAAAAAACAGAAGACAAAATCGGAAATCTGTACAGATTTTGGTATTGCAGTGTTTCTCAAACTGTGGGACGTGCCTTCCCAGGGGGGCATCATAACCCTACAAGGGGGCGCGAGCATATTGAAAAGTCGAAAGCAAAAGATTATTTTTTAAAAAAAGTTATTAATTTTCTGAAAGCAAACAAGCAAAATAGATTCATATATCAGTACTGCTGAATGCATTTTATAGTTAATTTAACAATACTAAATAAAGAACGTTTAATAATTACCATTAACCCCGTGGGATCTTCATATAAAAAATTAATTTTTGCATATAACTCTTATCCTGATGATATGTCCGGTTTATGATTAATTATTTTAATGCCGATCAAAAATTACGTGATTCGTTCCCCAAAAACATCGTTTTACACGTAGGCGAGAGTATGTGATGTATTGGGGGGAGTAGTAGTAAAGGAATAAATAATTAAATCCCCTGATGTAAGTAAATCCTTTGCAAACACTG
Source organism: Trichonephila clavipes (assembly GCA_019973935.1). Taxonomy (NCBI): domain Eukaryota; kingdom Metazoa; phylum Arthropoda; class Arachnida; order Araneae; family Nephilidae; genus Trichonephila; species Trichonephila clavipes. Next base: position 845,250 of record BMAU01020360.1, on the reverse strand, counting down.
TCCACGTAATTTTATTGCATTCCACAGCTTTCGGAATTATTTAACGGATAGCAGTTCCCAGAAAAGATCGTACTTGGGAAAGACGTATATATACGTCCGGTATAATTAACGCACTGGCTGAGTGAGACGTTTATATACACTGGCAGTACTTAAGAGGTTAAAATCAAATTTAAGTTTATTGTCAAAAAAAAAGTATTATAGAATTTAATGCATTGTTATTGTATGAGGGGGCGATTAAAATTATGATTGAATATTAGGTCATGGATATTGAAACTTTGAGAAGCACTGTGGTGTTGCTAAATTTTGTATCAAACTTAATTAAGTTTTTGTTTCCTTCCTTTTTTTATTAAATACATGCATATATACGTATCTTTGCAAGGAAAATTTTGTCGAATTTGATATTTCCCTTTAACAGGAAATTCTTTAAATACGAAGATATATTTTAGTCCCCCTCAGTTCCATTTAAATGACTTTCGCTGTATTTTTAAAAGTTTTGTGCACATCATTGGAGATTATTTTATACTTGCCCAAAATCATCAAAGAGGCCCTTAACTGAAATCTTAAAAAAGAAATTACTGAAATTATTTTTAAGAGATACTTTAAACAAATCTTTCAAAATATTTAAAGTGCCTCAAAGTTATATAGGGTTCTAGTATAGTGTGTATATTTGCGTAACATTTGGTTTCATTCGATTTATTTTACATTATTAATGATCATGTGTATCGGGATATTCCAAATAAATGTCAATTTCTCAGCAATGCTTAAGTGTTTTTATGCAGTAGTTTTCTGTAATTTTTGCTTCTAAATCTGAAGCAATGTTTTAAATTTTTAGTTGTCCTACATGAATGCATCATTCAAACGGATAAAAAATAACTGTTAATTCGAGAAACTATTTACTACATTAGGTTTAGCCTATATATAACCTACTTAAATACAATAGTGTGATCAAAAGCTTATAATTAAATCAGAAACCTATTATATCCCATTAGGCAAGAATAAAAATAACAGTAAGAGTATATACATCCAACTCTTTTTTTTACATAGTAGATAAATTCCTTAAAAATTCGTGCAAAAAATAATCGTATAAAAATACATGCAAATTACGGTAAATTTGGGGATGTTACATGACTTAAAAAATCGTGTAAAATGAAAAAAAAACTCCGCGTTTTTTTAAAAATTAATATGTTTATTTTATATATCTTACCCATCAAAAAAGAATGAAAAACTGCAAGGAAAACAAGAAAGAAGAATGCCGAAGAATACGCTATATTTTCAATATTTAGAAAATAAAATTAAGAATTTTAACAACATTTTACATAATTTTAAGCTTTTACAAAAAAATATCAAACATATAATTATTTAAAATAAGATCATGGGTACACGGGCAACTTCACTGGGGGAAAGAAGATATCGAAGATGTTTCTAGTGAACTGAGCAATGGTGGTTAAATTTTGCACTTCTTGGATGAAACGTCCAGAACTCTATTGCTCTCGTTGAGTTAGGATCTCATGAAACCAATTCAAGATTTATGACCACCATAAAATTTGTTAAAGAGAGAATAACTTAACAATTTTTTCAGAAATACTTTTTAAAAAAACTGAGAAAAAAATTGAATCACAAAAGAAAAAGTTCATTGTATAGAAAATTCACGTCGCTATCGAGAGGTTATTTTGCGAAGAATATCGTGAAATGTTCAATGTTCCAAGAAAAAGTTCACTGTATAGAAAAATTCGCAAAGTAGAGGTTCGAATGTATAACAGTTTAAATCATGCGTAATCTGGATAGTCCCTAAGAAAATCTCATACCTTTTTACTTGAATTTTGTTTTTAAATATAGAATGGAATATTACTAAAATGCTCAGTAAAGCGGGAAAAAACATTTCCCGAATGGTATCAGACTCATTCTTCTTCCACAGTTGTCAAAGCAAATAAAGCTTCGTGGGTCTCTTGTCACGATTCTTAATATGGAATGTTTTTTTTTTTTTAAGAAAAGGAGATCAGACAGGATTTAATACTTGCATGTCGGGCATATCCAGAGGAAGCTTAAAGAATATTGACTTCTGATGCAACTATTCCAAAATTAAATATTTTGACATTTCATTTGTGAGAATCCCCCTGGATTCCAAGATTGATTTGAGGCAAAGAACGAACAGATGACATTTTTACAATGAAAAAGTATATTTATTCACTTGAATCAATTATCAACCTTCTAAATACAAAGATGAATCAATATGTCTACGTCAATGTGATTGACCCTTACTATTAAATTAAACCACGAAATAGGATACTAATCAACTATTATACTCAATATCGAACGGGACTACCGGAATAAGAGGATCGAGAGATACACGCAATTTGAATTACTAGCATTCATTAAATTACCACTAACTTTATTATATATTTACTCTTATGATTCGATAATGCATATCCCGGTTTCTTCTTTTAGAGCTGGTTGGAAGTATACGCGAATTTAGAATCCCGAAAGACGCCTAAGAATATTAGCAATAAAGTGCCGTACAGATCCGTCATATATATATATATATATATATATATATATATATATATATATATATAGTTATATCGGATATATATTGTTACGTAGATTCAGATTCGAGGATTTTATGCAAAACAATCACTAGAAAGTAAACAGTTCTTTAAGAGCGATTCAAATTTATTATCGAATATCCAATCCTTTAAATTCAGGATTCAGCAGCAATATTCACAGAGCAAATTCCCGAAGGTCTTCATACCTTTAGCAGCAATCAAACACAATCATCACTATTGAAAATACACGTAAGTAAAGTATTATTCACAAGCACAGACGAGCTAATCACTAGTCAAAACAATCCTCACTATTCTCTGGATAAAATCAGACTGACCGGTTGCGGCTGGCATTCCTATTTAAAAAGGCGCGGCAGAAACTTCCAGAAATATAACCGCTCGTGTCATCGAGCGTGACGTTAATAGAGATCCACTATTTTCTAGAAGAATCCAGAGGGTTCCGAACTCGCCAACATTGTCGCCAAAGTCGCCAAATCGACCACAAACGTGGTCGCCAAAAATTATGCTAACTTGACTCTACCACCAAGATTTCGCCAAGTTCTCATTGAATCGCCAGTATAACGTAAGGGGCGGCATTGCTTGTGAATAGTACAATTTTAACTTGAAATAAATGTAACATAGAGTAATATAAATGCATTAAACGCCCAAATACAAATTTTTTACATTATTTACACAAAATTTGTAACACTATGTCGGGTGTTGCTGCAGCTGTTGTTGGTATTGTTATTATAAAATATTTAAATTTTTTCAAATAAATTCCTTAAAACGTATTGAACAGTCGGAAACAAAGTTTACCTTTTTTCAAGAAAATACTTACGAATGATTTTCCATAAAGTAAGAATATTTTATAGCATTTTTTTTAATTACCGCTACCTTTGTTTTAAAATTATTTAATCTTTCTTCACTTTTTAATTTTTAATTGTTCTTCCTCTAGTTATTGTGTGACATTCTTCTTCTCTTTATAAGTCATAGTCTGTTAAAGGTTATAAAAAATAACTAAGTATGTGACTCCCCAAAACTCGATGTTTTGGTGAAAATTTTCTAGCTTTCTTTTGTGGTTTTAATACATTTAAGATTCCAAAAACACTATATTTTCACTTCTACGATACTTAAAAGCAAAGTAGAATGCAGTTTTTCAGAACATGTTGTATTTAGTCCTATTTGTGTCTTGAATCAAAATCTAATTTCAGTGTATATATTTATATACTTTGTTGCTTTTTTTTATTGAAAAAAAAATTAATTTGTTTGAAATATCAAGTTTTTGCATAAAATTTGGCGTATTTAAAATTTTTTTTAAATAATGATACATATAAAGATGTTATTTAAGTACTGTAGAAATATGACTTGAATATATTTATTAGAGTGTTGTGTAAAAGATCGTAACTGCAATTTTTCATCAAAATTTTACTAAAAACCACAATTGTTACAGTCTATAAAACTCTCAAGAAAGTAGCAAAAGGTTAAAAAAAAAGTCCGCATTATATAAACATGAGGCTAAAGAGAGCTTGACATATAAATATTGTGTTTAAAAATATACAATATACAATTAGTAGAAAATTTTTTACACAGTATTAAAATCTTTAAATGCATTTTCTGAGAAACTTTTTCAATTTTTTTAATTCACGTTAAAATTCCCTAAAAATATATACAGTATTTCTTTTTAAGAGATATTGAATTGAAATTTTCAGGAAATGTTTTATTAAGTTTTATCTGTATTATAGAGTATAATATAATCTCTGTGTATATATTTATGTATTTATTTCACTTTTTGTGAGAAAATAAAATTAATATTTTGTAAAAAATTTAATCCTTGCATAATAAAGGACATATTTCAAAGACTTTCAAAAGTATTACAAATCTTATAGCTCTAATTTTATGGATATTGTACTTGAATTCCTAGTTTTACACCCCATTTTGAATAAAGTGTTTATTTAGTGGAAAATTTATATATTTAAAAAAAAGTGCTTCGAATCTAGTTACACACCTGAAAAAAGCATTCTCTGATAGTGTTTATCTTATCAAGTTTCTTAAAATGCCTTTAAAGTCTTACAAGTGTTAAATTGGTTAAAATTTCAATAAGAAGAATTTTTTTGTGTGAAAAAAATTTAACTGCACATTCGAAAATTCCACGAGTAATACAATCACTTTGCTTTTATGGATTAAGATATAAGTTTATAAAATGCCACCATATTTAACAGCAGGATACTAAAAATATCCAAAAATATAAAGTATAGTTTAAAAAAAATTATCAACCTTTTGGTTTGAAACAAATACCTCATTCAATAATAGAAATGTATAAACTATTAGTAAAATTAGTTATTGTTTTAAAGATTTTATGCATTTAATGTTTTTAAATACGAGAATATACTTAAGAATTTTTAAATGTTTTTTTTTATAAAAATGCGAAACGTATTAAAAACAAACTAACTTCTTTGTAAAATTTTTACCATTAATGTGGGTGTGTGAAAATTTACAAAACTGTTTTATACTTAATGCTGAAATGAATCTTCAATATTTACTATGTATAATTCAAACTCATTTTTTAAAACAATAGATAAGGACTAATGTTTTTATCATGTTATGTTAAGCTTAATAAATAACATGAAACAGGAAAATAGTTCATTAAATTTTTATAAATTATTTGAATGAAAACAAGTTATTAATAGATATAAATGATGCAATGGATCGCATAGACCACATAAAAAAAACCTCTCTCAATTTATTTAAATCTCAACTTTTGAGAGACCACACTCAATTTTGATTACAATCAATAAAAATGTAATCATTTAAACTTTCTCTTAATTTTAAAAAAGGTACCACGCAATAAAAATTTTAATCATGTGCAATAATAGTAAGATGATGTAGATGCTATCTTTTTACAACTAAAAGAGAAATAAAATTATGTTACTATACTATACACATATACTCACTTATTTTTAAAAAAATATTATGAAAGAATGTTTAACTATAATTTATATATAAACAAACATCAAAGGCAATAAAAAAATGCACAGAAAAGTTGAAAGCCTAAATTTTATTTGTACATAATGGCCCTGTAAGGTTATTACAAAATTTACACTATTGTATGGGTATATTAACTACTCAGAATTACATTTGGGTAGTGAATCACGTAATTATATCAGAACTGAGAAATCAGATAACAGTATCCTAACAGCTCAGAAGTTCTTCCAATCGTCTGATGTTTCTGGCAAGGTGTACGTTCCCTCCGTGCATATTACTGATGTTGACTTTGTTCAGGTAACACTTCATAGGCACATCAGACATTCGCAATCCTTCTTTTCAGTTGTTCAGAGCCATTATTCAGGAGAAAGCCTTTTCTTCAGGCTCTAAAAGTCATAAATGGGAAACCCTTTAGACGGAGCATAAAGTCAGAATCAGGAATTATAAATGAACGGCTTGCGTAAAGACACATTCAGATAACACCTGAAAGGCTTGAGTGTCACAATCAGGTAAGTTTTCTTCATGCGTGGATAGGCCCAAAGCGATGACTGGTGAACAAGCGCATCCCAGGGTACTTTAAATTCTATTGGTAAAAATTAGTTTCCGCAGTGTAAAAAGAAAACAAATAATGAAAAATAAATAAAAAGCAAAAATCTATATACATTATATACAAACGCGTTTGAGAACCTAGCTCAATAAGCAACACACACAAGGGAGATTTTCCCTCAGAGCATTTCATATAGTGCAAGTTTAGAGTGTTTACTAAAATTGTTTGAAGATATGTATTGATATTTCGTATTCTACGGCTAATGTTGCATTTTCTTGAAAGAACATTCTACAGAATTATCATTTGATCTGTTAAGTAACTTGTGGTGATTTCAGTCTTTTGTGATTTATATACTTCAGTTTTTTTTAGTCTTCATTTATTTCGTTTTAATTTTCCAGCTATTTTCGGTATGTGAATTCTCCAAGCTATTACGGGTTTCATTTTAAAATACAGTTATGGATGTTAATGCAATATTTGACAATGATAGCAAGATGTTGTTTGCTTTCATTAATCTGGCAAAAATTTTTCTGACCTTCTGGAAGGCATTACATTTCTTTAGGACAGATGAACCCTCAGTGGACTGGACATCTCCTTCAGAATAGTGACGGACGTAAGATCTGAAGATGTTGATTTCATTTGTCCATCTGATTTGAAAGAGTTCAGAGAGAAATCACCAAAATTCTTTTCATCCTCAGAATTATTGAAGGAATCCATTTCCGTAACGTTTGTGAATGAGCTTGAACATGTTGGAGATGACATCGATCCGTTACGTTCCGCTGAAGTCCATTGGACCGCGGCGTCAACTAGATTAATAACAACAGCATTAACGAAAGAGCTGTCATCCAGAAAATGGTTTTCATTCTTAGCGAGTTCCAAATGATTAGATCGCAAATTAGCATCATCCATTACAAGCGTTTTTTCATCTTGGATAAATAAACCTTCGGTTTCGTTAGCATCTGAAACATCCCCGATTAAGGTTGATGAAGAACATGTTGTGTTGCTGAGACATCTTTCTAATATATTAGAACACAAATTATTCTTCAAAAGATCAATAAATATAAAATATGGTATCAGATGAAGGCAATACAAGATCAAAATGGCAAAATACTATGAGGAGGCAAAACAGACAGTTTAAAAGAACAAAAGCACCCATTAAAATCTCCTTTGCCATTTTCGCTTATCTTTTGATTGAAACAAACTTGAAGAGAAACGATTTTAAGCAGTCAATTTACTTCTAAATAAAACACAACCTCACTTGTCACTTTTGAAACAACAATTATTTCAAGACTTATTATTTCATTTTTAGGTAATTGCAACAAAGGTTACCTAACTGAAACAATGATATGTGCATCGTTTAATTGTTGCTTATTGTTCTGTTATCAAACAAATTGAGTATGTTTATTAGATATCTTTAGTTATTTAAAAATATTTAAGTGTATTAATGAAAACTAACTGCTGCAAGGAACTATTTGCAATATTTTTCATGAAGTTTTCTTTAATTAGATTTAAGCACTTTTTAATGTGTATCCTAAAATAGTATTGTGTATTATTTAGAATTTAAGGATACAAGTTTTATAAAACAAATTAGTATTAAAAGGGAATAGATTAGACTATTTTATATATAAATGTTTACTTCTTGAAAATTCCTACGCTTATGCAAACGTTATATTAAAATTGCGAACTTGCTGATACTATTTAAACAAACAAATTATCAAAATTTCAGCTTGCGAAGTAAAATCTTTATCACGTTCAATTGTGAAGTAAATATTTTAAACAACTCAAAAGCAGATAAATTCACAATTATTCTATTTAAAATATTGAAAAAATTTCTTAATATCTAATTCCGTTCCTAATCCATATAACGGCTTCCATGATAAATGCTCCTCAAGAATTTAGAGTATGTTTCAAAATAGCAATGCACTCTATTTGATTGTATATAAGTGCGTCATCATATACAGAGTGAACCAAAATCATTATACAATTTAAAAAGCTAACTTTAGTGAAAATTACTTGGTTGAGTTAAGGAAGAGGTGCTTTCAGATCATAAAAATCAAACCCTGGATTTGGAATTACGAAAAAATTCTCAACTGGAGAAGTATGTGAAAAATCTATGATGTCTCGTATACAAATATTCCCTCGTTATCATATAAAAAGTACGCTTCATTCTCATTTTTAAAAAAAAACTTTTTTTTCCTGAAAATTATCCGAACACGTGATTTTACCAATAAGCTTGAAACTTTTTCTCAACCGAAAATCAATATTCTTCAAGAAATTCAAAGTACAGAGGAGTTGTTAAAAGTCGCAACGACCCTATTTATGTGAACGGAGTGATTCTACATGGTGTGAGAATTAAATTCACGGAACACGCCCGTCCTACTTTTAGGCGTGGTGTGAAGGAGTGGGAATGTAATAAAATTGATCTTGATCCTTCCGGGACTGGTGACACGCTATACAACCCTTCTTTCTAGTTCAGTTTGTTTTTCATCTTCAATTGAGTAAGACATTGTCGTGTCGAATTGCCGCGATCATGATAAACTTAAAAATAGAGCTTCGTATGTATTTGAAATAACTCGTGAAATAAAATTCAAATGAACTCCAACTCAACGTTTTAAATTGTTAAAAAAAAGTGTTTGGAGATAACTGCTTTTAGGTGTTCAAATTTTTTTAATGGTACACACAATTTTCGGAAGAAACGGAGGCTTTTTAAGGTGATAAACATTCTACTCAACCTTTGTTATCAAAATGTGATAAAACTTTTTGCAAAAATTAATGAAATCGCGAGAAAAGATGAAAGTCTGGGTGTTCGGATGATTTCAGATATTAAGAATATTGACAGAGAGATAATAGAAAATATACTATTGTCTAGAATTTGCATATGGTGAAAGTTTGCGCAGAACTGGTACTGAATTGCTTGATCAAGACAACGTCCCGGTGCACATTACACTCTCTGTAAAACAGTTCTCGGCGCACAAATGCATTGCTGTGCTCGAGCATTCACCGCACTCACAAGATTTCGCCCCATATGATTTCAACCAGTTTCTTAAAAGGAAAAACGTATTGAAGAGGACACATTTTCAATCTGTTAATGAAGTAAAGGCAAAAATTGTAGACTTACTGAAGATGGTGACACCTAATGAGCAACAGCACTGCTTAGAACGGTGGAAAACTTGTAGCTATATATTGATTGGGAAGGGTAATATTTTGAAAGGAATTAAAGGGTATTTGTACACATTGATTTCAATAAAGCTAATTTTTTAGATTAATCTGGTTATTTAGTTGTCACAGTGATACCCATGTAAGAAATAATGTTTTATTACACCAAGTTCAGAAAAATTCCGAAAAAAGTTTAATATCATGAAAAATAAATAATTATCTTATGAAACATTGAGAATAGAATTCATTTCAAACTATAAAAGGGATTTTGACACACCGTGCACTTAGATAGTTCAAAGGTGGTTTCACCTCAGAAATTTCTATAAATATATTCCGAAATAAATACAGTCTTATGGAAGATGAAGTCCACACACAGAAAAAGAAAACATAATATTTAAAGAAATTATCAAGAACAGTTGAACGATTTTTACATATTACAGTGAAATAATTTTACCACATTTTATATCAATATATCAACCATTTGTATACCTTGTATCTCAGCATATTATTGTACTTGAATGAAATATTCTCGAGATTTCTTAGTACAACCATGAAGTTCCTTCAACACTTCCCTATATCGTGACTGTCAAGGGATTTTGCAGGCCATATCACTGACCAGAAGGCTGTGTAAGGCCCATTGGGATGTTCATTGTCTAAAGCCTAGATAGCTAGCTCACTGTAGGAACTAGAGCTTATAAAAAATCTAGAAGCGACTCTGAGTTAGTCTGATAGTTAGTCTGGGAGAGTCTTTTGGAGTGCTTTCGGTTCCTCTTAATATGTAAAGGGTGTTTTCTTTAGAGGTATAGAACTTTAAATTGCAATAAAACAACGATGTATTATTCGATTGACATGAATTTTTTTTATTCGAAAGATAATCGTGTGACATTACATTTTAAATATGATTTCTGGCATAGGACTGCCACGGCTGGCTCGAATGTAGTCCAATCTGGACGCCCAATTTTCGATGCCTTTTTGAACATTTGTGGGACAATAACACGGCGAATGTTATCTTCCAAATGTTCAAGCGTTTTCGGCTTATCCGCATAGACCAATGACGTTACATAGCCAACCCAGAAAATAGTCTAGCGGTGTTAAATCACAAGATCTTGGAGGCCAATTCCCAGGTCCAAAACGTGAAATTAGGCGGTCACCAAACGTGTCTTTCAATAAATCGATTGTGGCACGAGCTGTGTGACATGTTGCGCCGTCTTGTTGGAACCACAGCTCCTGGACATCATGACTGTTCAATTCAGGAATGAAAAAGTTAGTAATCATGGCTTTATACAGATCACCATTGACTGTAACGTTGTGGCCTTCATCGTTTTTGAAGAAGGATTCCGCCAGCCCATAAAGCGCACCAAACAGTCAGTTTTTCTGGATGTAACGGTGTTTCGGCATACACTTGTGGATTAGCTTCACTCCAAATGCGACAGTTTTGTTTGTTGACGTAGCCATTCAACCAGAAGTGCGCTTCATCGCTAAACAAAATTCGCTTATGAAAATCGCGCGCGCGCGCGACCATTATTTTCGAAATAAAATTGCACAATTTGAAAGCGTTGTTCAGGCGTGAGTCTATTTATGATGAATTGCCAAACCAAACTGAGAATAAATCACTTGACAGCTGTTAAATCGGTCGCCATTTTGGAAAGTAATGCCAACTTAAACTTCTATACCTGGAAAAAAAACACTCTTTATATACTGTAAACATTGAATAACACGAAACTGATGGGACTAAAATATTGTTGTGCGTTAAACGATGTTGTAAAAAAGAAAAATATATATCAACAAAAGTGCACCTTATTTATGCAAATATGTATATACATATGCAGGGGCGTAGCTACTGCCATATCAGCTGTATCAATTATACGGGGCCCCAACATGTGTAACTGCAATCCAACTAACAGAGCACCCATATCTGAAAAGATCCCGAAGGAATTTTGATACAGGGCCTCTCAGAGTTAGCTACGCCAGTGTATATATGCATACATTTAATAAAAATCAATGAAACAAAAACATTCTTAAGAACTAAGGGGTGTTGGAAAGCTGAAATCCTATTTTTTTTTAGTTTGAGACTTTTACATTTTCAAATTGTATGGATTTTAACCTTTCTAAAAATACCTCACTTTAACCTCTAGGGTATTTAGAAGCCCTTAAAATGTATTTTTAAATAATCATTGAATTTGGGCCACGCCCATTTTAATGGCGAAAATTGTAAACAAATTACTTTGTTTTTGCTTAAAAGTGTAACGACTGATATAAACCAAAACATCTATCTTTTATTTTAAATTGAACCTTTTATTTTTTATTTCCTAGTCGATTAGAATTCTCACTGTATACATTAAAATCAATTTATCTCAATTTGTAAATTTTAATGTGCGATGTACCTTTTCTGAGAAACTACTGTTCACAGGTATATAAATTTTTTATGAATTATTTATAATGATGTCTTATATATACTAGAATGAGATTTTTGTAAAAAACTCAAAGATTTAATTTTGACAAATTTTTTAAGTAAAAAATGGGTCAAATTTCACAATGTTTGATAAAATATTTCATAATTTATTAAAAAATTCAAAATTAGCTAAAAGCTCATTTTAGTATAATGAGAGAGGTGTACTTTAATAGTATGAAAAATTTCAAGCATGTACATAAAACAGATTTTGAGAAAAGGTACATCGAAAACAGCCAATTTAACATTGTCAGTATAGAGAGAGAGGTTTCCAACTCCCCTTAAAGATAATTTAATGGGACGTTTTCAAGTTTTTTGAAAACCAAAACTTTCATCGAGTTTTTGGAAAATAATGTGATATTTTCCTTTGCATTGTATTTTTTATCATCAAATTGTTCAATGCCGTTCATTTTGTTATTGATTTCACAAATGAAATATACCTTTCACTTTCGTTGGCGGAATCTGCATTAATGATATTTATTGAGTTTTTAACAAACTCTATAAAATGTCTTTATCTGCCTTAATTGAGGCTGTACAGACATAAACCTCATGTACTTTTACAAATTCTTCCATTGATACTGTAGGAAAGTCCAATAATATAGATCAAGCTGGTATTTTTTTGTGTTTTTTTCATTCTTGGATACCTTCCTCCTAAAAAGTTATTTCGAAAGCGTTTTACTCTTATTTTGCTATTCCCTTCAAAAATGCAACAGACTTCAATTATTTCCCCCTTTTAAAACTTGGGAGGTCGAAAGGGGACAATTTTATGACCTAGTTTGGTTCCTTTGTCAAGTAAGGCGTCTTTGTTCAGTGAGAACCAGGATAGCAATCGTTTACAGCTAGCTGTTAAGTTGCCTTGGGCAATCTTGTATGAAAACCGTAGTTCAACTCTGTCGTTTAAAATTAAAACAAAATGCAGGGTAAAAAAAAACATTAAATAAATGGCGTGTTAAAAGTTGAAAAATAGTTATATTTTCTTCAAACAAAATTTATTTTTCTGTCATTTTTTAAAAATTAAAAAAAAATATTTTGGTATTGCGATTTGAACCAGAAAAAAGCATCCTGTATTCATTTTTGAATATGAGAGTAAGAAAACGCGTTCACTTTCCTGTTTTTTAAAAAAAGTTATGAGGTAAAAAGAGTAAAGGCCCTATCTTTTTTTTAAACAATAAGACAATAAATGGTGCATATTTATGAAATAAAACAGATCTTTCTCTATTCAATTATATTTTTAATTTAGAATAACATAAAAAAGGATTTCAATACTTTTAATTTATTTTAATTAAAATCATATAAATGATATTTTTATGTTAACTGAATATTTTTCGGAAAAAATCTAAATTTTCATTCCTAGTGCTCTCCTTTTTGAACTCCTTGTATTAAATAAAAATCTTTTCTACATCGGCATTTGTGATGGACATGACACACATTCAGTCAATAATTTTTAATTTTAATGGGGGATATACTTCTTCAAATGCGCATGACAGTACTTCTAACCATTTTCTACTCAAGTTAAATTTCTTATCTTTCTGTTTCTTTTATTACAAGGAAAAATGTCACACATCGATAACTACATTTTCGCACAATTCAGTCATTACAAATTATATTGTGAGGAAAGTTCTTCTTAATTAATTTTGTCTTTCAAAACAGTTCACTTAAAACAATTTTGTTCAGTGAAGTTAACCGACAGTTCCACAATGTATTCATACCAAATTTTAAAAACAAATTTAACACTTGGAAATGTATCCTGTGTATTAAAGTTTTCAGTATACACAAATATTTCCTGCTGTAGGGAAGATATAGTATGAGAGAGAGATGTGGTGTGCGGTTGTGAAAGAATGTTTTCGTACGTGTAGACTATTTTTGAAAATTTAAATATCACTGAAGCTGATCATATAACTGCAAATGAGCCTTATTTTAATGTGTGCTGGTATCAAAGTAAAACACTTTACAATATTAAACAGCCTATGGGTTTAGACTCAATATCAAACTATTCGCAAAATGTGTGTGGCTTACAACTTCTATTCAAATTGTAAAGAAACTGAAATATAAATATATCTTACTGCAGTCAAAATTATTCAAAATATGTAAGTATCCTATTTCTCCACTTATTTCTGTACATTTTAAAAACTGTTGCTGACTGCAATTTTTTATATTTATAAACGAGGCATAACAGCTCACACAGTCGTAAAAATGTCTTTATCATTTTTAAATATACTACTATAAAACGTATATGGATTGTAAGATCAGTTGTAAAATCCTAAAAGATTTTAGAGGAGCTAAAAACATGTAATTTTTGATTGATAAAATGTTTATTATAATACACAAATATACATGTTATTAAGCAAATATATTTGAAAAACCAAACTTCCTTCTGAAATAAACGTAATTGAAAGAAAAATGTTTAATTGCAAATGAGTGGAAATACATGTTTATCTAAGGGGTATCCCCAAAAAGTGAGGTAATCCTCAAACTTAAGAGTCAAACTCAGTGGCACAACAATCCATGAGGGCCAGGAACTACTGTGGCCATCATAATACACGTGGCCATTGGACGCTGAGGTGCATGAACAGATGTCCCGATTTGGTGGTCTGTCTGAAGAGAGACCTTCAGTGTTTAAGACCCGAAGCAAGCTTGGTACTCATTTATCGACCCAATGTAGCGGGGATGAAAGGCAGAGTCGACCTTGCGCAGCCCGTTAAGAGAACCCCAGACCTGTGGTGTGGAAGCACTATACACTACCACTCGATCCTATTCGGTGAAAAATAAAATTTAATGTTAGAATCTTATATGAATCCCTAATGAATGAGGGAGTCCAAACTTTTTTTTTCATGTAAACTGTTTAGACGGAAATGGTTAATTATGAACATTTCACAAGTTGCATAAATTAAAATTAACCGTTATAGTTTATATAAATTTTTAAGGGTGCAAAAGGTGTATTTCGGCTGCACGAATTAATTTTAAAAGGAATACGGTTACGAAAAAGTAGTACAAACCTATCTAAAGTAGGGTTGGTTACCTTACATATTGTCAAACACAACAATGCATTGTAAGCCAATTCCACAATTCGTTGTTATAAAAATGAATGGAAAATTACAAGATTTATTTTTGCATTTGTAATTTATATATATATAATTTTTCCTGGGAACTATAAAAGCTAGAGCGGCATCCATCAAAACCGCGGTTCTCTCTGTTTTTCCAGATCGCCCCTGACTAAGCCGGCTCTGCCATAGTAAGTGAAAATGCCGGATTTTTTTTGTCAAGATCATTTTATAGCAGCCTACATTTTTCATGTATTTTAGATGGTCGTTTTATATTTTCTACATCAATATCTTAATGTCTGAATTTAAAATTACATAAAATTATTGACATTCGCATCAATGACCATGATAATTTTTATTAGTATATGAATGTGTCATCAAACGATTACATGACTAATATTAACATATTATTTTAACCATTTAATTAATATTAAGTATAACATAACGCACACAAATTTTCTGAACTTTAAAATAAATATTTCGAAAACTACTTCAGATAAACTCAAAATTTTTCACTCCTGCGCTTTAGCTTCTCATTTTTTTTTTTTCTATGTAAGAATTTATATATTGTAATTGTATATTCATCAATTTTTTTAGTATATTTTTTGCTCTTAGCATGCAGTTTTCAACTGAATTGTATGAAATCTTCGAAATATATTAAAAGATACCAAAGAAGCTATATAATAAAATTTGAAATTTTTATTATACTCAAACAATTGCTAAAACTTATGGTAAATAATTTTTAACTGCGCGATGCATTTTTTTTTTTCGAAATTTCAAATGGAATTTCTAAAATAAAATTTCTAGCTTTATACGGTCGAGATTTCAAAAAATATCCAAATTTTAATTACTTATTCAGTTAGCCTTTAAAAAAGATAAATGTTGAGGTATTTTGTATAAATAGATATTTTTGAACAATAATTCGAATGTTTTTGAATAGCTCGAATTTAAAATTGATTTTTATGTTTATTTATATGCATATATGTCTACTGTAAATGTTTCCGTATATTTTTGATTACCATTTTTTTCAAACATTCAAGTTATAAAAAAATGTGTGAAAATCTTCATTCATGTTGTCTTTGATGTAAACTGAAGTTCAAGCACTTAAAATTCAAATATAATTCGGTGTATTTTAACAATATATAACTCTAGGCACTGTACTTAAACTTCCCTGAACACTTGGGCTTTGAAATGTAAAAAAAAAAAAAACTAATTAAGATTTATTAGTTTTTTTTCGTTATTATTTTTATCAAAGTGTAAGAAAATGTTTCAAATGATTTGATGAAGTTTAAATTTATTCATTTTTAGTGGTTGGAAAATTGAAAAGGTTTCAAATTTTAAAGAGTTTGGTGTTTTATTAATTTTTTCGGTATCTTATAATAAAATAATCATGTTTCAAAAACTGAAAGCTTTGATTAAAATAAGAAAAATGAAGCGAAAGAATATACTTAAAAAAAGATAATTTGTCTAACTATATAAAATAGCAGATTGCACTGACACGCCTCAACTTACACACACAGTTACAGTTTCAAATTAATATGAAACCAAAAGGGAATTGTAACATATTTTACTTATGCGTTGGGACTTTTCAAAATTTTAAAAAAACGAGGTAACAAATAAACACTTCCTGGGGTCTAAAGAAATTTCCCCTCTATTTTTTACGATTGCCCCAGGGTCAAAACACGGGGTTTCCTGCGAGTCATAAAACTTCCTATTAGTGTCCTGCTGTGTTGCTTCCACCGTCCCCAATTATCTTTCAAGATGTTAAACCTTTAAAAGGGGGAACGGATTTCAGAAAAGTGTGGCTAATCCGCTTTTGAAAACGTTACTTGAAGGCAGAAAAATCCGTGCAGTGCATTTTCGAAGCATCTTTACACTGACGGAATTTTCCGTGCTATCCGGTTAGAGGGTTAAAAGGGGAATCTTTTCGTGGTAAGTGATTTTCGTTTCGCTGAGTAAAAAATGCATGTAAATACATAGTAGTTTGTCGGAACTATTGTACTATTTCGTATTAACCGATATTTCATCTAAAGCTTTTTCGCGTTAAACGTATTACACTGTGTATGCTTGCGTGTGCGTATTTATATATGTTTTATGTATGTGTAATTAAGACATTCTTTTTATTTTATATCTTACTCAGCAGCCAAAATAGTTATTCATTTTAAAATTCATAGAAAATTAATAGTAAATGTGTAACAGCTTTTTCACTGCAACAACAGAAGCCACCTAACTTTTACTAAAATGTAATTGTGTCTCTTATATAATTGAAGATGTAATTCTTCTCACATTACAGAATCCACATTTCCCAATTTTCGAATTGTTTCATTAGTACATAAGTAGCCGAATTGAAGGGGATGATTTAAGATTTTCTGAGTAATATCAGAGCTTGCATCGATATTGTTTGGGGAATCATTAATGAGAAATTCGCGTTCCCTGTTACAATGTCACGTTCAATTAAATCAACAACACACATCTTCCCGTTCGATATCTTGGGATTCCCTTCACTGTTTAGCTAAATGAAACTGGGTTTCGTATCAAAATATATTAATTTAATGTATTTTCGAGGAAACAGCTGCTTATTTCACAAAATTCGAAAATTTAAAATGAACAGATCTTAATGCATAACACGAATTGGATTTCAAAACACTGGTTAATAATACGGGAACACTAAAAAAAGTAAAATTAATAATCATATCTAAGGAAATTTTTAATTGTATTATTTTCCATTGATGTACATTTTGAGTAAATTTGTTATTTTATTGCCATGGAATAATATTGAGAACACTTCATAGAGACCTAAGATATCCAAACACGTTAAAATGAGCAAATTCAATCAAAACACATGTATTTTTTATTTTAGTCAATAGAGCTATCTTTTGGCTTTACAAAACATTATTTTTCAGTTCCTACTCTTAATTCGTTTCTCTCCTTATATATATATATATATATATATATATAAATCTTCTTAAAATTTTCTATCTTTAATAAAATACTTTTTATTCACCATTTCCCAAGTTCAAATACATTTTTTAAACTTGTAGATGATGACTCTTAATGTTAATTAATAATTGAAAAAATGCAATTAAATAAATTAATACTAGTTTTATATGGAAGAAAAAATAAAATTTGTTCCAAATAAAGGAGAATGTTCCTATAGATGTCGACAGGATAAATTGATTATCCAACTACCAGGTATGAAAAACTCGATTTGTTTTTAAGCAAGAATTGAAGTAAAAAGAGTTATATTATTTGTTTTGTTTCTGCAGGCCAATTTCAATCAATTTTATGAAATTAGAAAACTGAAAGTGGGTCTTTAATCTACCAGAAGTGGGCAATTAAATTTTTCAAACTCTATCATAACGAGTCTGATAATTCAAAAAATGTTATTAATTTCTACAAAACACTTTTTGAACCTGATATTTATATTATTTTCTAGAGAATGCTCTAAAACATATTATTGTATGAAGATTTTTGAGTTATGGTCCGTTATTTAAATAAAGGTCTCATAAGGAATAAAACTGTTTTATAATATATTTTACTCGTTCAGCTCTACACACAATTTTTAATTTTTATATATAATACATTATCTTGATAAATTCATCTAATTTGTTTTAGTAATACTTTTCTTGATATAAGTCTGTTAGTTTCCCCTCTAATTGCTTTCAAGTATTTGAAATATACAGTGCTAAAATTTCACTAAAATTTGCCATTTTTGTAAAATTTAGATATTTTATTTGAAATATTACTGCGTGTGAGGTTAAATACATTTTGGTGTTAATTTCTTAAAAAAGCAATTATAATGTTTTAGAGTATGTTGTTTTTTAAAAAAGTGTTTTGAGCGTGTTCGGGTACTTTTAATTAATGGATGTATTTATTTTAGGTAATTGTTGATAAAAAAAATCCAAAACTTCTACTAGCTCAAAGTAGCTGATATTTAATTAAGAATATATAAGGTTATATTAGTTCTGCCTTCCTTTCCTAATTACAAATTTTCATCGATTTATAGACTTGATCAAATATCAATTAAAAATCGTTTTGTGCTTTATACAATTTTCGAAATGCTTTCATAAAAATTAGCTGAAAGATGTGAACATGTAAATTAAAAAATATTACTATAAATAACATAGTTGATGCTCAGAAGAGACACTCAGAATATTAAAGTTGAGTTTTATTAAGATAGGAAGAATTGTTAACTTTTAAAGAATAGAATATGAATACAGTTCGTATCCAAGTTAAATTCATGTAGTTCAAGTACATCATTCAGAGAAGTGATACTCAATCTGCGGCCTTGTCATGGCACGTTGCAATAAAAAATCCAATTATTTAAGAATATAATAAAAATTTAGCGACAAATTCTACCAATCAAGCAATCACATATATCAATTTTGCAATCGATGTTGTGCTGGATATAAATTGCAATTTAACTTTTTTTTGGTAATTGTTACGATTAGTCGTAATAAATATCAGTGGAATAACCATCATTTTATAGGGGAAACTAATTTTTAATTAATCCTCGTGAAAAATATCCTAGGAATATATGCTTTTTCAAGATGATTGGGATCTTCGCTATTTCGTGGAGTAAAAAAAGCATAGAGAAGCTGCTTGTTTGATTTGTCGTGAAAATTTCATATTTAAAAATACATAATTTTGCTCGTCCCTATACCACTAAGCACAAATCTTTCAATTGCTCTTTTTCTAAATGATCTCTTTCACGACGAGATAAATTGGTCTTCCTGAAAAATCTGAAACAGCAACAAAATATTGGGGGGGGCATTGATTAAAGAAAATCGAATTTACCCCAATGGATAAAACCTATTTTTTGTTAATTGAGTTGGATAGAGTTTAATACAGTTTTAAAATAAATCCAAATAATGAGTTTTAATATTTTGATAAACTTCCCGCATTTTAAATGTCCTTCTCTCTCATCTTATAGAATCCCCCTCCATTAATTCTCAATTTGCGTCCCACGTAAAATAGTTTTCATGTGCATGTGGCTCGATATTCAAAAAGGTTGAGTACCCCTGATTTAGAGTGTACACTTGTCTAATGCACAAAATTTGTCAAGCAAAATTATTAATTATTAATGATGAATACATGGATTTTTTTTTAGTCTTTGAACTTGGAAGACAAATTTCCAAAGATTAAAAAAAAAAAATTTATTCTGTTATTTCGTTTTAAAACATTTGTTTCACCCTGGTAAAAATGATAACTCCATGGGAGGGAGAAACTACACTGGTGTGCAAAACTTAAGCAACAGGTGGGTTTATTGTCATGACTTCACGAAAAATCATCTGAGAGACATGAAATTCAGAAATGAGGGAGAGTATTATGTACGTAAAGGTTGACGAAAGCATCGGCGCTGAAAAAAGAATACAATGCATTCAGTATGGAATCAAACAAAAACAAGCTTTATTAAACGCATTGTATCGTGACTCATGATTGTTTATCAACAGGACGAACAACAATCAGATGTTCCTTAATATGACATATGCCCTCCCCTCACTGCAACGGTTGCTTCGCACCGTCTCGACATACTCAGAACCAGCTGGTGCAATATTTCTTGCGGTAGGAGTGCCCATTCCTCAATCAGAATCTGTTTGAGTTGTTGGGTGTTCTCCGGAGGATGTAATAAATCTGGGGAGTTGGCTGGCCAATCCATTCGAGTGATATCATCACTTTCCAGCAGCTCCTCAACAGCAAAAGTCCGATGTGGCCGTGCATTGTCATCCATAAAAATGAAGTCTGGGCCAATGGCACCTCGGAACAGACGCACATGTGGAAGAAGTACCTCCTCATAATAGCGATCCCCGATTACAAACCCTCTGTCGAAAATGTGGAGCTCAGTTCACCCGTTCAGCATAATGCCTCCCCAGACAAAAACTCCAGGACCACCGTAATGGTGTCTTTCCTTGATGTTACTGGTATAAAGCCGTGTCCCGATCTCTCTCCACATCAAAACGCGTTGAGAATCGCTTCTGGTACTGAACCGACTCTCATCCGTAAAGAAGACACGACTCCATTGACAGTTGTCCAGTTTTTGTGCTCTCTGCACCAGTGTAAACGGTGGAGTCGGTGGTCAACTTTCAACGGGAGGCAGCATTCAGGAAGGCGGGCGAATATGCCCCTTTGTGAAGGAATCTGGCCACAGTAAACCGCGACATTTGTCGCTCCATTGCTGTACAGAGTTGCTGAGAAATGGCACTTTCTCACTGCTATCGGACTCTTTTAGCCTACAGGATGCTATATTGGTCATCCCCTGCAGTTGTCGTCCGCGGGCGGCCACCACTAATCTTTCTAACAGCAGTACCTGTGGTCTGGAACTCTTTCCAAGTGCGCGAAATGACACTGTTGTTGATTCTGAACTCTGCAGCTACACTGGTGACAGTACGCCCCTCCTCCAGATTTCCGATCATTCTTCCACGTGTGAAATTGTCCAGGTGATTTCTTCTAGCCATATTTCACAAACTGACTCACTGGCACTTGAAGCGAATATGTTGAATTGCGTCTCCGTCCTTCATTTTATTCTACTGTTGAGCAGCGTGCGCCAACATCACGCGTTTTCCGTATGCTCACGTCGCTTCTGACGTTTTGTTTCTGATATTTGCATACGTATGACGTTTCTACTGACTTATGTGTTCACTGTAGTGATCATCAGACCTCCTTTTCTGCAATTAAATGGCTATTTGTTAAATTTTTACATTGTTGCTTAAGTTTTGCACACCAGTGTATATATGTATTGAAGTGATGTAGTTGATGGACAGCAGACAGCAATGTTTAAGTATTTTTGTAATTTTTTTTTGATTTATTTCATCGTAAAATGAACCAGATACGTATCTGTTAAATCATCAAACTACGTCGTATATTGAATGAGTATTGTCCAATTCGATTCAAAGTCTTCAATAAAGTCAGTATGAGTTTTACATCCTAAATTGCAAATTTAACATTCTTTGTTAGAAAATACATAGTGTGCCTTCACTTACGTATATCGCTGTATGTACAAGCACTCATACGAACTGCGTTTAAAACCACACACTAATTAAAATAACTTAATCTTCGACGTATTTTGTGAACTATAAACAATTATTTAAATAAAAACGCCTTTCTTTTTGACATTATGACTAACGAAAAAGATGTCCTTATTCAATTTAAGTAGTCAGCTGGAAAATGACTCAGAATATTACAAATAAGTTTGATGTATGAAATTTACTTTAAAAAAATACACATGTAAATCTAGGGTTGAATAAAGTTTCAGAAATTTGTAAATCATACAAAAGTTTATAAATCAGATAATTCGAAGCAAGATTAAAATGAACTAAAAAAATTCAAAGATATTCTTGAAGTAAAGATTTTGAAAATTTACACATTTGATGTACAAAGTATAACAATTCAGTTTTGTTATTCAAGAAATCAAAATATTAAGGAAAGTTTATTTAAATATATATATGTGTGTGTATAATGAAAATATGCATGCATATACACTCATGGCGAAAACAAATTAGCGCACCAAGAAGGAGTTATCAAAATAAAACGAAATTTTGCATACGGAATAACTACTTTGAATGAATAGATAATCAAAAAAAAAAAAAGAATCATTTATTTCAGATAAAAAGGTAAAAGAACAGAGGATTTAATACCCTGCTGAAACCCTCCAGCGCAAATGCACGATGAGATGCGATCGGGAATTGAGGCATACAAGTTCTGTATGGTTTCTTGAGACATTTCGTTCCATATTTGCTCTAACCTTGACTCTAGTTCGTTCAAACTCGTGGGATGCCCATCTCGCCTTCCCAAATGATTTCAGATAAGCTCCATTGAAGAAAATCTGGGGATCGGGCAGGAAAAGGAAGGATAGTAACAGTGCGGAGACAGTCTCGTGACACCATTGCCGTGTGAGGCCGAGCATTGTCTTGCTGAAATACGGCTCCTGGGAGCCATTGCGTGAGTGGCAACACATATGGTTGCAGGATGTCATGGACACACCGCTGAGCTGTCATAGTACCACAGCGCAATACTAGGGGGGCCGTGTATTGTAGGCAATGACACCCATACCATCACGCTAGCTGTGGGGGGTTGTATTGTTGTAAAGCAAAGGCAGGATCGAGGCGTTCACCACGGAGTCTCCACTCACCAATGTCGTCACAGCTGATAATGAATCTGGATTCGTCGTTAAAGGCAACCTGGTTCCATTCCGCTGCAGTCCAGTTTCCTCGTGCGTGGCAGCACTCCAAACGGTGGCGTTGATGGATGGGCGTCAAGGGCCTCGTTATGTCCAAGGGCACCACGATTATGTTGTTCTTCCAGGGTGTCAAATGTCCTTCTGCCAGACGCCTTCCTAAGGTTCAAGAAGACACAGAGGCCCCTAGTGAATGTGCTATCTGTGCCGAGATAACGGCCAATGAAGCAGTTGGCTTTACGTGTGCATTTCTTACGATGTGGTGGTCGTTTCGACGCCTAGTCTGGTGAGGGCGTCCTGAGCCTGGTCTTCGTGTAAATGACATCTCTCGGATCCCCTGTGTGGTCCCAGCACCTCCTCACAGCACAATCAGAGTGGCCTGATTGACAAGCTAGTCGCCTATCTGACCACCCAGCTTCCATCATATGCCAATGATTCTCCTCCTCTCAATCTGCGACATCTGCAGATATTGTCTTCGAAAATGGCGTAATGGCATGTCTATACCTCAGCTCTTTCTTTGTAAGCGATTCAGCTAACTCAAACCAAGCTTTGGCTACCTGTTTTATACTCCACGAAGAACGACATTTAACACCATCTACCGGCTATACGTAATGTGCACTCACACTGCATTTCTATTCATTTGCATATCTTCCCGACATGTACCTTCATGCCAAGTTTCGTTAAGATCCCACAATTTCATGGTGCACTAATTTGTTTCTTCATGAGAATTAATGCCCCACTATAAAAGCTGTTCGAGGGATATTGGCTACGGACAGCTTATTTAATATCTCATGGACATCCCATTTAGATACCCTATGTTCAAGTGACGATGACGATACGCGAGCTCTTCTCTTTTCCTATTTTCCACACTGCATTCATAGGAGGACGATTGAGCTTCGGCAGACTTAACGTGCAGCGCCCCCTTCTGCATGGTAGGTCATTTGTGGTACTAGTCTCGAACTCATGACATCCCGACCACGAGTCCGGGACCTTGACCGCTAGAAATGTTAGTAGATTACGAAAATAATCAATAGGTAACTACACCGTTTATCAAACTGTGGAATGCTTCCCTAGGGGGTGCGAGCATATTTAAAAATCGAAAACAAAGGATTTAAGAAAAGTTATTCATTTATCTAAAGTAAACATACAAAATAAATTGACATAATAAAAAATAAAACACATTTACACTTAAATATACTTATAAATGTATCAGTACTGTACAATGAATTTTATAATTAATTTAACAAAACTAAGTTAAGAATAAATTTAATAATTACCAATGACCACAAAGACCTATCATGCATTAAACTATATACAAAAAATAACACTTATATTGGTAATTTCTACGGTTTATATTTAATCCCTTTCCCACCGATTAAAAGTTTATAAGTTCCCCAATGCCACCGTTTTCCCACGTAGACGCGTGTATGTGATATTTTCGTTTGGGGGGGGAGGAATAAAAAAGCAACTTTCTTCGCAAACACTTTCAAGGTCCTTTTATTGTACTCAAAAGCCTTCGCAATCATTTTATGGACAGCAGGGCCCAGAAAAGATCGTACTTTGAAAGATGTATATTATACGTCCAGAAAATTAATACTTTGGCTGAGCGAAACATTCATATAAACGCCAGTGGCACATAACTCTTTATCTACCTCATTATGATTTACTGCAGTTTTTTTCGTATAATATATTTTGAACTACTACATTAAAAAAATTATGGGATATATATAAAAAATACTCAAATTTGGGAAATTTAATTCGTTAGATCTAATTAAAGATATTCAACTGTAAAATTAATTATGTACACTGTTCATTTAAAGTAAATAGTCAAATCTTTTATTAAAGTCTTCATTAACATAAAAAAATAAGACACCTTTTGCCATTAACTACTTTTTCGAAAAAAAATGACAATCTTTGTAAACCGGTAAAAACGCAATGTTTGCTATGAAACTATTCGCCTTCCCCGCTTAAATAATCATTATAGAACCCATATTGCCATATATTTTGGAAGAGTGGATTTCAAAGAATATTTCTGCTAAGTATCATCCGAGCATTCGTAATAACGGTTATTCTATGTAATTGTATAGTATGTGGTGCTAAAAAGTACCATCGGTAGATAAAGGGTTAAGTTAAAGTCGTATTGCAGCTATAACATCAAAGTATAGTATTATTAAATTTAATGCAGTGTTATTGTTTGGATGGGGAGTGGGGAGAATTATCGTTGAATATTGGTTAGAGCGAATGTTGAAAGATTGAGAAGCACCGAGTTATTATCCATACTAAGATTTTCTAAACTTTTCCTGCCATTGGCCTTTTTGTTGTAAAAATTCCCACTACTTTACGTTTCTCTATTGATTCCGCTATACCTGTCCTATATTTTAACATATACACTCAGGAACATTGAAAATAGCGACCCAAGAAGGAAGCTAAGTACAATCGCAAAACTTTGCAAATAAGTACAGCATAATGTGATATGCAAATGATCCAAGTTTTGTGCCAATACGCATGCTCATACACGCCGAGGTGGCGTTACAATCAGGAAGAGGGTGCTATATAAGCCAGCGCTAATTCAAAGATTCATAAACGTGATGATTACCCGCCGATTGTAGGAAGACATTGGTAATCGAAATATGCCAGGTAAACGTGCTAGAAGACATTTCTCACAAATAAGCGAGTTTGGTAGAGGTCGACGCGCCGTGTTGCTGGCCAGGTGCATCGTTCGGAGTATGCCGTTAGAAATTGTTGGGAGCAGTGGACACGAGAAGGTACCCACGTGCGGAAAACCGGGTCTGGAGCGACCAGGAAGCCCACAAGGAGAGAGGATCGAAGGATCGTGCGGCAAGCACTTGAGGACCCTACAGTGACTCGTTCAACGATACGAGCAGACGTAACAATTAATCCACAAACAATTTCCAGAAACCTTGCAGAAGCAAATCTTAAATCCAGGTGCCATTTCCGTGCACTCCCTGTAACACCGGAACATCGGCAACTGCGTCTACAGTGGTGCCAAGCCAGATCAATGCGGAATATCTCAGATTGGCAAAAGGTTGTGTTTAGTGATGAATCCCGGTTTGTTTTGTTGACAGAACTGTGTACGGGTGTGGAGGCGCCCTGGTGAGCGGTACAATTCCCCTTCCACATTGTTCTACGTCACACTGACCACACAGCTGGTGTAATGGTCTGGGGGTCATAGCCTATGATAGCCGTCCACTTGAATTGTGATGTGTGGAACTTTAACGGGCCAATCTTACGTTGATGATATTCTTCGACCCCATGTAGGACCTTTCATAAATGGTCTCCCAGGGGCAATTTTCCAGCAAGATAATGCTCGTCAGCATACAACAAGAGTTGCTCAAGACTTCCTACGTCATTTTTAGACTCTTCCATGGCCGGACCTCTCCCCCGATTTGTCCCCTGTAGAGCACGTGTGGGATCAGCTAAAACTGCAGATGCTATCGTTTCACTCTTTACATGATTTAGAGTCGGTTGTTCAAGATTTGTGGGTCCATCTTTCTCAGGACAACATAAGATGTCTAATCAACTCATTGCCGGACCTTTTGGCGGCATGTATTGCAGCTGGTGGTGGTCCAACGCGCTATTGAAGTTGCCCTGTATTTGTGTCGTTGCACACCCTGTATTCGTTTAATTATCTTGTTTTTGAGATCAAGTGAATCTCATCTGTGTCATTATGTGCATTAAAATTCATTTCAATCCGATGCTTTCTTCTTGAGTCGCTATTTTCAATGTTCTTGAGTGTATAATACTTTTGTGAAATTAAATAACACAAACAACTTCTCCGTTAAAAATACTAAATTTCAAATGAAATAAATTCTTATAAGTTCACGCTGATATCCAACTAAAAATAAAGAAAAAAATCCAATAAATTATAACAAATACATATATAATAAGATAAACATAGAACTTTTCTACAAGCTATATCCAATTTTTCAACTTAACTCTTGCAATTAAAATCATTTTCTGACACCAAACACTTACAAATATTAATTACTACGTAAAAATTTTGTTCTCTTTAACCATCCAACTTGGAAATCAAACTCGTTTCCAGAGCGTTTAAAAAATGATGTTGGGATTATAAAATAAAAGATTTCTTATGTATAACTCTATTTTAAAGATGGTGAAGTCAAACTGATCATATATAAACCAATGGGAAGAGGTTTAATGTTAAGTTTAGGCAATTTAATAAAGCTTTATTTTTGAAGTAACAAATATGGATACTTCTTAACCATCAATACTCTCATTTGAATTTATACCGTTTCCTTGAAAATAAACTTTTTGATTCTATGTTATGTCTTACCTTTCTTTCACCAACAGAAAAGCTTCAATTAACTCATTTACGCACTTTCTTATTCACTTACAAATTTACTTCAAAAACTAATACACAGTTATCAACATAAAATGCATAAAACTTCAACTCTATGCATAAAACTTCAACTCTACGCATAAAACTTCAACTCTACGCATAAAACTTCAACTCTACGCATAAAATTACAAATTGAATAACTAGATACATTTGTATTATATTATTTATCAATAAAATAATTACCTAATATATAATTAATAATAGTTACCAATCAATAATTGCTGATATAACGGGCAACATTTCAAAAACTGCAAGTTACTTTAATGAATTTCATAGAACAAGGAACGTTCAAGAATGCATTATTTAAAAACCGCTTGAACAAATGCAATGAAAATGGTTAAAGTTCATCGCTTGACATCTTTGGGCACTGGAACGCGAAGCGTTCCTCCGTCCCATACTTAATGTATTGGGCGCTTGATGTTGGATTGGCCTGCTTTCGAGATGGTGTTTCCTTATTGGTGGATATGGAGGGAGACAGTGGGCGGGGCGAACTGTTGGTTACGGCGGTCATAGAAAAATCAAGTCCAAATTCGTGCAAGCAGACGAGAAGCTCGTCTGCTATTGGTCGTCAGGAGTCAAAATGGTTAAATTTTAAAATGAATCTTAAATCGTCTGAAATTAATAGGGTTACCACAGGAACAAACCCAATAAAAGTTAACTCGTAATATACGTTATCCTCATGGCAACCGCATAACCACGACATAAAAATATTAAGGTAACCATATTGTAATGATATCGCCCATTCTGGTGAACGTAAACTTGGCGCGTAGCCCTCGTGTATCAAATTAGCACCCAATCTTTATGCAGCACTTGTCTGGTTTAATGATTATTTCACCTTATCTTTCTCGCCTTCATTCATTCGCTACAATGTGAATTGGTATTTTAACGAACTTAATGAACAAGATTTAAATAAAAATCACATTTTTCACTTTATTGGATTTCAGGAAGTTCTTAATCTGATAAATATTGAACAAATTTATATTTACACATTCCATCGTATCCATTGATTCTGGAATAATAGCTATAATTTTGAATACAGTACCATCAGTATTTGAATCATTGAAACACATAACTGGTCCTCAAACATTATATAAAAGCAATCTCTTCAATTCTTATAACACCAACCTTTTTCTGCAAAATAGACTAAACTAAACTTAATTTTTTAAAAATTATTTTGGCTTCGTTACCCAGGGAGTGTAAACCAAAATATGTCTTACAAGCGAAGTTGAATGAATCGGTCAAACAGGTATAATTCAAAAACGTTGAAGAAATTTAAGCAGTCACGAACTAGCACTAAATTAAAGGTAGTTTTAAAAACCTTGTTCCATAAAAATTTACTTTAGTTTTGTTTGAAAATCCATATTTAATTCTAGATTTTCACCAAATCAATGTTTTTCACATGAACCCAAAGCTTACAAATTTAGAACTATACATTTTAACTACTTGAATTCATTATCTTAATGACAATATTTCATTTTGGCTGACATTACATAAAGTAAAATTATAAGTGTCAGTTTTTGTAATAACCCGTTACTTTAAGTACTAGTAATTAAATTCAATTATTGAAACAAATTATTGAAAAGGAAAATTCAAACTTGAAAATCTGATTAACTTACATCAACATTTCTCAAACAGTAGGCGCATTCCAGTAGGGCAAGGAGCATAATTTTCCAACGTGGGGTGGCGTGAATGTTGAAAAGTCGAAAACAAAAGATTCATTGTAAGTATTAATTTAATGAAAAGAAACAAAACAAAATACATTCTGACATAATAAAAACTAAAAAATATTTACACTAATTAGTAATATACTTGTTAATGTTTTGATAACTAATATAACAATACTAAATTAAAAACAACTTTAATTACTATTACCTCCCATGAACTTGTCATATACAAAATTTAATATTTATCTTGATAATTTGTACAGATTATAATGAAAGTCTTATTGTAGTTTTACGTCAAAGTACATTTTTACTCCATTGTTATTGTATAGGAGGCGTTGAAAATTGTGTTTGAAAATTGGGTAAAAAATATGGAAAGTTTGAGTAGCACCGACTTGCATACAAAAGCTTACTTACTGAATAACTGAAACGACATTTCACTACTAAGATTTTAATAAGACAAGAAATAATAACAAATTCGTCCATATAGGTAAGCGTATAAATAAAATATACCGCGTAAATAACATTCTTTCTAAATGTATTTTTCTGATGTGAGGAGGTAAAGTCTTTTCTTTCATTACTAATGCAAGAGATGGAATTTAAAATAATTATGGAACATTAATCACTTAACAAGAGTAAAATGAAGAAATTGGGTTTTTTAAGACTGTCTTGGTTGCTAACCTTAAAATCCGATCAGTCCTAAATTTCCATGTATATTAAGTTGTCCTTTGATACATTTAATTCTTTCCAGAAATCCTGCGCTCGCAGTTTCAATTTCCTTTAGTAACACGTCTAATAGCCAAATAGTTCTATCGAATTTTTCTATGTAATCAATTACAAGGTCGCACATTTTAAATTCAGAAGAACGAACGTAACCTAAAATCCCGAACATGTTCACAGTATCTTTTTTTCTTCGATCTTGAAGGAATTCCAAAGATTTCATCAACTTACTCAGTCTTTCATTCGAACTTCTAAGTTCCACAAAAAGAAAATTATCATCGATAGATCTTTGTTTCAAAAATTCGTACTTGAGGATTTCGTAAAAAGCCAAGCTGGATGTACGAAAACTTCTGTGTACACGTTCGCCGTTGGCTTCTGTTCCTTCAGCCTTTGCAATTAATGATTGAACTGTGGAATACATTTCATCTTTAGTACTGCTGCGATCAAGTAATACCCGTCTGATGGATGAATTAATGCATAAATCCATTCCTTTACTACAAAAAAATGCCATTTCTTTTAAATAAAAATACCAATACTTCTTACTATATAATAATGAAATAAATATCTGCCGCGTTTGGTCTTCTTCGATTACCGATACTAACTTTGTGATGCTAACCGTGCTTTTGGACAATGACTTAGCAGGATATGACTTTTATTTGTAACATCTATTTATCGCCGCATGTGTTAAGGAACAACTAATTACTAAATATCTATTAACTTGTTAAAGAAAATGTGGTGTGAACTGGAAATACAAACTTTTGTACAGTTCAGTTTGCATTGAAAAAAATTTGTATTGTTTTGTGGCTGGCCTTGTCACGATTTCGAGCCCAGTACCACTAAAGAGCCGCCGTGTAGGGGAGAGAAGCACATTGAACCTGTCCAAAGCTGAAGCGTCCTCCCGTTGGCATTGTGTGCGTGTTAGGAGAGGGGGATGCCAGCTTAAGTGTCGTCCACGCTACTTGACCATGGTTCAAAATAACGTGGTCCGTCGCCAAAAGCCCTCGTATAGCTAAAGAGTGTGACGTTAATATTCACTCACTCACTTGTGAAACAATGGTAGCCGTGGTAGCCTAGTGGTCAAGGTAACAGACCCTCCTTGTAGAGGAGAGATGCACGTTAAATCTGACGAGAGCTCAAACGTCCTCCCGTTAGTGTGGTGTGAGCTAAAGTGTCCTCCTCATCACTTGACCACTTTTCAAAATTACGAGGTCCGTCGCCACAAGCCCTCGAGTAGCTGAAGAATGCGACGCTAATATTCACTCACTTGAGATACAATGATTGAAAAAAACACACATGGAGCTAGAATGGAGGCTGCATTAGCCTGGATCTCATGGTCACTAGCTCGTGGCCGGCGTGTCATAAGTTCGAGCCCAGTTCTACTGAAGACCTGCTGTATATAAGAGCCGATGCTGTAGTAAATATGTATTGGCTCAGAGACAATTTGTTAGCGTCGTGTAGAAACTCGGAGAAGAGGAGACCACCTCGAATGTTATTTTCGTCACTAGACTATCATTAAAATTCACGAAGTCTATCACTAATAGCCTTCGTGTTTCTTTGCAGTACGGCATAAACACTTTCGCCTAGAGTGAATGCTGTTTTTTATATCAATATAGGAATTATAGCTCGCATGATTTGATTTGTTTCTGGATTTAATTAATACATTCATTGTGTACCAGAAATTTTAATTTAAAAAGAATACTTGTTTCTGTAAATGGATACTAATTGTGAAAGTTATGAAATGATTCTTGGATCAGTGAGTATTTACTAACGTCCCACGAAAAGGTAACACCACGGCTATAGATGACCGACCTCGTAACTTCGAAATTTGGTCAAATGTTGAAGTCGACACCCGAATTGTGATCCTCCTCTCAGAACTTTCCCACCATACCAATAGAAGAACATTGAACCTCGATAAATTTAATGTCCGTCAGTCCCTCACACGGTGAAACATCTGTGACACTATGCTTGCATTGCTAACACGCCATCCACGGGTATTTTATCAAGTACACTAGCATACTACGATTATCTATTGATGACAGACTTCGTAATTTTAAACAATGGTCAAGTGACGAACACGACATCGGCATGGCACTGCGTATTCAATATTGTACTCCTAGCCAAGCTATTACAGATTTAACATGCATCAGCCCCCTTACACGTTGGTCCTTCACTGACCCGAGGACCCCACGTGTTCGTGACCCTAACAACTAGTCTACTGCGGTCTCACTATGATGTGGGAAGACAAATACTTAACTACCAATAGTAATTACTCCAAGCTTTCATAATAAAAACATGTTTCTATGAAACAGAATGGTTTGAAATAAGAAGAGTGGAGTATTTATACAAAAATTAATTTTTCTTTTTACGTGTAATACAAGTTGTTTTGAAGGATGGTGTGCAGTCTTCGAAGAATGATAAAGTCATCAGAGCTCAAAAACACATTGGGATGTTCCCAGAAACATCATCTCGCGCCTTAGAGTAGCAATCAGATAAAAAAAAAAGTTACTAGAATTTGTTGCTATAGTAAACGCTTCTAAATGTTTACTTCAGCAAGACGTAAAGTTCTGCTAACCTGAGACTGATGATGGGGTTGACTCCTCACTGGCCCCTCGCACACCACACTTGTGTCGTCCCAAACCATTTCTAATCCTATGAACTCTAAAATATTTTGCGTGAAGCAATCCTTCTACAAGATGGGCTTTGTAGGAGAACAAAACGCAAATACGTGGTGCGATTGAAGAATCTATAACTCCAACCAGCCAAATGTGGTCGTAACAGTCTAGTGCAGTGTTTCTCAAATTGTGGGGCGTGCCCCCTGGGGGCGCGATGACCTTACAAGGGGGGCGCGAGCATATCGAAAATAAAAGATTTAAAAAATAATTAGTTTACTGGAATAAATTAAAACAAAATACTTTCAGACATAATAAAAAATGCACTTTTACTCTGATATATTTTATAGGCGCGCGATATTAAGTCAGCAAAAAAATAAAAACTTCTTCAGAACCTAATTAGCTATCTTTGATCCTATAACTAAATAAAAAAACTTTTATTTGATTTGCTGTAATCCCATGATGAGAGATTTTTTATTACGCTTTTTTTGAGCCTAACATACTACTCTTTCAGAGAAAAAACAGATCCCAGACCCAGAATCGAAAAAATTTAGGAACATAAAAAATTCATCACTGTCATTATTTTTGAAATACTCCACATTATAGCTGTAATCTGTCTGACCTTCTAAGTTATTGGTATAGTTAGCTATGACTCCTCTCTTATGTGTTTCTCTGTTGCGCTTTTTTCCATGCAAAAGAGTTTTATGATGTTTGGAAAACCACGAAGAACAAGCACTATGAAGGATTACTTGGCCAAGACATATTTTTTTATAAATATTCTCAACATATAAATCATAACGAAAAACGTTTCACACAATTTTTTTAGCAGTAACATGCATATTATCATAATGAATATACTTTTTACCCGGAAGTGATTACGTGGGACGCACAGATTACGAAATCGTTAATTCTGGCAAAACTGTTTATTTCTTACCAAAGAAAAATTGAAAAGTCCTTGAAAGTAGGTAAGTAAACTTTCTCTTAGTTAAATTATTCACTGGAATCATGATTTGTATCGTGTACAATAAAATAATTATAAAAAAAAGGATTGCGGTGACTCAATAACCCCCACCGTATCGAGTGCGCGCCTGCTCCCGGGTTAAAACATGTTGAAGTCTTTTCGCTTTTAAATATTAAAAATAATACAATTATTCTTCCTCTATATTTTATATTATTAATCATTATTTAACATCAGTGGCGCACACAAGGGGGTCCGCCCCCCAAGCCCTTGATTTTTTTCCGATTGATTATAATTCTAAGTTTATAGTACGTACGCAAAATTTAATTTATCATTTGTTAATTAATGATTAATTTTATTAATTAATGCTAATTATTTCTTTAAGAATTAGTTTTTTACTGTGTTTTGTTCCCGAAAATCGACAAATTCAAAAGGAACCTGATACAAGGTTGGTGAACTTTCGACCCCGGACCCCCCCCCCTTGAAAAATTCCTGTGTGCGCTACTGTCCAACATCAATTATAAATGCTAATTCTGTGAGGCTTAAAATTACAATTCGCTTAAAACTAATTATAATTTGAGCAACCATTTAAAAAAATCATTTTACGTTTATGTAAACATTGTCGAGCACTTGGCTTTGCTTCCCTTACAATTCAGCTATTATATCAATAATGTTTTATTTTCTTATAAATGAATTCGTGCAAAGAGCGGGAACTTCAGCCGGTATACTTTTAATGTATCAGTGCTGCACAGAATATTTTATAACTAATTAATTAATACTAAATTAAGAACAAGTTTAATAAGTATTAATGACGTCCATGAGCTTGTCTTGGAAAGCAAAGTTTTTATAAGGAATGCTTATGATTAGAAATTGACCCTCTGAGTTCTTTTTCTATATTTAGCAGATATCTATATTTTGTCTTCTAAGCAGCTACCGCATTTTGCAATATGTTCAATTTAAAAATTAGAGAAAGGAAAAATAACAATAATTATCCTATTATTTTATTTATTTATTTATTTTGCTTAAAAGTAGTATACAAAATTTAATACTTATGTTACTAATTTGTATGGTTTATAATTAAGATCGCCTATTGTAGCTTTAGCGTCAAAGTGCATTATTATTGCATTCAGTACATTATTAATGTATAAAGGGGGCGCGAAAAAAATTGTGATCGAAAAGGGGGGCTCCAGTATTGAAAGTTTGAGAAGCACTGGCCTAGTGGTAATAGTGACAAGCTCGTGGTCGTGTTGCTTGCTTGGAGTCGTGGGTTCATGTCCTGTGTTAATGAAGACATACTCTATTGAAGTTCTGATGCACGAAAATTATGTACAGGCTCGATGTTCTCGAGTTTTCCTAGTGTAGAAGTTTGGGAGACCAGATATCGTCATCGTCACTTGTCCATGGTTCAAATGCATGTTATTTATTTTCAATATTTTATGTCTTGCTTCAAAATACAATAAGCAATCAACTAACGAAGATAATAAATTGTAACCAAGATTCAAACTTACGAGGTATTTCAGTAGCCCTTGTGTTGCTTTATGGGGGAAGAGACATTAATAAACACGCACCCGCTTCAACGTATGGAGAAATTTCGTCTCACAATTCCGCTTAAAATTAAGTAGTTCCATTATTGCTGACGAAAACTTTTATTGGAAAAAGGACCTTAACATATCTGAAACTGTCGATCAATTTGCACAGGAAAGAAATTCCTGGTATTGAATATATATTTTTTTTCATATAGAATAGAATGAAACACTGTGTTTCCGAATTCTTGAAAATAAAGTTTTTTTTTCAAGCAGGATCTGTAAATTTGTGTCAGAGTTTTAAAATTACTGCGTGTTACTTAAATTTTATATATACTTCCCCGAAACTACATTACGCACAATTAATAAAGGGGCATTTTTATTACATATAGAAAGAGTAATGGAAAAATAAGTGAGTAAGTGTTTATTAACGTAACATAAAGAAACACAAGAGCTATTAGTAGCGCACCATGTAATTATTAAGTAATTTCTTATTATTTTACAACTAAGAAAAAATGGGGAAATTTATAAAAAAATCAATTATTATAACCAATAGAAACTCTATACACATTTTAATATTGAATCACGCGATTTATGTTATTTTGCCAGAAGCAGCACTTTCTTTGAAAGAAAATTGAGTTCTACTGGCAAAGTTCACCCCCTAGCATAAACTTGAAAACTAAGATTAGAGCAACTTTAAAATTGTAATTAAGGGTTACCAGATTAGCAAATTTAACACCATTAGGGATAATTTTTTCAAGAAAATTATATAATGTTCAAGGAATCAACGAGAAAGCTTAAGGATCTAAAAATTTCCGTGACACTATATATAGGTCATTGGAGAGAGAGAGAGTGCAGACAAGAGATCATCTGATATCAGAATCTGCTTGCACGTTTGTGACGGGCTCATCGCGTTTTCTACTAAAATCTCCTCTTGGGTTCCTTGGGGGCGAAAAAGGCAAATTCTTTCCAACCAAATCCAGAAGCGAAACGTGAACATGCAAATTAGAAATCTTTTAAATAGCAGAAATTAAACGTAAGCGTACGACCTATTGGGAAGTGACTATGCTAGTCTGGTTTAAGCGCGTGAACTGAAGGAAGAGAAGAAAGCCGTCGTTCAGTGTGAAACTATCCGTGACAGAACGAACAAGTCAAGGTGGATCCAATTCCACATGAGATAATCTAACGATATTGAGGATTCAAGAGGATTGTGATTAAACAAGAAACTAAGGTAGGATAATTCTAGTATCTATTAGTAACTGTGATATAAACAGAGATTAGGAATAGACGGGAAAGTTAAATACACAGGTTAAGATCGCGCTTATTTGGTAATACGTATTGTGTTTTTTCTCCCCTCAAATCAGCTAAGTTATAATATAAATATTATCATTATTAGTGTTTAAGTTAAGATCTTAATAAAGACATTTTAAGGTCAAGACAATGCCTGGTTCTTCATTCAATCCCGCACCTCTAGGTCACTAAAATAACTCAGGAGTAAGGTATCACCCACGTGGAATACTTCACACGTTGACTGCGGCAAGTGATAAAGCTTTACCTGTTCCTGCTAGTTGAACTGTTCTAGAGAGGCGTTTCTATAACGTTTTAAAGCTTGTTTATAATGTGCGCGTTTTGCTCTATAGTAAATGCAGTAATACCTATTTTTGTGCGGTAGATAGGGAGCGCATAAAAAGAAACCGCCCAAAAAATTTATGAGAAAATTTCATAAACATTTACAAATAACTAACAATTTTTTCGTCAATTTAACATTTTTTTATGTAGTAGAAAGGGTCCGCATAAAAAATTTGCCCTTAAAAAATATGCCAATTATTTATGAAATTTATGTGGAAGTACTTCGAAACAAAACAAGTAATTAAATTATACATGGAAACATTTTAAAAGCATTTAATTTCTCACTGTATACCCGGAGAAATTTTCACACAAAATGCTTATACATAATTCTTTGGCACTCATCGTAATCCAAAGTACGCATCTTGCTGTGATGAATTAGTTCAAAATCACTTTCGTTACTTGAAGATACAAATTCAATTGATTTAATTTTTGACACTACAAAGTAATTGATAAGTTTTTGCGACGACGGTCAGTTGGTTATTTGCTTGTGAACGTCACGATAACCAGATACGCATGATCGAAGCTCTTTTCGGAATTTTAAACTCCTTTCGGAATTGGTATCTATTTTAAGAAAATGCTTTTTCGATTTTTGGGGGAAAGCTGGATCTCTCTATATATTTTATCCTTTCACAAAGAATCCAGTTTTTCTAGGATGTCTTCATAATCTTTTTAATTATTGATAATGTCATTGTCATTGAAAGTTTCGTCTTCAATCAAGCGCGCGCTGCTAGTGCGTTGAGAGAAAGAAATTGAACGTGCACCGTCGAGAGAATGTTTATAATCAATGAACAGAGTGTCTTGAAGTGTATGTATGTACGTTGATAGAAAACATTACAGTGGCACCAAAGCCGTTGAAATTCATTTACAACACAAAAAAAAAATTCTTGCTAAGAAAATCGCTCAAAAATAAAATCACATAAAAAAGGACCGCACAAAAACAGCTTCTACAATAATCTGTTATAATACCTCTCTTTGTGTATATGCGTCGATTTGTCAATGTGTAGTCATTTGCTTGCCCTCATCTATTAATAAATCTGTAATTTAGATAATTAAAGTCATTAACTGAATTTTCCTCTCGTAAACTTGCAACAATATGTATTAAATTTAATGTTGGTACTAGAATAATACTTATACTAAAATCCTTTAAATGGATCTCGTGTGTTTCACATTTCATCAAATCCATACCTCTGTGCAGAAATTTAATAGGACACATAATGTAACTAGTCAAACACATTCAATTTCCAATTGCTTTCAAGATAATAATTTCTGCGATTTACTGTGAATCCCCGAAAGAAAAAGATTTTGCAGCGAAACAGGAGATGCAGTTATTGTAAACAATCTGTAGGAAAGCCATTTAAAATTTTAATATTTTTAGGAATGTTTAATGAATAACTTACCAGAATATATTCGAATGCCAGAAAGTGTATTGGTAAAGTTTTCCCGTCACTAATTTCAATTTGGACAAATTTTTCTTCAACAAATGACAGATTTTTATGATTTGTAAATAAATTTTTTAGCGTAATATTTTTAAAGGTAATCTATTTACTGTATTGAAAAAATTAAGATGCTCACCTTATTTAATCAAAAATGTTTAGATTAATTGTATTAAACAGTTTCTTTCCTTAATATATTTAATGAAAATTCATTTTATTTTTAGTTTAGCTGTATTGTAAACATTACGTAAGGCAATTTTTTTTGTTCTATAAAAACTTAGGTTTTAATAAATGTATTAAAATGAAAGCTACAATAGTAATGCAAATTAATATGAATTACTAATTATACAGTGAACTCTCGATAATTGGAAGTTGGATGAATCATTGAAAATTTTTGAATTATAAAGTGGGTAAGAAAAAATTTCCGAAATACATGAAGCAAAATTTTCTCTAACACATTTAAATTTTAGACTGTGTAATAAAACAAAAATTGTATATGTATATATATAAACTGGAGATCTATTATGATATATATATATATATATCATAATATGTCTCCAGTTTAGTCCTATGACTTTTTGTATCTACATTTGTTGTGTTTGCTGAATTCCAATTTCTTACTTATTTAGTATTGTTTGATTGATTGAATATTAACGTCGCACTGCTCAGCTACACGAAGGCTTTTTGGCGACGGACCACGTAATTTTGAACCATGGTCAAGTCACGTGGACGACACATGAGCTGGCACCCCCCTCTCCTAACTACCACACCACACCAACGGGATTCTTTAGTATTGTGGGTTCTAGTTATTCTTCACTTTTATTTTATTATACTACATATATATATATATATATATTTTGTTTATGTATATGTATATGTGTGTATAAATTTATATATATGTGTATGTATATGTATATGATTATATATTGAAAAAATTCTTTTATATTTGATTATATATATATATGAAATTACTTTATAGTATTTCTAAAAAGTGCATATTGAACAGCATAAATACTATACAGAAGTTGAAAGTCCTCTTTTAAAAG
Source organism: Trichonephila clavipes (assembly GCA_019973935.1). Lineage (NCBI taxonomy): Eukaryota > Metazoa > Arthropoda > Arachnida > Araneae > Nephilidae > Trichonephila > Trichonephila clavipes. Next base: position 806,405 of record BMAU01020360.1, on the reverse strand, counting down.
AAAACATTTATGTAGTAATTCTCGCGCGCGCGAACAGGACTTTTTCATACCAAACCAAATATCTTCCATTCCTCATTAGAAATAAAATCGCTTAGCACTCGGTTCCTTCAGACACTGTCCCCCAAACCATTGATTTTTCAAAGTAGGGTTGTTTGGCCCATGCCCTGCTTGGTGCCATATGCTATAAGTCACACAGATGAGCCATAAATCGTCATGTCAGTCCGACGCAAAAAACACAATCCTACTTATCGCTTCTTCACAATAGTGGACAATTCTTTATGAACACTTGTATAGCTAAGCCCCGCCTTAAGTAAAATATTAGGATGGCTGACAACAAGTGCGGCTGGTCTATTGTCAACTTGAAGAAGGTAAGCAATCAAAGTGCATTTTTGCTTGAGGAACTGGAAAACAACCAGAAGGGATGACAGATTGATTGTCATCCAAGAGGCTACGTTGCAGGGGAAACACGCAGAGACAATACAAATCAAAACTTTTAAGCTACAATCTGTTTGCTACAGGATTCTAGATAGTAAGTATTCGAAATGTCGAGAATTTTATATGATAACTTCAAAGAACCGAACAGAAAGCCAAGCAGGAAGCCCAGTCGACTCAACCGGAAGTTCGCTTGACTCTCAGAAGAGTAAAGAACATTATCTCCACATACATTGACAAATATACTGCCATGATCCGAAAAACGAAGAGTTTTGGAAAGCCATGGGAAAATCTGGCCACTGTAGGCCCAATCCCGAGGCACCTGGAGACAGCCGAGGCTGTTGCCCGCTTTCTACTGACTACCGAACTTGACCTTTTGGGAGTATACTTTCGCACTGGCTTGGCGTGGTTGCTAACGAAACCTGCCCAACCTACAGACATGTCAGTATGGATGGCGACCACCTGCTCCAATGCACTGGACTCCATGAATACCTGGCTGACTACATTTTCAGGTGGTACTGGGAAGCTCGGTGTCAAATGGTCAAGAAGCTAAGCGCAAGAGTTGGATAAAAAAATAAAAAATAAGATAACTTCGAATTATATATATATATATATATATATATATATATATATATATATATATATATTGCGTGTTGTATTCTGTCCAGGATCAGATTTTACCTCGAAAAAAGGAATGTACCAAACCGTACTGTTTTAGTTTGAAATATCAAGAGTTTTTCTAAGGGCAGAGTATATATATACCGTATTTATTTAAATCTAAGCCACCATCGATTCTAAGCCCAAATTCTCAACACGTTTTTTGTGGAAAAATTAAAAATAGTGTAGACAGATTTATCGATATACTACATTAACAAAATTATTAAATTAATGTCGATTAATAAGAAAAGAATAATTAATTTATTTTACCAGTATTTAAAACTTTTTATGATACCATTAATTGCTCTAATGGCCAATGTCATATTCATTTTCCCCCCTCCATCGAATTTTTCAGCCTTCCATTCAAAGCCGCATCCGATTTTCAGAAACATTAACATTGGAATAAAAGTACGAATTAGATTTGTGTAAATACGGTACTTTGAATCAGCGAGAGGTTCGTATTATCGTAAGTTTGTGTTAGCAGGAATCCACTGTATTTATGATTTTAAGAAGACAGTGAAAGTTTTTCAAATCTAATATTTTTACTAATTGTTCTTGTAAATCCATATACATAGGAATCTAAATGATGCACTACTTCTCAAACTTTCAATTCCGGCGACCCACTTTTCAATCATAATTTTCCTCGCGTCGCCCTTATACAAAAATAATGTATTGAATGCAATAATAATTCACTTTGACGCTAAAGCTACAATATGATCTTAATTATAAACCGTACAAATTCATAAATATATTAAATTTTATATATGAATAAGTAACATATATTTTACTTTTCTTTCTCGAATTTTTAAATTGGAACATATTGCAAAATGCAGCGGCTGCTTTGAAGACAAAATATAGATCTCAGCCAAATATAAAAAAAAAGTATTCAGAGTGTCAATTTATAATCGTAAGTCTTCCTTCGAAATATTTCCTCTGCAAAACAAGCCCATGGAATTCACTAATGCTCATTAAACTTGCTCTTAATTTAGCATTAATAAATTAGTTATAAAATACTTTGTGCAGCACAGATAGATTAAAAGTGTAGTGTCTGAAGTACCCACTCTTTGCACGAGTTCATTTTTTTAAAAAAACTAAAACGTTCTTGATAATATAGCTGAATTGTCAGAAGTAAATCCAAATGCGTGACTATGTTTACGAAAATGAAAAATGATAATTTAAAATGAAAATGCTCATATTATAATTAGTTATAAGCGAACTGTTATTTTAAGCCTCACAGACAGAGCATTTAGAATAAATGTTAAATAATGAAAAATAATATAAAGTTCCGATGAAGAATAATTGTGTTATAAGCGAGAAGACTTCAAAAAATTTTTTCCCCGGCACACACTCGATACTAACGTTAATGGTCTCGCGGGGAGATTGAGTTACCCTAATCCTTTTTTTTTAAGTATTTTTATTGTTCACGTTACAAATCATGATTCCAGAGAATAATTTAATTAAGAGAAATTGTACATAAGAATGGGGTCATAACTAACTGTACTATCAACTTAGAAGGTCAAATAGATATTGAGCAAATATATTCTGCTGCTTATACAGCTATAATGTACAGTATTTCAAATATAATAACAGTGATGAATTTTTTATCTTCCTAAATTTTTTCGATTCTAGTTCTGGGTTTTGCTTTTTCTCTGAAAGAGTAGTATTTTAGGTTTAAAAAGAAAACGTAATGAAACCCTTTCATCATGGGATTACAGCAAATCAATTTTTTATTTGGTTATAGGATCAATTAGGTATTGAAGAAGTTTTTGTTTTTTACGACCATGATATCGCAGATGATATATATATATATATATATATATATATATATATATATATATATATATATATATATATATATCTGAATAAAAATGCATTTTTATTATGTCTGAAAGTATTTTAATTTAATTTATTCCAGCAAATTAATTATTTTTTAAATATTTTATTTTCGATATGCTCGCGTCCCACAGTTTGAGGAACGCTGAAATAAAGTAATGGAAATTTAAATTAATATTATTACACATATTCCTTCAATTGGCAAGTAAATGAAAAGCGACACTTAAAAATTTTATAACTTATGAATTCGTTTTGAATTAGAAAATTCCAGATTATATTATTTCTTTTTAAAAAAAATCCCTCAATATTTTTTATTTTAAAGGCATTGTGTGTGTGTGTGTGTGTGTGTGTGTGTGTACTAAGTACTCACACATCCATATTTTATTTTTAATGTAGAAAAACACAAAATTTTTAATAAAAGATATAACGCAAATTTTATATATAAGGGGCATTCAAATGAAACCCGGTCACTGCTGGAAAGTTATGGTAATGATTTTATTATCTCAAAAATGCAGTTATACACAATACACATACTCAAAAATAGTTGCCAAATGTTTTGGCACATTTATCATGCAAGAAAATAGCGCCATTGGAAGACATGAAGGTGTGTTTCGACTTGATGGCTCGTTTAAGGTTCTGTAAAGTGGCTTGATAGTGCTGGGCATTGATGGCGGCTCCTTTTCCAGAAACACGAGAAGCAATGGGCTCTTGTGGTAAAGAAAGGACATTATTACCTTACTAGAACTGGTGTGCACTGCCTTTGATTTCTTTGGAGGTGGTGAAGTCGCACATTTCCACTGCTTGATCCGACGCTTGTTTTCGGGTTCAAAATGGTGACCCCACGCTTCGACACCAGTGACAATTTGCGACAGAAAGCCTTATTCAACCTCATGATAACGTTGCCGATGTCTCAAAGACAACGCCATTTGAGTATTGTGCTGTTCGGCGGTCAGTTGTTTGGGAACCCATTGTGCACAAATTTTTCAAACGTTCAAGTGTTGATGCATTATGGTGTCAATAGTGCCCACGCTAATACCCAATATCTGATGGATCTCTTCCATGGTGATTCTGTGGTTGTCCAAGACTAAATAATTCACTTCTGCAATCATTTCCGGTGTGATGACTCAATGCGCCTGTCCAAGTCAATCATCGTCTTCCAGTAACCCGCGCCCCTCAACGAATCAACGTTGCCCCATTCCACAACACTTGAACGACAGAGACTCCACTCATCGTACACAACCTTCATTTGTTGATGTATTTTACGTCCTCCAATACCCTTCACAGCTAAAAATTGAATTACTCTTTGTTGTTCCTTCTCCCTCGTTTCCATGTTCAGTTGAGCACGATAGCTTGTATGACCACACTCTCTTCGATGTGAAACCACACGGTCGCTATTAACGTTAAACTTTGCGCACGCCAATAAATAGTGCCACCATACACGCAATTGCATGGTGCCATCTTACGAGTAAGACAAAGTTAGGCGCACTGACCAGATTTCATTTGAATGAACCTGATATATTACCGTTAAAGCGTGAAATCCGTTATTTCACAAAATAACTAGGTATTTCATGAAATAACTAAATCAGTCAGTTCAAGTATATAAAAATATTGAATCTATATGATTCAACTAGGTATTCTATGGAATAACGATTACTTGACGGTTAAAGTATAAAATACTACACTCGAAAGTTCTTTGAACTGGTTCTAACTGCTTTGAGCAGAATTTTTTCGATTAGGAGGAATAAAACAATTGTTCTCTAGATATCATATGTCAGGGTCAGTATAGGTATCTCATCAGTCTGGGTATCATATGTCATAGTATATGTCAGCGAGAATTAATTTCCATTGAAGAAATTCCAAATATTGACACAACGTTTCAATTTGTTGCAACAGCTCAAAGTTACGGTACTGGACAAGGGTTTAAAAAGTTCTTGCGTAAAAAAAAATGTGTTGTATTAAACAGTGTGCTTGTTTCAAAAATAATAAGCAGTTAAATCCAAAATGCCATTACAACAATCCTTGCTCTAATAAATAATGAAAAGTAAAATAAAGGTATATGATAAAATTTTAATTAATATTCTCCTACATTTTTGTTTTAAAAAGTTTACACGTTTTTATGAATCAACGGGTTTTTTTCTCGGCCTGTATTTTTGTTGGTACTATTTAAAAATAATCCATCTTTGCAACATATTCTTTTTCCCCTTTTTGTTTAACTAATTTTAGCAATATGAACAAAAAAATTCCATCATCTGCAAAAGGGACAAAATATATTTTTCTAGCGACTTTAGCTTGATCAATTAATGTATAAAATATCTTTGAAATTGTTTATTTTTCACTTTAACGATCTATCTTTAGTTATTCTATAGAATACCTAGTTATTGAGTAGAATAACTAGGTAAATTATGAAATTTTTCATCTATTATATACTTTAACTGATTTGTCTAGTTATTTCATGAAATACCTAGTTATTCTATGAAATAACTGAATTATACACGTAAACGGTTACATATATATATATTCTGTATTTCATTCCAAATAAATTCGGATTGATATAGACTTGTTTAGAAACTGCCTAAACATATATTTTGCCTATACAGTAATTGAATTCGCTGGTGTCATATTAAGTTATTCCCAATTTAATAATCCTATGAATTTGTTAAAATAATGCTACATTCTATTAATTCCGTAATAAAGCTATCTTAAAAATGTATAAAATAATTACAAATAAAACATTTATTTTAAAATAAAAAAGCAAAAAGAGGAAATTTTGCATAATCTATAAAAAAAATAAAATTTAATTATCTTCAGATTACTGGTTCCATTTCATTTAAAACATTTGTGCTATATACTCCAATTACACTAAATATTCCAAATGGAAAATATGTATAAAATATCTTTTTTCAATTTTTATGATTTTTAAGGTTAAGGTAAGCCTGAGATTTATAGCTATAGCGTTCACGTTTCTCTGTTTACAGCGAAGAGCCACTTAAAATTTGAATTGCACCCTGGAAAAAAAATTCATAACAGTACCGTTTTGCCAAACCAGAAATAATGAATTCTTTTATTGAACTTTGAGTTAAAAGATGATTTCTGCATTCTGTTTCTCTGGGAAATATTTCTGTATAGAACCCTATTTTGAGGCTTAAAAGCTACTTAACAAACATAAAAATAAATAAACTTTGCGATACACGAAAATCCGTAAAAATCTCGGAAATCTAGTGTTAATTTTATTCTCAGCAAAATAAAATCGTCCTCATTTAGTTGACAGTAAACCTTTTTTTTAGATTTGGTTTTATCGAATAATTTTCCAATAAAAAAAACTATCGCTAAATGTTAATGAATACTAAATACTAAATTATGAGCCATTTCAGAGATTTTAGATATATTTTTTTATATTATTTTCAATGTTGTATTTTTTATTTTACCTTGGAAATATTTTTATTTTTATTTTTTTACAAAACTACATTTAGTACGAAAATCATCACTTTTCTGAAAACAGTTCAATTTGTGTACAAAAATAAATATTATATTTAATATATTTGGGTAACGCATTTACTTTTATTCTTCCTATATGAATACAATATTCATATTACAAGTCATTGTTTATCAAAATTTTTAAAGTTTGTTCTGTAACATAAGACAGTACATTACGATACTTATATTAAAAGTAAACAAATATTGTAATGAATTTTATTAACTTATAAAGTAGTTAATTGTTAAAAAATTACAATTATTTCATCAAAGTATCAAAGAAAAATTGAAACGCCTTTAGAAGTACGTAAGCATACTTTCTCTTAATTGAAGTATTCACTGGAATAATGATTTTTATTCTGTACAATAAAAATAATTATAAAAAAAAATTGGGGTGGCTCAGTCACCCCGCGTGACCATTAACGTTAGTATCGAGAGTGCGCCTGTTCCCAGGTTAATGCCCAGGTCTATGTTGTTCTCTATTAATAGCAACTAAGTCATTAACTTTATATGCACGGGGACGTCTTCGTCGATGATAAGGCATTTTTAATATTTTCGTTTCACTTTTTTAAATTTCTGCTCTGCAGTTTTATACAAGATTTCTCTTTTAACAAGAGCAAGTAGTTAATAAGCTGATTAGATAACTATAAATGTATTTAATCTAATATTTTTAGAAGATTTTTTTTTAAATTTAGGATGTAATTATTTTTTTAGAGAGAGAGAGCGAGAGAAATTTTGAAAAAAGGGAAAAAAATATCAGTTTTATAACTTTTAGAAAACGTTTTAAAAATATATTAAGAAAACAATTTGTATTATAAATATGTATATATTATGTAGTAATTTTTAAAAATATATTTCTATAAAAATATAAAAAAAAGCGTAAAGATTAAATAGTTTTACGAATTTTGGGTAAATAATTATTTTCTATTTAGATGTGTAATACGTTTATATTACTCTATGTTGTACTTATTTTATGTTAAATTGGTAACATTCGCAAACAACGCCGTTATTTACACTATAAAGACGATTCAATGGGAACTTGGCGAGATCTGGTCAATAGAGCCAAGTTGACCTGCTTTTTTGGCAACCGTGTTGGTAACCACTTTTGGCGAGTTCGTTACCCTATGGATTATTCTGATGAAGTAGTGGAGAAAACCACTAATATCTCGATCTATGACACCAGCGGTTTTTTCTCGAAAGATCTGCGAAGTCTATAAATAGGGATCACTCGCCGAAACTGAGTTAGTCTTGTTTTAACCATTAAAGTGTAGAATTGATTTTACCGAGAAAAGTCGACTATTGATCAGTTCAGCTGTTGAATAGTACGAGCGATCGATCTATTGAATATTAACGTCGCACTGTTCAGCTACACGAGGGCTTTTGGCGACGGACCACGTAATTTTGAACCATGGTCAAGTGACGTGAACGACACCTGAGCTGGCACCCCCTCTCCTAACTACCACACCACAACAACGGGAGGATGTTTCAGCTTTCGACAGATTTAACGTGCATCGCTGCCCTACATAGTGGGTATTTAAGGGTACCGGGCTCGAACTCGTGACATGGCAAGCTACGATTCGATACCTATACCACTCGGCTACCGTGGCCACGAGAAGTACGAGCGAGTGCTTGTGAATGATCAAGCATACTTTTATTTTAGACGCTGATAGTTGTGTCTTAGCTTTGTAGAAGGTGTGAAGACCTTTGATATGTATTCTTCCAATTTGGCTGCTGAATCCTGTATCTCAAGAATTGAATTTTGACAACAAATTTCCACCACTCCAGAAGAACTGCTTTGCTCTTTAAGATTAGCTGCGTAAAATCTTCGAGCACTGATCAACAAAACAATATTTATAAGAAACTAATGCTATTTTGCTTTATTTAACAGTTCATGCAGTTTAATATAAAAAGTAATATATATATATATATATATATATATATATATATATATATATATATATATATATACACTGCTGGACAATTGCTAAGGACGGATCACAAATTGCTATGTAGCATAACTTTAAGCGAGACATGAGGCCTAGTAGGATAAAATATAGTTGCCACACTGTTCAGACATTAGAATAAAGAATATTTATTGTTCTGGAAAGTACAAAAGCTGTGAAACATCTGAAAGAAAAAAAAATGTTCATTTGATCTGCGCACGGAGAAATGGAACAATGTATCTAAAAGTCAGCAGGCACCTTAAAGAAAGGTATCAGTATGGGATATGTCCCCCGTGGAGTGTGATGCAACATTCCACACGTCGTACCATACTTTGCACAACATTATCCAGCAGCTGTTGAGGCAATTTATCCCATTCCTCTGTGAGTGCACGAATGAGGGTGTTCTTGCTTGTCGGAGGATAGTTTCGACCAGCAACTTGCCTCCCCAAAGCATCCCACACATTTTCAATGGGGTTTAGATATGGAGAACGCGCTGGCCATACGAGACGTTGAATACCCTCGCTGCCTAGACAATCCTGAACAGCGAGTGTTCGATGACATGTTGCGTTGTCGTCCATAAAAACAAATTTATCACCGACAGCACCACGGAAAAGACGAACATGAGGAAGTAGAACTTCATCAATGTATCTTTGGCCCGTCATAGTCCCATTCGCAACCACATGTAGGCGCGTGCGGCCATTGATCATGATGCTGGCCCACACCATGATACTGCATGTCGGATATCGGTCCTTTTCCTGGATAATTTCTGGACGATAAGCAGTACCACTCTCGCGCCAGATCAGTTGGCGTCTACAATCCGATGACGGACTAAACCTACTCTCATCTGAGAATAGTACGCATGCCCAGTCCTGTTCAGTCCAATTGTGATGCTCACGACACCATTGCAAATGGGCAGTACGGTGATGTCTGGTCGATGGGACACACACAACAGGTCTGCGTGCGTATAGTCCTCCTCCCCTCAAACGTCTGGCAACAATTTTTCGGGAGATCTGCTTTCCTGAGGCAGCAAGAAAATGATTTGCCACCTGCTGAGCTGTGGTGCGCCTGTTCCTTTTTTGCTGATAGGGCGATATATCTGTCTTCTGCAGGCGTCGTACTTCTAACACGACCTCCCCGTGCGTCTACTACACATTCCAGTAGTTTTAAATGACTTCCACAGCCGTGAAACAACGCTGTGAGCGATGTCGAACTCCCTGGCAACATCTGTTATTTTTCGCCCTTCTTCGATCTTTCCAATAATTCGGCCACGCATAAAATCATCTATGTGATGTCGGGAAGACATGCCAAAAATTTTAAGCTCGTCTATTAAATATTTCCTGTAAAACTTTGACTTGAAACAACAACTGTCCACACGCGTCAAAACCTTTAAAGCTCTTATGAACGCTATCACGTGATGAACAGACGTGGAAAAAAAATTTGCATACTCATACTTCTTCTTACTAATATCCCGCACTTATTCTGATTTTCCACATTTTGCTTCCTTTCATTTTGTGGTTGCTATGGAGGATAGTGTTATCCGTCCTTAGCAATTGTCCAGCAGTGTATATATATATATACCGGGCCTCCATAATTAAAGGACCCTACTTCAAATTGTGTACAGACGAAACTATTGTTCAGAAAGCTGTTAAATTATGTGTACGACATAAAGAAGGGATGGGAATTTGTTTTAGCGAATAAAAAAAAATTTGTTCAAAATTTCGCCACTAGAGGGCGTTTTTAATGGAGATCATATTTACCATACATTAATACTTTGCATACATTTATAACAGTTTTAAAATTTTGTTACAACAATAAATGCTCAGCTTGATGACCATCATTTTCAGCTACTATTTGAAATCGTAAGATAGCCTGTTCTACCGTTGACCGCAGCGTGTTCTGTGAAATGTTAAGAACGTGTCGTGAAAGTCATTGAGATCAGGTAAAGTTCTTGGTTGATCACAACTTACCAGCTTTAAATGGTCCCTAAGCCAAAAATTGCATGGATTAAGGTCAGACGATCGGGGAGGCCACAGATGATGAAATTGGCGGCTGATCACACGTTCTTCTGTAAAGTGATGTTTGAGAACGTCCTTAACACAACGTGTAATGAGTGGAGGAGCTCCATCTTGCATAAAAATTATGCGTGAAAGGCACTGACGTGCTTGCAGATCCGGAATAATTTGATTCGGTAATAACGATGCATATCGCTGTCCAGTGATAGAACATGTTATTGGACCTCCAGCACCTAATTCTTCGAAAAAATACGGGCCAAAAATAAAAGACGCGGAAAACCCACACCTCACCGTTACTTTTGGTGAGTGCAGCGGAACTTGTAGGGTGGAATGCGGATTGTCTGTTTCCCAAATTCGGCAGTTGGGAGTATTCACCGAACCGTCCAAATAAAAGTGTGCTACGTCTGTCCAGAGGATATTCCAAAGTCATTCTGGATCAACTTCCGAACGAGCAACAAACTGCAGCGAAAACAGATGTGGAGTCTCGAAATCATGTGGAGGCAATTCCTGCACAATTCCTGCTTTTATGGATAGTAACAGAGGATGTTTCGCATGATCTTCTGGACAGTTGAACGAGGTAGATCCAATGCTTCTTCCACACGGCGAACACTTGTACTGGCCTGCCCGTTGGATGCATTGTCCTCTTCCACCTGAAGTACAACTTTCTGTATTGCTTCCGCAGAAACAGGTTTTCTTCCTCTTCCAGAACGAACATTCAACGATTATGTTTCTTCAAATTTGGATACCATTAATCGAAGATTTTTAGCAGTCAATGGACCTTTTCGCATCCCCTTTAAAGTCCGAAATTTCCGTAGAGCAACTATTGCGAAATTATCGTTTTGATAGAATAACTTTACTAACAAAGCTCGATCTGGTAAACGTAATGACATTCTGATTAGCAATACCGAGCACACTGAAAATAAACTAATCTCCCGTGAAAGTCTATAGCTTTTATAACAGGTGCTGTGTGACGTCGAAAGAATTTGCATATTTTCGTCTTCCTTCATGTAAATCTTTTGAAAATTAGTCATCGAAGGAGTTTAATTAAAGTTTGCAGTTCATTTTAGAGATTGTGTTTTTCAATGAGTATCAGTTATTGTGTCGCCGTGTCCTGTGCATAAGAAATCGATAAAATACAAATAGAAGACAGATAATAAATGTGGCCTTCATTCAAAAGTGCACTCTAGTGGCGAAATTTTAAACTAATTTTTTTTTTGCTCAAATTCCCATCTCTTCTTTATGTCGCACACAGAATTTTACAACTTTCTGAGCAATAATTTCGTCTGTAGACAATTTTGAAGTAGGGTCGTTTAATTATGGCCACCCGGTGTATATATACATCTATATAATTTTCACGGGAGTTGAACATGTTACATAAAAACTTACGTTGTACGAAACAAAACATATCAAAATATCAATATGTCCGTTTTTCCAACTCAAATATTACAAAAATCTAACTAATATTATAGATATAGATTATGTTTTTTTTTTTAAATTTCAGTTGAGTTTTGTTTTAGAATAATAATAACTTCGATATACAGCAGACAAATTGAAATAGATTTTATTATCCAACATGGTTTTTTTAATATTTTATTCCGAAATACTTTTGAAGAAATAAAACATATATATATACAAAATAAATTAAAGCATACTTTTAGAATAAACAAAAAGTGTCTTATGGGATGTGCTGAAGGGAGATTTTCACATTCACAGAATAAGATTGGCGCTTGTTTACTTCTCATACACAATCATGCAGAGCCTCTGGAACAAGAATTTACTTTTAGAGAAAATATTTCGAATAGAATAAAAATTCTTTTGAATTAGTGCGTACTTTAAATCAGAAGGACACTTTTTTTTGCTTAAATGGGGCTGCAGATTGATAATTTTACCATTGTATACCTAGTTTACATTTTCCGGTAACTGGTATCACTATTTAGTGTGAACTATATAAGTGGATACCAATTACCACAATGTAATTTTGACGCCTAGTTTTCTCCGCAGAGGTAGGTACCTGAGCTCTGACGATACGAAATTGTACAAGAAATTTAATTTTACTGAAAAACCCAAGGCCAAATAGGCACTCTATGCATCTTTAATATGCTGCATAATCATGCGACATGGACGCTGTCGATTTTCTACTTGATTAAAATCCACCATCGGCTGGGATTGAACTCGCAAACTTGGGCATTCAAGGCCAGGATCTAACCACCTACACCTCCCACCCGACAACTAAAATTGGTTTAGAGCAGTTCTTCTCAAACTTTCCTTACTTGCGACCCAATATTGAATCATAATTTTCATCGCCCCCCCACTCCATTCAACAACAATGTATTGAATTCGAAAATGCTATATTTTTATGTTAAAGCTACCATATGACTTTAAGCTCTTAAGTGCCACCTGCGTATATAAACGTCTCGCTTAGCCAATACATAGATTGCCCCGGACGTTTTCATATGCCTTTCCGAAATACGATTTTTTTCTGATCACTCCTATCTCTAAAATTATTCCGAAGGTTTGGAAATACAATAAAATTGCCTTTACAGTGTTTGTGAAGGATATACTTATTTCCCAGGATTTGTTTTTATTTATTCCCTTTCTCGCCCCTTCAATACACCACATACGCGTGCATACGTACAAAACGTGGTATTGGAGAACGAATCGCCTAACTTTTTTAATCGGCAATTAAGGGATTAATTATAAACCGTACAAATTATCACGATAATTGTCAATTTTTACATTTAATTTTATATATGACAAGCCCGTGTTGGTTACTGGTAATTGTCAAATTTTTTCTTAACTTTGTATTGTTAAATTAATTATAAAATACATTGTGCAGTATTAATACATTTATATGTATATTATATCAGTGGAAAAAGTTTTTGAAAAAAAATTTTACTATGTCAGATTCTATTTTGTTTGTTGACTTTCATTGGATTAATAGTTATTTTAAATATTCTTTTATTTTCGGCTTTTCAATATGCTCACGCCCCATCTAGGAGACGTGTCCCACTGTTTAAGAAGCTCTGGTTTAGTGCAATATTTTGATACTATAGAGGAAAGAAGTATAATATAAAAATATATTGTTTAGCATCAATTTTACTATGGTGCGTCTTTGTTTAATTCCATTTTACTTGATAAAACGTATTTTAATGTAAAGTATACAGGAAAAAATATTTAAAAAACAACTCTTAGAAATCCATTTATTCTATATACATCCATCTATTCTATATATTTTATACAGAATTATTACACAATACCCTATTACAATACAATAAAGCCGTGAATGTGTGTCGAACAACTCCCTTCTTTTATCTATTTTTAATAATATATGTATCCAATTAATTAATATTATGTTTAGTTGGAATGTATTTTCTCTTTCTTTACTATGTCTGAAAGTTGAATTACTGTTTGCTTACACTGTGTGTGCCCTTCACTATATTAATTTATCATATATTTTAACTTCTAGAACTTGTAACTAATAACTTTTAGCTAACTATAGTTGACTAGTTGCCACAATCTATGCCGAAATAAAGTCATAGACTTTACTTCAATGTTTATTTTAGTTTAAGTTACGTTCTTCATGTAATTAGATATTACATAAAGTGTAATAACATTGTTTACAATAAATTCCTTGTTTGTTTCAAAACTAAAGAATTTCTCTGGAATTACAGATAATTTAATACATATATCTGAATGTATCTATTCACTAATATAAATATAGTACACATTTCTAATAAGGATTCAAAAATTTAATGTAAAAGATCAAGTTAAAGTACATGTATGTATTTAAAAAAATGTAATAAAATATAAAAAAAAACTGAAAACCGTAATTCTCTTCACCAAAATACTTCATGAATAGTTGTTTGAATAGACACACACACAGATCCGATTAATTTTTTTTTATAAATCTACAAAAGAATGCGTGTTGTTCGGTTTATTTTTACGTAACTCTTAAATGTGGTACACTTGAAGACCGTTTCAATTTTAATTTGTAAAAAAATCTTTTTTTAATCAAAAGAATAAAGGATTTGGTCTAGGTCAGGGAGGGTGAACCAGTGGCACGCGTGCCATTAATGTCACGCAACAAATAATTTGGGCACGCCAGCGATCAAACTGGTTTGTATTTTATTTCAAAATAACTAAGTTCACTATGAAGTATTACGAATAAACGCAAGCTATTGGTTGTGGGAAAACACTCGTTCGTTATTGCCTTGCTTTAGTTACGTCGTGGACTACAACTGCTTATGATGCAAAGTTTGTCTACGCATAGCATAGTCAATTTCATTGACACAACTAAATATTACAGTTTGTTTGTGTTATACTTAGGATTTTTAACTGTTATTTAACATGGCTTGTTCAGCAAAAGTACAACAACAAAAAAGCAAAATAGTAAGTGTAACAGAGAATTTCAAATTTTGCGAATCTAGAAATGGGACATTATTAGTAAAGGCGACAAAGCGGTGTATGCTTTATGTTCTAGAATAGTGGTATGCAGAAGATCGTCTGCAAAACGGCATTTTGAAACAAATCACTAATCCTCTTGTCAAAAGAGAGAGAGAGTATACCATAATGAAAAAAATTAATTGCTTAGAAACCGTTTGGCAGATGACTCCAATTCAGCATGCATTCTACAAAAAGTAACAAGTTACAATCCTAATATAAATCATTTGTTGTTCAATCTGCAACAACAGAAGTCATATTAATATTTACATTAATTTGAGAATTACACGTATAACTAAAACCTTTACAACTATACAGAGCAAAAGGTATTTTTTCGAGGTAAACAAAGAGTTTTTTGTATTTTGTTTGTATTCAGTTTTATTATTTTCCCATCACAAGTAAAAATTATTTGATCGAACGTCTTATACCTCATGAAACACTTCTTTTAAAAAAAAATGGCATGTTGAACCATAAAAGTTCGCAACCCCTGGTCTAGGTCTTAAGAGACAAATTCCCGTACACAGAGTTTTCAAGCTATTCTGACATTTAAAAAAGCGTAAATATTCTTATTTAAAAAATAATAAAATGCGACATTTGATTCAATATTTATGATGGAAAGAAAACAAACATAAATATTCTTCAGAACATAAGTTGATGATACGAAAAAGAAGTATTTCAATATAAAGTAAGACAAAATAAAGGCTGAAAATGAAAGCATATGCATATACTATATCAATTCCTTACACAACATTTCTGCAAAGGCGGCAAAAATCCTTTCAAAAGTAATCCCTAAAAACAGTTTGTTCTCCTTCTGAACGATTTCAAAATTACAAGCTTGAAATATTGCATTTATCGATGATATCAAACATCAAACAAAATATTTTGAGTGTGTAATCGACTAAGGTGAAGAAAGTTTTTTGCTAAAATACTTTGTAAAATATTTGTGTTTTCTCGTCTTTGCAAAAAATGCTTTACTTTTCGAGAAAAAAATGTAGCACCATGAAAAAATCCTGTAAGTTAAACGCAACTTGGAAAAATATACAGCAGTTAATATTACAATTAAAAACTCTTTATGCGCACTAAAAGTTCTATATAAGCCATGGACAGTGGTAGTAGTCAAACTAGTGGACACTTTTAAATTATGTTTTTTAAGTTTCTATGCTTATAGAAAATTTTTACGTTGTAGAAAATGCTAAGTGTTTTACATCTTTTTAAAGAAAATTTAATTCTAAATTCAGTAGAAAAATAAAAATTTAAATACTTACAACTCACAAAAGGTTATGCTGCAATAACTATCGATATACATAAGATACTGATGATAGCATTGAGGTTAGTGAGGTTGCATTTATTCTTTATTACAGCTTCACATCGATGTTTCATTAAGCTGAACATAGTTTTAAGCTCTTCCTTCGTAATTAAAGTATGCCAGGAAACAATTATATCCTCAATTAGTTCTTTTTTATTTCATGGATATCTCATTGGGACAAGAATTTTCAAACGGTGCCGCAAGGTTTCGATAGGATCGAGGTCAGGATTGTTTCCTGGCCAGGACAACAACTCAATGATCTTAGAATGGTACCTGTCCTTCAATTACTTTAATGTGTGGCCAGGAGCAGAATCTTGTTGAAAAATAAATGAAGCAATGTTGGGAAGTAGATTCCTGGGGGAAGGCAGAAGCTTGGTTTCTAGAATGGTGTCAATGTATTTTATGACATTCAGTGTCCTATCCATGATATCAAGGCGACCGATCCCATCTACAGATATGCATGTCTAAATGATAAAATTATGTGGGTATTTCACATTTGCCTGGTTGTAGTCAGGCTGCACTTATTATTCTAACTTACTTCTTACTAGGAATTGCAATACGGCTATATCGGTATACCGAATACCGGTATTTTGAGCTATTTCTACAATTTTGTAATACCGGTATTCACAAGTTTAAGTACCACCAGTGTTTCAATATTTACTAGAACTTTTTCAATTGTCTCCTCTATATGTTCAGGGATCACCAACATAGCAAAATAGTATGCGTTTTGGGGATAAAATATGTGAATCATCCAAGGAGGGGTGCCAAAACTATTCTATTATAGCTCAGAGCGATACCGCACACGCGCAGGATTTGTAGTCTGATATTCGTATTTGGAAAAACAAGGTTGTAGTTGTGAAGAAAGTACGTAACATTTCGAAATACATTGTATCATCATTCAAATTGTATCATCATTCATATTGTACTTTCATATCATACTTATAATGATTTTAAAAATGAAAATAAAAAGAAAGAAAAGAGACTACCCTCCCCCCAATTCAAATTTGATCAAGTTCATAGCAAATTTTCTTAATTTTTTTACCCAGAAACCTATCTACATTCAGAAGAATTCAGTGCAGTTATATAACGAAAATGTTGATGACATTAATGTCTATAATGAAAATGAATTGTAAATTGAACAAAAATTAGAATTAGGAATAACTAAAATTTAGAAACAAAATGCAATACAGAAATTAGCTATATCCAAAAAATCATCCGAAGAGAGATCTATTTATTTAAAAAGACGACGAATTTAGTGGTAAATACTTGGAAAATGAAAAAGTATATCGCTCATTGCTAACAGAACCGCCAACTAGTGTAGATGCCAAAAGAGCTATTTTGACCGCAGGTCATTTTTGCACTGTCTTGATGGCAGTACAATTAATTCATTATGTTTTTTAAGATCACATTTAAAAAATTATAATAGTACCACAGATTGAACAGTGATATTTACACTTTTCATGATTTAAATAAATAAAACGTTCCCTTACTTTTTTGTGATTCTTTTTATATTTACTGTAATAATTTATAAGTTATAATGTTTTTTGTGTTATTTGCACTCTCTAATAAAACTGGCAAATAAAACCAAGAAACACCTGTGTTTTTCTAAAATTTTTAGTACCAGTATTAAAACCAGTATCTCGGTATTAAGATCTAAAAATACCGAATACCGGTATTGAACTTTTGGTCCGGTATTGCAATCCCTACTTCTTAAATATTTTTGGCTATCTCCATCGAATAACGATATTTTAG
Organism: Trichonephila clavipes; assembly: GCA_019973935.1. Classification (NCBI taxonomy): domain Eukaryota; kingdom Metazoa; phylum Arthropoda; class Arachnida; order Araneae; family Nephilidae; genus Trichonephila; species Trichonephila clavipes. The sequence goes on along the minus strand of BMAU01020360.1, from coordinate 788,559 downwards.
TTTCCTTCCTCTATATAACTTGTGACCAATAATCATTTGTCCAATTAATGTGTTCCATTGTCCACTGTAGATCCTTTTAGTGCTGCTGTAAATTGAGATACGGCTTTTTCCATGGAATTCGACCTTTTAATCTTACATCTGCTAATCTACTCCTAAATGTTTTTGAATTGACAGAAACATCAGCATGACTCAGATCCCTTCTGATGAAGGTCTTTTTCCTCTGAAGCGTAGTATATTTGTTCTTCTGTCATCAACAAATTTGGCACACCTGTTTCGGTCTTCTCCAGCTTTTTTTATTAAATTTGTCTCCTGACATCTTAAACAAAACTTTCAGTCTACAGATATAGTCATTGAACTACCCATCTGTTATGTAATTTAAACAAAGGAAATACCACTTTCTTGTCCCACATGTGTTTAATCTACTCTTTTATTTGATATCATTGCTTTTTAACTAAATATCATTGGTATCCTGGCCAGGAAACAGTCCTGACCTCAATCCTATCGAAACCTTGTGGCATCGTTTGAAAACTCTTGGCCGAATGAAGTACCCATGAAATGAAAAAAAAACTAGGTGAGGATATAATTGTCCCCTGGCATTATGTAATAACAAAGGAAGAACTTAAAACTATTTTCAACTCAATGAAACATGAAAGTGAACTGCAATAAAGAATAAATGCAACCTCACAAAGCTTTGATAACCCACTGCTATCATCCATATCTTATGTATTGCAGCATAACTTTTAACGTTGTAAATATTTCAATTTTCGTTTTTGTATTAAACTTAGAATTAAATTCTCTTTAAAATGATATAAAATACTCAGCATTTTGTGCAACAAAAATTTTTCTATAAGCATACAAACTTAAAAAACATAACAATTTAAAAAAGTGTCCGCAATTTTAGCCACCACTGTATATAAACCAGCATAAAGATATTTTATAATGTGTGTATCGTCTTGTTTGACTACTATGAATGGCTAATATGGATAACAAACAAATTGCCATAAGGGCAATTTACTGTATAAGCAACTATTGGAGCTCAGTCACAAATTTTATCTAAATTATCCATCAAAAACTTAACATGTAACTTGGGAGTTTACACTCAACACTATCGCTAATGGCCACGCGGGGGGTTACTGAGTCACCCCAATCATTTTATTTATAATTATTTTTATTGCGTAATACAAAAATCATTATTCGAGTGAATAATTTAACTAAGATACTTACCTATTGTTAGGGACTTTTCCATTTTTCTTAGATAATTTGAGAAAAAATACCAGTCAAACTGAACCAAGAAATTTGAAATGTGCGTGACTATAATAAAGGACAGAAATAACAAACACTTCTCAGTAACATTACAGGAATGTAATTTGGAAAGAAAACTGTGATATTTTCTTCCAGTTATTGTAGTTTTATTGTCCTTTGATGATTCACAAATAGCATATTGAACTTTTTCTTGCTTATGTCTTTTTAACAGGGCGATGTGTACTCCACTTTATGTATATTTTTCTTGGTAGAGTTCTTTAGGTAGCATTTGAAATTTTCTCTTTCAACTCAAAAGTTTAACGCTCTCAAGGCTTTTCTCAAATTTACTTTCGCTATCATGTTTGATATGCATTATTTCAGCAGATTTTTTCCCTTGCTTGATCAGTTTCAACTTTCTTCAATAGCGATCACACACAGAGACCCACTTTTATTCTTATCTTCTACTCATTTACAATTATAAACCATAATAAGCCGTACAACACAGCAATAAAAACCAGTAAATTGTTCACAATAGAAAAATGTAATGCGTTCATAGAAAATATTTTGGAACATAGTGGTAGCGTGGGGATCTCAGTCAAAACAAGGACCTTAAAACTTGTAAAAAACGTTTGCCAATCCCAAAAATGAGGCAGATATGTGACCAATACATTTTCGTTCCCATGAAGGTTGTCATATAGGAGATACTGCCAAGGTCATTAGGAACAAATAAAACGTTTTCCCTGAATTACCGATTTCGTGAGCCTGGGGTAACTCTATGCCCCACGCTCCCGCACCCGGGTTAACTTATCATTTTGATGGAGGGGCAGTTTAGTCTTAGTTACAATATTTATGCGAAAGGATGTATCTGATTTAAAAAAATTTCGTGAAAAGGATGGATCGTAATGATAATTGATTTAGTTAGTTATGTTTTATTTTTCATACGTATAAAAGAAAGGTGGTGTACATTTTCATTTATGGATGTTTAGACTATTGAAACACATCTTTCACGTACGTTGTGTCAAGATCTAGTACGATATAAATCAAAGTTTGTTGTTACGCATCACAGGAGATCAGCAAGGCTAAATCAGGCCAATGAATTTATTTACCCTGGGGAAAATCAAAATACAATGATTAATTGACTGTAAGATCCAGGGCCGTGGGTAGCCTAGTGGTTAGAGCATCGGACTCCAGACCAGAAGACCTGGGTTTGATGACCGATGCCACCAAATACCCTCCGAGTACACACGGAGTACGTGCTCGTTAAATCAGTGGGTCCGAAGTCTTGTGGGCTGAGTCACAAGCGCAGGGGACTGGAGAATATTTCCCTCCCCTTCAGTTCCATGCCTAATTTGTGGAGGTGGAGATAGATGGTGGTGCCATCTATCGTAATGTTCTATCATCCCTTCGAGGAATTTCTCCGAGCTAAATCGTACTGTCACCTGTATGGTGTTTAAGGCCAACGACAGCCGTACTTCTAACCCCTTGCCACTCAGAATTTCGTGAGCCTCGATCTGACTACGTCAGACAGTTGGCATTAGAAACAACAACAACAAGATCCAGTCCAGAAAGCCCTATATATAATCTAGGATGTTTTCTGAGGAAGCAAGCCCTGTGGTACTCTTGGTGCATACTACATATGTGTCTTGGCACCATCAGTATAGTTCAAGATCATGCCGGCTGAGGAAGTGAATAAGTGTGGTTTGGCACTGCATGTTGCAACCAAGTGTCAGAGAACCACCGGGGGATTACTCTGATGCTAAGAGTGTGGCTATGTGACATATCAGTTGGTTTTGTTTGTGCACTTTGTCTTCGAAAAGAGCTCTAAATAGGTAAGAAGTGAAGCTCTTCCAAGTTACTACCTGATGCTTCAAAGTGGGGAGGGGTATACCTAGGTGGTATGGGCGAAGTACGTCGGGATAATTTTCTCCTGGTAGAATCAACCTAAGCGTGATGGTCCTACCATTATACTCAGTTAAAACAGACAGGTATCCAGGGCTAAGTCAGACTTCTTCCTTTAGGTACCCCAGGCCTTTTGGCCAATTGGAGCTGCTCTTTTCCCTTTAGCATGAGCCCTTCTCTTACTGTTACAGAAACTGCCTCGTCATTCGCGCTGGATAATCATAGGTACGTTCGGGGTATAGGCAGAGGGCTTGTGTAATCAGTGTACTACCATGGCCAACTTCTAAATTTATCTTCTTGATCGTATTTCTTTAATCATGGTGTACATTTTCAGTGTGTCCAATCCCACGTGGGGATTTATGCTAATGAGATTAGCCAGTATTGCGCCCGAGAATTTGGGGAACCCAACTGGGTCTCTTAGGTTCAGTAAATTATCCACCCTTAAGAAGACTTAACTCAATAAACTTAGAACTCATCCTAGTCTTCCTTGGTACTTCAGAAGAAATGCAGAAGGTTCATTCATGCTTATACCTTGGAAATATCTCACTGCCTTCTTGCCTTTTTGTGAGCGGCCATATAAATGCTCTCACTTTTCGTCAGGATCAGAAGATATTTCAGGAGTGCCACTGGTATTACTGGTGATATTCGAGCTAGTCTCATGCCCATATCTTGACTTGTTTGGATTTTAAAAAGGACCAGGTCCTTCTGAATCCTCTTCTGCTTCTAGAATTTTTTAAATTTTCTTTAGATTCATGGAGACAGTATAGCCTTTCTAGACAATCGGGATTAGAAACAACATCAAGTGCAAATTTTATCGAACGTTCACGAGCAACAATTAGCAATTTTTTCCAAAGTTGCATTTAACGTACATTCTCATTGCATTTAACGTACAGAAGAGAACCGAAAGGGGGTTGAGTTAAAGAACCAAAGTTTATATAAAATGCTTATATACTTAAAAATCTCTATAAAATTAAAAATAATTATAATATTGCAACCACACTCATTTCAAACAAAAATGCAATCACTGAATTGCAGCTTTCAGCTTCACAATGCAATTACAAAGCAAATTTCTAACTGCCATGATGAGGGAATTCATTGTTTTCTCCTGCTTACGATTATTATTTGTATGTATCCATTAGAAAGAAAATCTGGGGAAATTTCCTTTATGATAGTTAAATAAATTTCCCAAATGACTCATTAGACCAATAGAAATCGGAATAATAGTTCTTAGTTTCGCCATGATTAGTTACAACATTTTTTTGAGAAATCCAACAAAACTAAATCCATGTATTAGGCAACTAGATAATAGCTAAATATTATACAAGGAAAATAAGATGTAACTTTCAACTATTACTTAATCTATAGTCAACCCTAAAATCCAAACTGATCGGCTATGTACCACAAGGGTGGTTCACCCGTAGCATATATATATATATATATATGGCACGGCGGAGTTGTAACAGTGGAAAGCGAAGACATTCTGATAAAATTTTAAAATACATAAAAAAAAATTATAATTTGTTTACAGTTTAATTAAAATGCAGCTGTTTCAAACAAAAAACTTCAAAATTTATTTTAAACCCGCTTTATTCATTAAAATGAAATAGAAAAATATCATGTAAGGAATACTCTTTGATTTTTGTGTGCGCTCGCTTTCAAAAGGAAGTGTATTCGCGAACGGGTGTGGAATTTTAGGGAACGGGTTTTAAAATACCCGAAAGAAAGCAATGAACTGTCAGGTAAGTGCCTTCTACTCAAGACATTTAAATAACTTAAATTTAAGATAACAGGGAAGAGTTGTACTTCTGCTACCCTAGATGGTCATATCTTTTGAAAACTGACTTTTTTTCTCTATTTTTTAGAAAAAAATTAACGCGTTTCGCAGTAAATATCTACCAAAGTTAATAATGCTCCGAATTGTAATATATTCAAAAAATTAATATTCATTTTAAAAGATTCATTGAGTGTTTGGTTGGATGTTTTTCAAGATGATAAAAAAATATTGATCTTTTCATAAGTCCTTTTTTTTTCTATTTATCTACAAGACGTTAATTGTTGCTTACTTGAAATCCAAATCAAAATTATTAACCTACAACCCCGTACTAGACTGAAAAGCAAATGTAAGGAACTTATCTCAATTTACACGATTCAAATTATATTGAATTTTGGAAATTTGAACCAATAAACAATTTTCCAAATGTACACGATTTGGCTGTCAGGTATATTTGTATGTTTGGATTAACTTATGTCTATAAACGAATTTTTAATTACGAACATAATATAAAATCACAATACCATTTAAAATTAACTGATATACACCTAAGACAACCTAATTTCGTTTGCTTCTTCAAAAACTACTCTTACTATAGATGATTTGGTAAATAAACTACAAGTTCAAATGTCACGTGAAGCAAGTACTGACTGTTTAATAATAAACTATAATTTAATTTTTATAGTTTCTTAACAATGTAATAGTCTAATAGTAATAGTCTAATAACAATGAAACATAAGTATTTATTATATATTTTTAAAACTTTCACTATTTAGAGTTGCATAAAAATTATGCTATTTACATAAAAATCGCATAAGCCAGTAAGTAACACATTTACACCTTTTTATATCTTTTTATTAGTTGGAAAATTGAGAAGTGGAAAGCATAATGATTTATTATCAGATAGTGGCACTCTTACCAAAAAGATTGGCCACCCCTGATGTATGAATATCAATGGGGCTTAATTCATAAGGGTCACATGATAAATGCAAACACGTGATCTCCATGGAATTTAAAACTGAGTCAAATTTAGATAAAGTTTCTATTATGAAAATAGTGTAAAGATGTTTTCAAGTATTAAGATTCTTCAAAAATTTTCAGAAAAATTTGAAAATTCTTATATTATACGCGTACATCAAGAACATTTTGTTTAGCTATGCATGCTATTAATGTTGACGAATATATACTTTATAAAATAAAGTTTATGTAAAAGCAAAAGTTGTCAACAACGAAGCGCATGAATTGCAGTTATTTAGTGATTATGACTTCGCATAAATTTAGCCTATTGCATACTCCTACGCATAAAAACATTATTTTCCTCTGTAGTCTTTCATTGGAATTTAATTAGTCCTTATTATTCTTAATCATTTGGAGAGTAAAACCGTAAAGAAAATTTTTATTTAATTTTTTTTTTTATGAATATTTTAGTAAACTTCGGAAAGTCAATGTAAGCTCTCTGGGTAAAGAAGAATAAATAAAATAGAATTAGAAAAATTTATAATAAAATCCACAGGAAATCTCATAAAATGGTTGACAACTTGAATTTCTTTCTTCGTTCACACACACACAAGAGCTAAACAAAAGTTCAATAAGTGTAAAAATTGCTCTTAAACACAAAAATGTTTCAATTTTGCTTTACTGACATTCTAGAAAAAAATATTTCGCACAAAAATTTGTTTTAACCATTTATTTTCAACAAGTTCATTTTAAGCGGGAATAGAAATAAATTGGTTCGATTTATCCATCATTATTTTACATGAATTGAATTTATTCAAACGGACAGAGCACCAATCACTCCGTGGCTCCAGTTACATTAAAAAAATATTCAATTACTTATTTTTGGAACAACTATTTGTTTTCTCTCAAGAAATCTTTTCTGCGCATGTCTCTAACTATGCAGAATTTTTAAAAAAATAGTTATGGAATGTTTTTTCTCTTCTTTTACCTTTTAAATTATTTGCTGAAATTTTAAAACCAATTTGACAAAATCGTTATACATATATTGCCCTTTGGATTTATATTTCTTTTTAAAATGAATTTCACAGAGATAAATAAGTTTATTCAGTATAGAACTCCTCAACGGGGTTTATCTTTATATTTTAATTTAAAAACTGAAATACAATAGCTTTTGAATACTTAAAATTATATGTCCATAAAAAAAAGAATTATGTCATGTTGTAAGGAAAAATTTATTTTATAAAACCTGAAATAAATTTTCAATAAGTGGCTAGTGTTGTCATTCATTTCAACAATGAATATATAAAATCAATTTTATTTAAGACGAATGCGCTTTTCTGTAAATTCAGAATTATTTTTGTATACATATAAAGGTTGTTGCCAAATTTGACCGATAAATTTAGAAGGGTGGTAGTAAGCAGCATGGGAACTACTAATCACCATGGAACACGGGGTTGCAAACCACGCTTAGACTGAGTAATAAGCAAAAAAAGTTATGAAGGGTGTGATATCAAGTGAAATTAAAAGGAGTAATAAAAAGATAGAAACACATTTATTAGGCGCAAACCATGTCTACTCTACGAACAAAGCTGCAAACTCGATGTCAGAAATGCAACGACAAGGTATTGTCAAAAGAAAATGTTCGAAATTGCAGCCTTGTAGGTCGTAACGCAGCCAACACTGACAGACTAAGGATTGTAGAACGCTTTGAATAGAATCAGGCATGCAGGCAATGTCAACTGATGGGAAGACGAGCAATGGGATGAGATTCTCCATCATAGCAACCGACATCTCATACTGAAGTGATACCCCAGAAAAAAATTAATGGGTTTAAGGTCCGGGAAACGTGGAAGCTAAGCAATAGGTCTGCCACGTCCAGTTTACCTAATAAGATATGAAGCATGGAGATGGCTGCGTACCGCAATCGAAAAACGTGCTGGCGCGCTATCATACATGAACCACAGATTCTGGTGCGCAGTGGTCGGTACTTCCAAGCAGATACTCCGAGATAAGTGGGAAATTTGCATACGTGCAGGTTTCTTCAACCCTACCACGGTACTTCATTTGCTGGTCACTCCTTTTGTAACGGATCTATTCACGATTCTACTAATAATCCTCTTAGATATTTTTAACTGTGATTTCTGTTGAAAACCACTTACTGTAAAGAAAACTGGCGTTATTTAAATTAGAACTCCTATTTAAGTGTTACTCGTAGAGTAGGTAAAATGATGGTTGAAAGTTGATATAGAAAAAAACACAGTATTAGATACTGGAGGTCATATATTTAAGTCAAGTAGGTAATTATTCAATTATTAAAGAAAAGAACGCTCAAGAGATTAGATAAGTGATCATATTTCTATTATATTTAATTGATTAAGACTGGTTTCTCCTCGGGTTTAGCGGTTTAAGTGCATTCTCAAGCAAGTTTTTTAAAGATTTTAAGTGGTATAGTCAATAAATTTGTTTTAGTTGTTAAAATGGCTGAACTTTACTCGAACTCTCCAACACCCGCTGTCGACAGGACGCGACACCTTCGTCTGGAACATCGTCCTCCCGACGACTAATATTTTTGCGATTTTTATCGACGAAAAAGGGTTTGCAACCCCATGTTCTATGTTAATTTGTAATCCTCATACTGCCTATCATCCCTCTTAATTTGTCTGTCGAATTTGGCAACACCCTGTATTACGTTGGTGTATATAAAATGTCGGATCTTTCTTACAAATGAACGTTTGTCTTCTTATTTTAGTTATGCTTTTGCTTTTAGTATGATCTTGTTTGTAGCAATTGTTGAACACGTTCGACAAGTGTTGCAACGGAGTCCTACAAAATCAACATAAAACGTATCACGTGAACTTGGAGTTTCGGAAAAAAGTTCGGTAATAATTCTTCATAAAAAGTTTAAGTTACATACTTGTTAAGTGCAAAACATTTTAAAGAACACATGGCAAGAACTGGAATAGTGCTTAAATATTCACCGAGATATCAAAGGAGGCATACGTTGAAATTTACAATGTTAAACAGTCTTATAAAAATCAAAATAATACTTACAATATATCCAAACAAACATATATCTAATTATAAAAGTTTAAGCACATTAATTCTTTATATTTAGAGCAAGATTTCTGTTTCCTCCTATACATGTGATGATCGAAAATAGTTAAATATTTTAAAGTCAAATCTAGTTCAGTTATTATCATTTCATCATGGCTCAAATTTAATTTACGGTTAGTCGTTAATAACTTAAAACGCTTAGTCCAAATGAGAATAACTTCTAATCTATCGTTCTAAGTCATTTTATCCAAACTTAAATTTGCTAAAATTTTGTTTATAAAATATTAAAAAAGTCACAACAAATATTTTTTATGGATTATTACTTTTTTAAATATTTGAATAATAAAAATAATAATATTTTTTCGATAATATTTCCTGAGCTAAAACTTTAAAAAATCATTTTTCCTAAAAATACATATATTTTCATTCCAATACATTTATCTCTCAAAAATACACATCGAATGATGGGCAGTCTTAATGATATCTATGTTTCGTAACACGCACACGAAATGATACTCAACCCCACTTAGCACCGTTTCAATCAAAACACCAATTAGCGCTTCTATCCAAACATTCGAAGTTTACTACGAACGTAATGATGAGTGATTGGAAGATTTCCTGTGATTATACTCCTGTAAATTAGACATACATCATGATCCCGATTACAATCAATTGAAGTGCTTCAGAGCAATTATTATTGGGAAAGAGAGACGAATAAAGCTTTGCTTTGAACACGAAGTATTTCAGCGGAAATTTCTAATTAGAGGAAAGATTCAAAATTATTCATAATTGCTAAGTGTTTAAAATGCATTTAGTAGAACAAGACTCAATTAAGAATATATGTTAATAATGAGTTGAATTGAAATTATTAAATACAAAAATTACCTCTTTTGTTCTTGGAGAAACTATACTAATGTTGAATTATAATTGGAATAAATTGCCAGAGTTAAATGCATTTCCAATTTATGATCAATACTACTTATAATTTTTTTTCAATAGCATTATTTTTGTTTGCCAAAATATTCGTAAACCAGACTATTGTGAATGAAACACGTTATTGTAACACATTTGCACATAAAGAAATAAAAAAAATGTGTTTATTAAGCATAAAAAGTAAAGAAGCTCGAATTATTAGTGCATATTGAAACACACCTCTTATGTTGTTTTTACCCTGCAGCAATACTTTCTTTGCGGGAAAATAGAGTTTTGCAGGCAAAGTTCGCTTCTCAGCATGAACTTCAAAAATAAGAGTATGGCAAACATAGAAGGTGTGACAAGGGTTACCAGATTGACAATTTTATCACCCATTGTTGCAAATTTGGCGAAAAAAGTGATGCCGCCAAGGAATTGAGCTGTCTCTAGAGTCAACCCTTCTAGAAATATCCATCAGGTTGTGTTAATATCCGTGGTGTTCGGAACAGAATCTGTTTATGCGTTGATTGCGATAAGAGAGATAAAGATAGTTTATATCTGTCTTGCTCCCTGCTTGTGGAACTCTTCTTGATAGCGTTTCTAGAAAGTAGTAAAACTTGTTAAAGACCGTTGCGTTTTCCACTACTGTCAGTAATATGTTTTAATATTTGGTAGTGTATATACGCGTCGATTTGTCATCGTGTATTCATTTAATCGTCCTTGTCCATCAATAAATCTGTTATTCTTCAAATAATTTTCGTTCAGTGCTTTTTCCTAACGCAAATTTTGTATCAATATTTTGCCAATTATCAATTTTAAAATATCTTTATTAATTCTCACAAAAAATATTAAACTTATCAGCATAAAAAGTTTTAAAAATAAAATTGTGTTGGTCAAACTTTTACATTTAGTTCTTGCAAGATAAGTATTGGAAATGTCTCAATGTTGATTGATTAATGTGTATATGTGTTTCAAATGCGTTGTACATTTGTTTCGAACACTTTTGAGCGGATAGAGTGTTTCGCCGTATTGTGTGGACTGTGATTTGGTATGATATAAAATCACCCTTCCACAACGCTAAGTCTATTTTTTTGTTTACCATTTGCGGTTGGGTACAGATATCGATTCGTAATTTTTTACAAATTTTTACAGATGGCGCTACAATGCGCTGCTTTTAGATGACGTAACACACATATACTACTCCTTTTATTAAATATTATATTTTTATCTATTTTCATAAATTATATTTTTTTTCTATAAATTAGCTTATACAACACACTTATTATAGTTAATTCCATATTTAAAAGAAAACATAATGAGATAATTTTAAAGTTAGAAATTAAAAATTAAAGTATAAATCTCTTTTGTTATTATTCTTTTATAGATTTTTTGGGAACTGTTTTGTTTACAGAGAAAATAAATTAAAAGCAAAAAAATTTCACTTAAAAATTTAAAAATGCATTTCTGCAACTGATTAGGTACAAAAAAAAATAATACAATGTTGATTAGAAATAAAAAAATTATTTGAGATGATTTTTTTTAACATTTTATTAAAACAATAAGTGTTAAATGAAGCATATATCCTCAGAAAATTCACTTGTAAACTTTTCGTAGATATCATCAAATTTTAAAAGTTGTCAAAATGGCTGAATAGTTTTGTCTGCGCGTAACATTGTTATGTTTACATGAATACATAAAGAAGGATTTTTTTATATAATTTTAAATTATGATTAATATTCAGTTTAAAAATCATGTGAAGCAAAATTTGCTTACTTAACTTTTAGATGCGGTAACAAAAATTGAATAATCTTGCGCATTGTATGAAATGAAATCTAATAACAATAAGACTAACTGCTTTATTGAAAGTGCTTTTAATTAAAATGAATGGACTCAGAAAAGCTTTGTTACAGTTATTTCTTAATCAGTTTCATAATTAATTTGATAAGCTAATTTAGATAATGACGTTCAACAATTTGCAGACAAACCGCTTTGGAATAGCCATTAAGTTGTCAAAAACATTAAGGGTATAATCATTAGTTATTAAATTGATATAATTAATTAAAATTGTCCCTTTATTTTAACAAAGGATAGAATAATGATACAAATTTGCTCCAGAATGTGTATACTACCATTTTTCTCTCTTGTTTGACCGACAAAAAGAGTAAATAAAAATCTATGGCATCACTTTATTGTATTTGAAAGAAAAGGCCTGGAGGTGTAAATATTGGAAACAGGAATTTCTTATTAGATGTGTTTCTATTATATCATCTCTTTGAAAATATACCCGCGAAGATGCTTAGTATAATAATGCATGTAGTAAACTTCATTGAGATATTTTACTCATGTTATGTAATTTAATCTCACAAAAGTTGCTCCAATCGGTATAGTAGTTAGCGACGCTGACTGCGGTCCCGTAGGGTCTGGGTTCGAATCCCGGAGAGGACATGGATGTTTGTAAATGTATAGTGCCTTTGCGGCATGGGGGTACTCTAAATAGCCGTCAAAATATATAACTTAGAAAAGGGTTTATTCATATTTTACGACAACAGAGGGGAGCAATTTTAAGAAAAAAACGCCAATAATTATTTCAATTTGTGGTAACTCTGAAGATAATGTGAATTTTTCAAAAATTCCAGTTGAGCTTCTGTAGAGAGGTCTGAGCTATATAAAGGCAAAATATTATTCTAATAGAAGCATTTTTCACAAAAGGAGGACATTTGGAAAAAAGATTATTCTAAGTTAATTTTTTGCCAAAATATTATATTTAAATAAATGTTTTTTATCAAAATGTCCTTAAAACAATTCTATGCATGTATTCTAATCTGAGTGACACTAAATATCACGAAAATTATCCATTTATGCTATTTTGCAAACTCACGGTTCCGAACGTAGTCGGATGCCTTAAATTATTTACAGTTTTTTTTTCCAAAATCCCGCTGTTATATTCATATTTAATTTCCTATTCCGTTGAATACAATATTCTCTATATTCCGTTCTATAGTCTTATCACATAAAAAGCTGTTTTTTTCTACATCTATGAAATATTTCTAAAGTCTTTACGTATTTTGTCATACTTAATTTCCAACTTTTAAATAAAATCCATTGTTATGTAAAGAATCATTCTACACAGTTAATACTGCACACTACGAAAAATTTTAGATGAAAATTTGTTATTTCCATTCAACAGATGATAAGGGGTTTCCTTTGAAAATGAGAATTTAAAAATTAAATGTCTAAAAAGTAAATTTTTAAGGTGTTATTATTAAAAAAGAAATATATATATATATATATATATATATATATATGTATATATATATATATGTATATATATATATATGTATATATATATATATATATATATGTATATATATATATATATATATTTGTATATATATATATATGTATATATATATATATTTGTATATATATATATATATATGTATATATATATATATATATATATATATATATATATATATATATATATATATATATATATATATATATATATATATATATATTCGCATATTATTAAATAAGTTATTAATATATATCACTCATAATTACCTACCGGCTTTGCAGGGTATTTCACTACGTTGCACGTTTATGTACAGTTCACTCGTTCGAATGTATTGAAAAAGTTCTTATAAATCTCACCGCTTGATTTGAAACAGCGTTTCTCAAACTGCAGGTTGCCCCCAAGGGAACGTGAAAATCCTATCAGGAGGGCGAGAGCTTATCGAAAAGTCAAAAATAACATATTTAAAAATATTATTAATTTCCTAAAGGGAATAAAAAAACCAAAATTAATTTTGGAATAATAAAAAATACACGTTTACAGTGTTATAACATATATGTATCAGAACTGCACAATGTATTTGGTCAATTATTCATCAATATTAAGTTAAGAGCATGTTTAATAATTACTAGTGACCCCATGAGCTTGTCATATATAAAGTGAAACGAACAATTTAATAATTATCTTGGCAATTTGTACAGTTTATAACTAAAGTCGTATTGAAGATTTAACGTCAAAATAGGGACGGGGGGCACCATGAAAATTATGATCGAAAATTGGCTCGCATGCATTGAAAGTTTGAGAAGAACTGATTTAAAGAGGAAAGGACTTGAAATTCTAAAATTGAAGTAGAAATAACTTTTACGTTTTCTTCCCCTTCCCTGAAGGAGATTTCCGCAATACCCACTTTTAGTGGACCTCTACTCAACAAAATAAACATGCTTGCCAAATTTAAGTCTAAATCTTATCAAAAACGGTTTTTTTATACATAAGTCCCATAACCATCTTTGAGTGCCGATTCCGTAATTCTCGTTATCAGCGGATTTCAATGTAACAACAACAACAAAACAAAATTTCAATATTCTAGGTCTAGTAGTTCAAAATAGGGAATTTTTGTATAGATATGTCCCAGTAACTTCTCGCTCTCCCGTAGAAGTCTATTTCTGTTAAATCCGTTCTTAGGAGATCTCTTTTCAGGAAAAGAAACAAGCCTACCAAATTTCAAGAATGCAAATTGAACAGTTAAAAAAAGTACTTTTTTTTTATTTATAACGCACCTTATGTTTTTGCAACTCCCCTTGAGGGTTGATTTCTGCAGAATACGTTTCTGGAGGCACATTATTTCATGAAAGGAACATTCCTATCAAATTTCAAATTTTTAGGCCTAATAGTTCTAAAACAGGAATATGTTTGAAGTTTCTTTAGCGCCGTAACGCCCCTTGGGTGTTAAATTTCGTAAAACCTCTTTTTTATAGGATCTTTACTTCACGATAGCCAACCAAATTCCCTACCCCATTTTAAATGTGAAGTGGTAATAGTTCCAAAGTGGGAATATTTATCTATAACTCCCCTTAAGGTTCCGCAATACCCATTTCGCTAAGCTCATTTTAGAGCGGACCTCTACTCAATGAAAGGAACAAACCTACACAACTTCAAGTTTGTAGATTTAACAGTTCAAAAACGGGAGTATTGATCTATAACACGCCTAAAGTCTCCGCAATGCACTTTGAGGGTCAATTTTTGCCAAGTCCTTTTTGTAGCGGATCTTGACACCATGAAAGAAACGTGCCAATCAAGTTTCAAGTTTGTAGAATTGATAGTTCAAAAACAAAAATATTTAATTGTTACGACCATTTTAGGTCTCAAAATCCATTCTCAGCAGATCTCTGTCCCAAGAAAGGAACATATCTATCAAATATATAGAAAAAGCCGATTCTGCTGTAAAGGCGGTGCAGGCGGTGCAGGCGGTTGCAGGCGGTTGTAGGCGGTTGCAGGCGGTTGCGGCGGTTGTAGGCGGTTGCAGGCGGTTGCAGGCGGTTGTAGGCGGTTGCAGGCGGTTGCAGGCGGTTGCAGGCGGTCGTAGGCGGTTGCAGGCGGTCGTAGGCGGTTGCAGGCGGTTGTAGGCGGTTGCAGGCGGTTGTAGGCGGTCGACGGCAGTGCAGAGTTGAGTTGTTTCGTTCCTCGTTGTTTCCCTACTGACGAGTTGAGTTGTTTTCTCCTGTTGAGTTGAGTTGTTTCGTTCCTACTGACGAGTTGAGTTGTTTCGTTCCTGCTGCCGAGTTGAGTTGTTTTCTCCTGTTGAGTTGTTTCGTTCATGTTACCGAGTTGAGTTGTTTTCTCCTGTTGAGTTGTTTCGTTCCTACTGACGAGTTGAGTTGTTTTTCTCCTGCATTGGCTTTGATTTTCGAGCTGAGGGGGCGAGTTGAATTGTTTTTTTTTCTACAGCTAAGTTGAGTTGTTTTTAAAAAATGTGCACAAAAAATGGAAGTATGGGAATGTTAAACGTGCTCATGGCGCCACCTATTGATTAAAATGTACACTAATTATAGATTTTAAAATGATGGAAGTAAATAACGCTCAAATAAAAAAAAAAATCCAGATTCAAACTCACGGCCTCAGATCAAAATGTCTCCACAGGTCAATAGTTTTTCAGTTACGCTAACCAATATCCTATGAAGGCATACAGACTTGAAGAAAACTTATGTTTATAATCTCATGAATTTAATTTTGCAGGCGAAGCAGTAGTTAAAATATACCGGTTCTGAAACTGTGAAGCCGGTGGCGCCAGGAGGTTGAGGCGCATGCAAACAAAAGAGGGTGGAAGTCCCCCCCCCCCGGATCTGAACCGGGAAGATGGTTTGTGATTGATAAGGGTTTCGGGGATCTGTACTGATAAGAAATGCACGCTTTTAGCGATAACGAGTTATATTCTGATATAGTTTTAATTAAATGATTATGATTTTTTTAATTACGTCATTGGAAGCAAATTTTAACTGGGATAAAGAGTCAAATTTTTCTGTACATATGATTATTTTTATATAATTCCGTATAAATCTATTTCTGAAAATCATGATATACGTGTTGAATGATTATTTGTTATATTTGAAATTTGATGCTTTGTGCTTGTGATTTCTGAAACAGAGGATTGAAAATTAGGCAAACGAAAGTGAGTGGAAATTCCCCCCGGGTCTGAACCGGGAGGATGGTACCCCCTCCGCTCTGATAATGGTTTCGGGGCTCTGTAAATGGGTACTAGAAATGCATGTTTTTAGAGATAACAATTTATATTCTTATATAGTTTTAACTAAATGGGTAGAATTCTGATTTGTTTTTAAGTACGTCATTGGAAGCAAATTTTAATTAGGATAAAGGGTCAAACTTTTCTGTACATATAAATATTTGTATATAATTCTGATAAAGTCTATTTCTGAAAATTATGATATACGTGTTGAATTATTGTTTATTACATTTCAAATTTGATACTTTGTGCATAACTAAAATATATTTTTCATTGATTTTGCATGTATTTTTTTTTTTTTTATAATTCTGAGATAACTTAAAAAATACTATGCTTATATAAAGTAAAAGTTCTGCATATGTTTTTTCGTTTGCAAAGTAGTTTCCTTACATGAAACATCCCTTTCCTATGATAATATATGCGGACCTTGTAATTCTGGTAAAACTTTCTTTGTTAGACGAATCTTAGAAATAAAATTAATTAATTCTTTTCCTCCCAAAATTATTTGGCGTTATGGAATTTATCCAAAATTGTTTGATAAGATGTCTGACATAGAATTTCATGAAGACATGCTTTTCGATGTAGAAGATATTACTAATGCTTTCGTAATAATAGATGACTTAATGAATGAAGTAGGAGATGACAAAAGAACTTTCAAACTTGTTCACGAAAGGAAGCCATCATAGAGATATTTCCGTAATATTTATTTTACAAAATATTTTTTGCAATGAAAAACAAATTATAGGAATATTTTTTAAATACTTCCTACCTAAGTTGTTTTAAAAATGTTAGAGACAAGCAATAGATCTCTTGTCTAGCAAGACAAATGTATCCATCTCAATATCGAAATTTATGATTGGAAAACTATACGAAATACAAATGCTGCAAATTTGACTATCCACTTTGTGAGAGATAGAAAAATAAAACCTTTCGTTCGAATCATTTAATGAATTTTTCAAAAGAAAAAATTTTTGATAGAGTTTTGTTACGAATAAATATCTCAGAACAAAAACATTGTATGCAAAACCTTTGTCATGGATAGAATATTAAGTGTGGTTTGTGTTCTTCAACATTTGTTTTTAATTTTTAGTCTGTTTCCCTTCTTGTTCCTTACACTTAAATATATTAATATGAGTAAAGTAATTAAAAAAGTTGAAAAAATATTGAAAAAAAGTTGAAAAGTATTGAAAAAGATGAAAAATATTGAAATATTTAGAATATTGTTGGTGGACTTGAGTATTTAAGTTAAGAGCACACAATATAGAGTGATAAAATTTCTTTTTTTTTTCATATTAATCTTAAAATAATAATAACTTTATAAATTTAAATATATGGTAAACTTATAAAAAAATTCAAAGCAAAATCTTATTCATCTTATAATAATAATAATACAAACACAAAATATATGAGAACAAAAAATATTGTATTTATTCACCTTCTAAAATTTATTCTTACATTATATCATTTCTTAAAATATTGATACAATCTGAAATCTTTCTGTTTGCTACGAACAAATTCATATAAAATATAATTCATTGAAAAGCCTTTACTGATTTTCAACAAGAAAAATATAAAATAATGACCACATAGAAATAAGGAATATCCCTTGGTTAATCCATTTCTCAATAAATAAAGTCCTTCAGATCTCAACAATTTTCCTTTTATAAAACAATGTGCTAACAGAAAACTTAATTTAATCTTATATTTTTTAAAATGTATTATATGAGAAGCATTGAAATAAGTAACATCATTCAATATGAATAATAAATACATTCGACAGGTATATGCATAAAATGAAGAGGAAACATTTACATTCTTAAACAAGAAAGAATAAGATATATACAGAAATCAATATTTATAAAAAAGAAACTATTTAATTAAATTCTCATTTATATAAAATATTAGTTTTCATTTATATGGCAGTCACCGAAAGCTAAAGTTGTAATACCATCTTCAAGAATATAGCTTATCGAAGGGGCAAAGTGAATTTTTTTACTTTTTACAGAATGTATTTGATGTATAGAACTGTTAATGGGTTTAAACTCTTCACGACTTCTATACTTATTTATGAGGCAATTTTTATAGTCTTCATGAGAAATTTTCTTTTAAAATAGATATATGTATCTCTTTTGCTGTATTTTTTTTTAAGTTAATGTTTTTAGGCTGTACATTTTTGCATTGAGACCTACGAACTCAGTTGCTACCATACCATTTAACTCATCTGTCATTTTTCCGAGAACATTATTAGTTAAAGGATTATAAAGAAAATGATTTGGAAGCAAATATATGGGTCATTTCAATAAAAAAGAAGTGAGTTTTCTTTGAATAGATACAAGGTCGTTATTAATTATTTTATAAGCATGAAATGCTGGAGATGCTATGAATTTCTTAGCTCTTTTCTCTCTATTCACTAGATAAATCTTAACTTTTTGCGTAAATTTTTCATTGTTTTACCAAACACGGCATTGTTTAAAAGTTTAAAGAGATCTTTTTCAAAATTGTTGTTTGCTCGTTTTCGATGTTCAGTATTAAAATCTATATAATTTTTTAACCGAGGACTTGGTTTGAATTTTACAAATTGGTGTATTTTTTTTTTAATTTTTAAACCTAATTGTACATATAATTTCAAATTTCTATAATGAACATATTTAGTTTTATTTCTGAAGTTAGGAGCCAATTTTTCCACAGACTTCGATTCTAAAATACTGAATTCTTTAGCAATATTTTTAGTATAGGAGGAACATTCAGAGACACTTTAACTTTTTCTGGAGCTAATGGATAGCAGTTATGCAAATCGTGCAATTAATCTGGATATTCTAACTTAAAATATACAACTTATATCCGAATCGTCTGGTACATCCATGAAGTTAACGTATTCATCAGTCCAGGAAAAGTCGTGTGTAGACAAATTTTGCGACATTGCTCAACCATATAGATTGTTTGCATCTAAATATATAATGTAACTACTAGGTAGACTTGAATCATAGGTTGATAAATACACATTGTTAGCCTTAGCGTAGCGATGACCAATCATCGCAACACCTCCGCGAATTCCTTTTTCGATGAATAAAGGCAAGTCTGTATCCGTTAAAAGCTCCAATCGTACTTTTGTCATTTTATGCTTGCCATTCCAAACCAGGAACCATATATGTATTACATGGATCAATTTTGTAGTAATTCTGGCACAGAGTTCTAAAGTTTTCAAATATATCTGAAAATAATACGTCTACGGTTACACACAAATCACGATAATCTCCCAATGTGCGCAGTTGAAACATGTTTCATCTATGGTGAGCATATTCGTAGTCTTCTCTGGATACATTTTTATTTGTTAGACTGTTGAAAAAAGCTGATTGAGGAGGGAGCTGCGTTTCATAAAATTTAGAAAAGGAATCAAAATATTCATATGGATAGCAACCCTTTCTAGTTATAAGTTATGCATTACTTGCAAAATACCTATCCCAAAGATGAAATTTACAAGGCTTTAAAGTTGGGCAAGTTTCTCTAGAGAAGTATTTAAAAATTGAAAAGAGTCAATGAAACGTAATGACCTCAGAGTAAAAAAAAAAAAAAAATTCACTATGTCGGGAATGCATTGAAAAAAGAAATCGAAACTTTTAGTTGATTTTTTAAAATCAAAATTCAATTTAATTATGTCAAATGATCCAAATGAAGCACGAGGAAGTACGGAATAACGCTTGAAGGAGTTTTTTTTTTTTTTTGTAAAAATTTAAATAACATTTTGAATCTAAAGGACTTATAACCTATTTCAGCTACCATAAACCTATTGTTTTCTTCTTAGAATACAATTAATTCCCAAATATGATTGTATATTTCGCACAAAAACATTCCTTTATGAGTACAGACATATGAACAAATAATTTTATAGGGCGATACTAACATCTCCTGGTTTTTTATTCACTTAACTGACCTCAGAAATAACATTACAAAATTTGAAGTTATCACTTCTAACGTGTGGTCATAAGCACACACACGATCTTTTTTAATCGAAGTTTTCTGTTTTTACCCTCGATTATCGAATTTCAAGGATAAATACATTTTTACCAATCAAATTTAATTATTTACATTGAATTGTTAAGATATTATAGTGGGAATGCGTTTTAAACATAGCAAAATGTATTAAAAATAAAAACTTTCAGAGAAATATTTAAAAATTAATAGTAAGTAATAGTATAATAAAGAGTATGGTCAAATCTCAGGGATTTGTATTTTAGAGTTAAATAAATTAATTACCATAAAATTAATTAGCTTCATTAATGTAAGTAAAGATAAATACTAGAAGAGTAAAGTATATAAAACAGATACAAGTATATAAAAGAAAAATAAATACAAGTAAATTAATACTAACCTGTATTACAAAGGCATAAATGTCGTTTACCATTGGATTTAGTCTCACTTGTTACAAAACTTAAAGATTTTAGGCATTTTTCTAAATTTTTCGATATTTCGAATTCTTTTACGACGTTTTCAAATGGTACGATGTTTATATATTTAAGAAAATTGTTTCGGATAACTTTTAAAAGTTCCATCTAAGAAAATGGTCTTTCTATTTTCCAAAAGTTACAGAGACTCTTCTCCAATACTAAAATCCTGTTATCTTGATCATTTCGAAAGTCTAAACCAGTGGCCTTTTTTCAAACTATATTCCATGGAACCCTGAGGTTCCATGAGGCGTACCCAAGAGTTCCACGAGTCACAATAAAAAAAAATTCAAAAGAAACTTATAAATGTATATCAAAAATGGATCCACGTTCTGTATGAAGTTTCTATACCCACAAGAATTTAAAGCTTAACCCTGTCTTTAAGAAATTAAAAGTTTTTTTTTTAATACACAACAATTTTATTTTGCAATACTTTTTAAACATTTATTATAATTTAATAAAGAATATAAAACGCTAAAAGAAATCTTTATATGTATTACCTACTGCAATTTTAATATTTTATTGTTTGCTATACGGGTTTTTTAATCGTTAGTACAATGTCTTGCAAAACTAAATGCACATTTTTATATTTGTTAGAAAAAACCTACAATAAAAGAGAATGAACAAATTATTGATATATCAACAGATTCGATGATGTAAAAAATCTAAATTAAAGCAAGAACATCTCCTTAATTTTATGTTGCAAATTCATGTAAACTACACAATATTTCTCACACAGTTATAAACATTTTGATGTCAATTGGGTAGTGGATGGACAATACTCGAAAAAAAAAAAAAAACAGAAAAACTTCGGTTAAAAAAGATCGTGTGTGTGCTTATGACCACACGTTAGAAGTGATAACTTCAAATTTTGTAATGTTATTTCTGAGGTCAGTTAAGTGAATAAAAAACCAGGAGATGTTAGTATCGCCCTATAAAATTATTTGTTCATATGTCTGTACTCATAAAGGAATGTTTTTGTGCGAAATATACAATCATATTTGGGAATTAATTGTATTCTAAGAAGAAAACAATAGGTTTATGGTAGCTGAAATAGGTTATAAGTCCTTTAGATTCAAAATGTTATTTAAATTTTTACAAAAAAAAAACTCCTTCAAGCGTTATTCCGTACTTCCTCGTGCTTCATTTGGATCATTTGACATAATTAAATTGAATTTTGATTTTAAAAAATCAACTAAAAGTTTCGATTTCTTTTTTCAATGCATTCCCGACATAGTGAATTTTTTTTTTTTTTACTCTGAGGTCATTACGTTTCATTGACTCTTTTCAATTTTTAAATACTTCTCTAGAGAAACTTGCCCAACTTTAAAGCCTTGTAAATTTCATCTTTGGGATAGGTATTTTGCAAGTAATGCATAACTTATAACTAGAAAGGGTTGCTATCCATATGAATATTTTGATTCCTTTTCTAAATTTTATGAAACGCAGCTCCCTCCTCAATCAGCTTTTTTCAACAGTCTAACAAATAAAAATGTATCCAGAGAAGACTACGAATATGCTCACCATAGATGAAACATGTTTCAACTGCGCACATTGGGAGATTATCGTGATTTGTGTGTAACCGTAGACGTATTATTTTCAGATATATTTGAAAACTTTAGAACTCTGTGCCAGAATTACTACAAAATTGATCCATGTAATACATATATGGTTCCTGGTTTGGAATGGCAAGCATAAAATGACAAAAGTACGATTGGAGCTTTTAACGGATACAGACTTGCCTTTATTCATCGAAAAAGGAATTCGCGGAGGTGTTGCGATGATTGGTCATCGCTACGCTAAGGCTAACAATGTGTATTTATCAACCTATGATTCAAGTCTACCTAGTAGTTACATTATATATTTAGATGCAAACAATCTATATGGTTGAGCAATGTCGCAAAATTTGTCTACACACGACTTTTCCTGGACTGATGAATACGTTAACTTCATGGATGTACCAGACGATTCGGATATAAGTTGTATATTTTAAGTTAGAATATCCAGATTAATTGCACGATTTGCATAACTGCTATCCATTAGCTCCAGAAAAAGTTAAAGTGTCTCTGAATGTTCCTCCTATACTAAAAATATTGCTAAAGAATTCAGTATTTTAGAATCGAAGTCTGTGGAAAAATTGGCTCCTAACTTCAGAAATAAAACTAAATATGTTCATTATAGAAATTTGAAATTATATGTACAATTAGGTTTAAAAATTAAAAAAAAAAATACACCAATTTGTAAAATTCAAACCAAGTCCTCGGTTAAAAAATTATATAGATTTTAATACTGAACATCGAAAACGAGCAAACAACAATTTTGAAAAAGATCTCTTTAAACTTTTAAACAATGCCGTGTTTGGTAAAACAATGAAAAATTTACGCAAAAAGTTAAGATTTATCTAGTGAATAGAGAGAAAAGAGCTAAGAAATTCATAGCATCTCCAGCATTTCATGCTTATAAAATAATTAATAACGACCTTGTATCTATTCAAAGAAAACTCACTTCTTTTTTATTGAAATGACCCATATATTTGCTTCCAAATCATTTTCTTTATAATCCTTTAACTAATAATGTTCTCGGAAAAATGACAGATGAGTTAAATGGTATGGTAGCAACTGAGTTCGTAGGTCTCAATGCAAAAATGTACAGCATAAAAACATTAACTTTAGAAAAAAATACAGCAAAAGAGATACATATATCTATTTTAAAAGTAAAATTTCTCATGAAGACTATAAAAATTGCCTCATAAATAAGTATAGAAGTCGTGAAGAGTTTAAACCCATTAACAGTTCTATACATCAAATACATTCTGTAAAAAGTAAAAAAAAAAAAACTTTGCCCCTTCGATAAGCTATATTCTTGAAGATGGTATTACAACTTTAGCTTTCGGTGACTGCCATATAAATGAAAACTAATATTTTATATAAATGAGAATTTAATTAAATAGTTTCTTTTTTATAAATATTGATTTCTGTATATATCTTATTCTTTCTTGTTTAAGAATGTAAATGTTTCCTCTTCATTTTATGCATATACCTGTCGAATGTATTTATTATTCATATTGAATGATGTTACTTATTTCAATGCTTCTCATATAATACATTTTAAAAAATATAAGATTAAATTAAGTTTTCTGTTAGCACATTGTTTTATAAAAGGAAAAAATTGTTGAGATCTGAAGGACTTTATTTATTGAGAAATGGATTAACCAAGGGATATTCCTTATTTCTATGTGGTCATTATTTTATATTTTTCTTGTTGAAAATCAGTAAAGGCTTTTCAATGAATTATATTTTATATGAATTTGTTCGTAGCAAACAGAAAGATTTCAGATTGTATCAATATTTTAAGAAATGATATAATGTAAGAATAAATTTTAGAAGGTGAATAAATACAATATTTTTTGTTCTCATATATTTTGTGTTTGTATTATTATTATTATAAGATGAATAAGATTTTGCTTTGAATTTTTTATAAGTTTACCATATATTTAAATTTATAAAGTTATTATTATTTTAAGATTAATATGAAAAAAAAAAAAATTTTATCACTCTATATTGTGTGCTCTTAACTTAAATACTCAAGTCCACCAACAATATTCTAAATATTTCAATATTTTTCATCTTTTTCAATACTTTTCAACTTTTTTTTTCAATATTTTTTCAACTTTTTTAATTACTTTACTCATATTAATATATTTAAGTGTAAGGAACAAGAAGGGAAACAGACTAAAAATTAAAAACAAATGTTGAAGAACACAAACCACACTTAATATTCTATCCATGACAAAGGTTTTGCATACAATGTTTTTGTTCTGAGATATTTATTCGTAACAAAACTCTATCAAAAATTTTTTTTTCTTTTGAAAAATTCATTAAATGATTCGAACGAAAGGTTTTATTTTTCTATCTCTCACAAAGTGGATAGTCAAATTTGCAGCATTTGTATTTCGTATAGTTTTCCAATCATAAATTTCGATATTGAGATGGATACATTTGTCTTGCTAGACAAGAGATCTATTGCTTGTCTCTAACATTTTTAAAACAACTTAGGTAGGAAGTATTTAAAAAAATATTCCTATAATTTGTTTTTCATTGCAAAAAATATTTTGTAAAATAAATATTACGGAAATATCTCTATGATGGCTTCCTTTCGTGAACAAGTTTGAAAGTTCTTTTGTCATCTCCTACTTCATTCATTAAGTCATCTATTATTACGAAAGCATTAGTAATATCTTCTACATCGAAAAGCATGTCTTCATGAAATTCTATGTCAGACATCTTATCAAACAATTTTGGATAAATTCCATAACGCCAAATAATTTTGGGAGGAAAAGAATTAATTAATTTTATTTCTAAGATTCGTCTAACAAAGAAAGTTTTACCAGAATTACAAGGTCCGCATATATTATCATAGGAAAGGGATGTTTCATGTAAGGAAACTACTTTGCAAACGAAAAACATATGCAGAACTTTTACTTTATATAAGCATAGTATTTTTTAAGTTATCTCAGAATTATAAAAAAAAAAAAAAAATACATGCAAAATCAATGAAAAATATATTTTAGTTATGCACAAAGTATCAAATTTGAAATGTAATAAACAATAATTCAACACGTATATCATAATTTTCAGAAATAGACTTTATCAGAATTATATACAAATATTTATATGTACAGAAAAGTTTGACCCTTTATCCTAATTAAAATTTGCTTCCAATGACGTACTTAAAAACAAATCAGAATTCTACCCATTTAGTTAAAACTATATAAGAATATAAATTGTTATCTCTAAAAACATGCATTTCTAGTACCCATTTACAGAGCCCCGAAACCATTATCAGAGCGGAGGGGGTACCATCCTCCCGGTTCAGACCCGGGGGGAATTTCCACTCACTTTCGTTTGCCTAATTTTCAATCCTCTGTTTCAGAAATCACAAGCACAAAGCATCAAATTTCAAATATAACAAATAATCATTCAACACGTATATCATGATTTTCAGAAATAGATTTATACGGAATTATATAAAAATAATCATATGTACAGAAAAATTTGACTCTTTATCCCAGTTAAAATTTGCTTCCAATGACGTAATTAAAAAAATCATAATCATTTAATTAAAACTATATCAGAATATAACTCGTTATCGCTAAAAGCGTGCATTTCTTATCAGTACAGATCCCCGAAACCCTTATCAATCACAAACCATCTTCCCGGTTCAGATCCGGGGGACTTCCACCCTCTTTTGTTTGCATGCGCCTCAACCTCCTGGCGCCACCGGCTTCACAGTTTCAGAACCGGTATATTTTAACTACTGCTTCGCCTGCAAAATTAAATTCATGAGATTATAAACATAAGTTTTCTTCAAGTCTGTATGCCTTCATAGGATATTGGTTAGCGTAACTGAAAAACTATTGACCTGTGGAGACATTTTGATCTGAGGCCGTGAGTTTGAATCTGGATTTTTTTTTATTTGAGCGTTATTTATTTCCATCATTTTAAAATCTATAATTAGTGTACATTTTAATCAATAGGTGGCGCCATGAGCACGTTTAACATTCCCATACTTCCATTTCTTGTGCACATTTTTTAAAAACAACTCAACTTAGCTGTAGAAAACAAAACAATTCAACTCGCCCCCTCAGCTCGAAAATCAAAGCCAATGCAGGAGAAAAATAACTCAACTCGTCAGTAGGAACGAAACAACTCAACAGGAGAAAACAACTCAACTCGGTAACATGAACGAAACAACTCAACAGGAGAAAACAACTCAACTCGGCAGCAGGAACGAAACAACTCAACTCGTCAGTAGGAACGAAACAACTCAACTCAACAGGAGAAAACAACTCAACTCGTCAGTAGGAACGAAACAACTCAACTCTGCACTGCCGTCGACCGCCTACAACCGCCTGCAACCGCCTACGACCGCCTACAACCGCCTACAACCGCCTACAACCGCCTGCAGCCGCCTGCAGCCGCCTACAACCGCCTACAACCGCCTGCAACCGCCTACAACCGCCTGCAAACCGCCTGCAACCGCCTGCAGAATCGGCCTTTCTACCTACTGCCTGCCTGCACCGCCTGCACGCCTTTACAGCAGAATCGGCTTTTTCTTTCAGGAATTGTTCTAAGCTAAGCCTTTTGGTTACATATTGTAAAAATATATTTTAAAATTATCCATTCTCATCACAATCCATGATTGACTCATGGAGACTAATTTTTCCAAAATTGATTTCAGAAGAGCTGTATTGTTTTAAGGAACATTACAGGTTTAAAGAGTCATAATTATTAAATTAATAACATGTTTCAAATCCTTGATTTTGAAAAAAAAATATTTTTTTGTAAAATTAGAGCAAAATGTTCAATGTTAAAAAAATAGCATAAACAAAAATACGTAGGACATAATGTGATTTTAATTATATTAATGCACTTCTTGATCCATATGAACTGTCAAAAAAACTGCAGGATAAAAAAATATATACATTAATAAATCTTTTATAAGAGCATTCGACGTTAATTATTTTTCGTCAAAACTACTTTATGTTCTAAGCTAAAAATTACTGAAAAATATGATTAAATGTAACTATCTTAAAACCGAAAAGTTTGTTGCACTCTAAATGTTTTCTTGAAAAAAAGTTACACAATTTGGACTGAATAGACTGATTTGGAGATATCCCAATTTTTCGTGCACTTCTTATAGTGACAATTTCATTATTCAATATGCACATTTAAAAAATATTTCTAAAAGTTAGATAAAGTTAATATTAGAAAAACAACATAATATATATATATATATATATATATATATATATATATATATATATATATATATATATATATATATATATATATATATATATATATATATATATATGAAAGAAATTTGTATTATATATCAAAAACAAGGAATAATAGATAATGAACATAACAGGAAATAACGTCTGACCTAGCGAGTCAGAAAGCAATTTCGGACTTAGGACCGAATAAGTGGGGTTAAACTAGTCTGAAGGCGCCAACCTACCCCCTTTGCAACTCGGTAGGAAAAACCAAATAAAATAAAATAAACAAAAATTCAGAGTATGTAAAAACTCAGAGAGTATGATAAAACCACTCACTACTATTTTGTAACAAACTCTCCCAAACTCTTAATGCAGAAAAATCATAAAACAATTACGTAAGAAAAGTAGAAAAATCCTATATATAAAACAATTAAATAAGAAAAGTATTTTCAAAATATATATATATATATATATATATATATATATATATATATATATATATATATTCTCCAGTTTTGTGTATTGTTCCTTCTTCAGTACTTTTATTTTTTTTTCTAATGGTCCTGTTGTGGTGTGATATCTATATGAACTAGTACCAAACATCACGTGAAGACGATCGTTTTGGTGTGGTCGATAAAGTACTTGCGTACGGAACGGAACATACCCAGATCGAATCCTCCCTCCAGCATTGGTGCCCCTGGCCGTGCAAAGTGAACGGCACCCTCCACGCGCCACAGTCAAGGCGCCATCTATCCACCGCAAAAGCAACTAAGCCATCAAACATTGACGCAAATAAGCCGTTACTTCTCAAAGCCGTCTTTCACACAAATTCGGCAATTCTCAAGCCGTCACGCGCGAATGACGCAACTGCTTACATGCTCGTCATGAATATGGTATCGTTCGTTCACCTATTCACCGAATCGCTGGCAGGGGGGTATTTGGCGGTGTGATATCTATATGAACTAGTACCAAGCATCACGCTTTGACGATCGTTTTGGCGTGATCGATAGAGTACTCGCGTTTGGAACGGAAGGTACTCAGATCAGCACACACACACACAGATCCTCCTTCCTTCAGTTCTAACACCTAAAAAACACCTTCTCATCCTATTCGGATACCTTAAGGACTTCTGATCTAGTTTAGAAATTCGGAATGTTGCTTTATTCTAGTATGTATGTCTGTAGCTTCCATGTAGTGCATTATTAATCTGCAGTCCAGTACCGTTCCAATATATTCCTATAAGTATGAATCAATGCGTGGTTCTTGCTGAGGCAGTGAACGCAATTCGAGTAAATAAGTTTGAAATGAGAAACCCCATACTATTGGGTTCGTTGAGCCAAAGGACATATGAAATCTTTAAGAAGTACTTTGTATCTATAGTAAACTCATAGTTGATTACTCTTCCTAAATATTTGATTTATCAATGGATTCAATTATTATTCAGCGGATTTTGCTATGATTTAAGAAAATAATTTTAACATCTTTTCATGAATATTTGCGTGAGTCGAATATAGCGAAAAAGTATTATTTAAAATCATCTGTAACGTCCTCCCGTTGGTGTGGTGTAAAACGGAGAGCTCAGGTGTTATCCTCGTCATTTGATCCCTGTTCAAAATTACGAGGTCCGTTACCAAAGCACTCTAGTAACTGAATAATGCGACGTTAATATCCATTCCCTCACTCATTTTGAAAGCATCTGTGGTTGGATCTTCAAGTAAATTAACGGAAGGGCTCCCAATAACTGAATCGAATTACAAAGAAGCGTTTCCAACCTTAATAGCACCAGACGAAAAAAAAAAAGAAAATTTCGGCATTGAAATAATTTTTTTAATTCAAAAACTTTGAAACCCAACGGACAGAACTGTATTGTAGAATTGCTTGATAGCTCCGATGAAGCAGTTCGAAATTTGGAACTTGAATTGTTTTGTAGATTTAAATCTGGACCTATTTAAACTAAATTCGATGACTATTACGTATTCGAGACTCATACAGTCAAGTCTCATTAAAAGTGTTTATATTAGCAGCCCCTGCTACAATCCTTCTGGTCTTACGAAATTTTCGAAAAGGGTTCCTGATGTAACACTTTCTCAGAATTTCGAAGACTTTTATGCAAAGAGGGTTACTCGGATCCAGTCTGGAAAGTGCATGGTTGATTTTCCTTCTAGATAACACCTCCACCGAGGTGATTAAAAAAATGTCTTAATGAGCCTTGAGCCATGTCTTATGTCCCATGAGCCTTTTTTTAAACTCAGTACTGAAATGTTTTGTACCTCCATGGTGTCATTAAACAAAACTGCATTGCTGCTTGTCAGTTCACGGCATGCGAAGCGCCATCTGTGTAATAAAAATAGTTGAGTTGTGTTATTGTGTCTATCAAAAATAGTATATGAACTGTGTTTGCGCAAGCTCAATTGCACTGCCTGAACTGCGCATGCCAAGCAATTTCAATGTGAATGTAAAAAATAAAGACCAGTCCACAAAAACTATGTTGTGATTGTGTCATGAGTGTCGACTAAGAGAGAACCATAAAAATAGACAGTGTTTGCAGCAATAAGTGTTATTGTGCTAGACACTCGTGAGTCCACTGCTTAAGTGTTGTAGTTCGACATAAAACTGCTAATTTTCCTTTGATGCCTCTGACTTCGAAACAAAAGCGAAGACGTTTAAGTCAATATTTTATTTGATTTCGAAACTTTCATGGATATTAAATTGAAAGTACTGAATTCAAAAGAAAATTCATTCTAAACCACTTCTATCTGTATATGTTCATTGCTATCCTTCGAATGTTTTAAGGTCTTCGGGATATTTTATTCGTATATGGAGTGTTGGGAAAAATGATAGGTTATATCGCTTCTCGGTCTAATGGCTTATATCAAAAGCGTAGTAGTCTGTTCTTATCAGCTTATCAGCTTACCATTTGATACAGCGTCTACATGATGCTTAAGATGTTTCGAAATTTTTGGTCGATGGCTTGAGATTAAGGATTTATCCTACCTCAGGTAAGATGTGCTTCGTTACAGTATATAAAACGTGGTTCAGCTCTTGCATTTTAAAAAAGAAGACTCGTAATGATCAAATATCAGTGCGAGTTATAGATTCCTATCCGAAGACCAACCATGGAAAGAAATCGGAGTTTCTTCCACTGCTCGCCACTTGTTGAGGCAACCAACATGGCTCAGTGACCAATTTTTCAAAAATTAATATACAAAAAAGTTTTATTGCTTTAAACAACATAATACGTTTAAAGAGTCAAAATTATTAATTAAATAACCCTCTGGTTTTTAGGAAAGTATTATATTTTAGTAAAATTATCCATTTGAAAAATAAAATTAAAATTTGTTTTTTAAAAAATTAATTAATTAGATAGATAAATATTTGGTCTTTAAGAATTCCACTAATTTAAAAAAAATAATAATAAATATAGAATGTCAACACTCATGTTGTCTATTTTGCAAACGTTGTCTAACGACATAGAAGAAGAATTCAATGTAAAGAAATATGATGCTGTAAATTTTGGTGTAAAAGTTCTGGTTTTTGAGAAAAACTTGAATAATTGTGTTACTTTCATAGCAAAAATTCGTCAAACATCAACATGTGCTGTAATTCTAATACAGTATAAGTGTCCTTGTATTTATTTATAATTATTGCTTTTATTAGTTGTAGTAATAATAGTCGTATTATTGGATTCATACTTAATCTAATAGAAATCTCTTCAATATACAGCCTCCGAGTAGCTGAATACTGCGACGTCAATAATTACTCACTCAAAATACAACCTCAGCCATTTCCCTGATTATTCAAGGAGAAAATGGAAGAGAACCAAGCCGGCTCTGAAACTATTGCTGTCACACCGGAGCAGGCGTGCCAAAACTTGCAAGTGCTTTGGGGATTAGCCAGATCGAAATAAGTAAAACTTACCTACGTCAAGGCAGAACTTGCCATCCAAGAGGGTCAGACGAGGTTGGAAACGGAGCTGCAATCAACATTAGGGGAGATAGTTTTAATTACTTTCTCCCTATTTCTGATTGTTTAATTCATTATCCAGTATCTAAAAAAGTAAATTCTAAATCTAGTACGGATGAAAATCGGAAAAGTAAAGATAAGGAAAAAATCAACGATTGAAATTAAAATTAACGAGAAAAGTAAACAATTAAAAAGGTGATCGCAGAAGAAGTTTAAACTTTCGAAAAAAGCCGCGAAGACGATGAAGGAAATCCCCATCGATCAAGTAGTTTGTACTACCAAAAATAAATTCACGTTCTTAGAAACCGAGGAAAGTTCCATGGAAGAACCCAGTGATCCCCCCACCAAAAATCCATCCGATGATGCTACAGATAACTAAGAATTATAACCTGGTGGTCTGGGACAGTGCTTCTCAAACTTTCAATAATCGCGACCCAATATTCAATCATCATTTTCATCGCGCCCCCCTCCATTCAATAACATTGTAATAAATTCAATAATACTGTACTTTTACACTAAAGCTACAGTGTGTGTGTGTATATTGTGTGTGTGCGTGTGTACGACTTTAACCTCCTATGTACCACCGACGTAAATAAACGTCTCGCTCAGCCAAAGCATTAATCATCTGGACGCATATATACGTCTTTCCAAAGTACGATCTTTTCTATGCACTGCTATCCATAAAATTATTCCTAAGGTGTTGGTATATAATAAAAGAACCTTGACAGTCTTTGCAAAGAATTTACTTATTTTAGAGGATTTTGCTTATTTATTCCGTTTCTCCTCCCCCCCCCTCTCAATAAAACATCAAAATACGCGCGTAAACGTGGAAAACCGTGGCATTGGGGACCAAACAGCGTAACTTTTAATCGATTTAAGGAATTAATTATAAACCGTACAAATCATCAAGTGTTAATACAAGCCCATGGGGTCACTGGTAATTATCAAATTTGTTCTTAACTTAGTATTGTTAAATTAACAATAAAATACATTGTCTACGGTACAGGTACTTTTATAAGTGTATTATATCAGTGTAAATGTGTATTTTATATTTTATTATGTCAGAAAGTATTTTGTCTGCTTACTTTCAGTAAATTAATAATGTTTTGAATAATCTTTAGTTTTTTTTCAACTTTTCAATACGCTCGCGCCCCCCTTGTAGAGTTATCACGCCCCTCAAAGGGGCGCACCCCCCAGTTTGAGAAACGCTGGTCTAGGATATTAATAGGAAATTCTCCAATACACACACACGGTCAATAAAACGACCAAGAGTTATATAAAAGTTCAACCTGCGCCATCCGACGACCACCGGGATATCAGGATAATGCTCGAAAATAAAAAAAACCGAGCATTACGTAATTGAACCACTCTGTCCAACTGGTCAATTAAAGTAGGGATAAAAGGGCTGCCGGTGGGTACCGACATTGCCGATATAGAAGCGGATCTTACTGAGAAGGGCTTTGCGATTGAGAAAGTCATGCAACTACGCAAATTCACATCCAAAGCCCCCTCCGACCTTCATAGTCGAAGTTCGCCGCAACGAGCAAGCGTAGAATATTTACGATCTAAAAATATTTGTTACATCTGTGGGACAATTGACCCATTTCTTAAGAAACCGGGCGTCACACAGTGTTACAACTGTAACTTTTTTAATCATTCGAGCAAAAATTACCGAATGTCCCCCGATGTTGGAAGTGCGGTAAAAATCACCGCACAGGTGATGACACCATAAAAGAAAAGTTACTTATCCTAATTGAATAAATTGCAAGAAAGACGGGCACGTAGCTTTCTCAAGAAGCTGCAAAGCCTTCCCCAAGATTAAAGCCAAAAACGAGAGAAGCAGGCCCAGGTAATAACAAGAGTAATGATAAACCTGCTACCCTTTACAATACCAGACCAGTTGAAGCAAATATTAGCTTCGCAAACGTTTGTAATGGGAAAATCAATCAACAAATGATGCCAAGAGGGGAGATCACTTCTTCGCACGATCAAGAGTCCCCCAGACCCACCATTCAAAATGAAGGGGTTTCCCCTCTTTAGAAACTGGATTAAATTTCGGAAAATTCTCAACATATAATATATATATTGCGGAACTCCAAAATCTTACTTCTAAGTTCCCGGAAATTTTGTGAGTGCTAGAGGACATATCGAATGTCGACAACGACAAACTTAATAGTTTTTTCTTGGGCGTCACGCACTCATTTAATAAATCGCAAAAAGGAACACCCTAAACTGACTCTTGATGGTGACATGGAGTGCCAATGGAGTGCAATCTCGCTTGTGCAAACTCCGGATATTATTTCCGTACAGGAAACATGGCTGAGAACAATTCACACACTAGCTCTGGCAAACTACAAAGTATATCGCTACGATAGAAATCACACACCCCGAACAGCATACGCGATCCCACACGGCGGTGGCACTGCAATTCTAAGGAAAAACTCGTTAAAACACACCCACATTCCAATGTCCGATCTGAACGATGCGGAAGCAACAATGGTAGCTCTCATCCCAGAGAGGGGCGATTCAACTCTAATTGTTTCAATGTATATTCGACCAGGATTTAAAACTGACGAATCTGTACGGAAACTTTCCACTAATATTCTTAGGCGTCTTTGGGGATTGTAAATTTGCGTATATTTCCAATCAACTCTAAGAGGAGAACGTGATATGCAAAGTAGATAGGGTATTTAAATAGAGCGTTGTAAGTTAGCGAGGATGAAGGCTATTGAGCCAGCAGCAGTAATTACAACGTTTAGAGCAGTGATTCTCAACCACTGTGCCGCGGCACTTTTGTGTGCCGCCAAATTTCAAAAGTGTGCCACCAAATTTTGCAAATATATAATGTTAATATTATTAAATTATATAAGAAATAAAATATTAAAGAAAAATATTTTTAACATGAATATATATTTAAATCCATAAAAAAATAATTTTATTATTTGCTTTGCAACGCGTTTTTTCTTAGTGCCAAATTATGATGAAGCGGCGTGCATAGCAATAGGAATATGTCTCAAGTCGGCGCACACTTGCCACTTCTGCGTACAAAACGTGTTGTTTTAGTGATAGTTGGGATTCACAAGGTGTTGCATATTAGTTACTGCACCTTTTCTTTCGTTAAAGTTGGCAAATGTATGTGATTCGGTTTAATATTAATTTGCATGTAGTAATATTTTGCATTAATTTATTTGCATTAATTTATTTGCAGATCCTTCTGAAAATGGATAAATGGTTAAAAAGAAGAAAGTTTAATGATGATAATAGTGATAATGATAACGTTAGGGACCAAGTTAATGAGCCAACCCCCGGCACAAGTAAAAATACTTCTTGCTCAAAAAAATACGTTGTCCATCGGAAGTATAATGATGATTTTTTGAAATTTGGATTTACCTCTACAATGGAAATGACATAGTTGTTCCCGAGTGTGTGATATGTGGTTTTAAATTATCAAATAGTGCTATGGTTCCTAGCAAACTCCAACGTCACTTGGTGACTAATCATCCATCGCTTTTAACAAAAGATAAAAGCTACTTTGAAAGGTCTTTATCATAAAAATTAAGCAAGTAAAAGTTTTTGAAAAACAAGTATGTGTGTCTAAAAAGGCTCAAGTAGCTTCTTACGAAATAGCCGAATTGATTGCTGTTAACTTAAAACCTCACAATTTGGCTGAAGAAATTATATTACCTGCTTGTCGCAAAATTGTAAAAACAATGATTGGTGGATCAGCTGATATTGATATTTGCAAAATACCACTTTCAAATGATACAATCCATCGCAGAATTAAAGATATGTCAGAAAATAGTGAGCAAAATACTGCAAAAACTCTTGCAAATTCGAATTTTGCTCTACAAGTCGACGAAACAACAGATATTACAGGAAATGCTCAATTAATTGCATTCGTTAGATTTATTCACAAAAATTATATAATTAATCAATTTTTATGTCGTCGGGAGTTACTTGATTTTACAACTGGTAAACATATTTTTCAACTAATTAGTTCATATTTAGAAGAAATTAAAGTTTCTTGGAAGTCATGTATTGGCATTTGCACAGATGGTGCTCCAGCTATGACTGGACATCTAAAAGGATTTGTAGCACATGTTAAAGAACTGAATGAGGATATATTAGTTACCCATTGTTTTTTGCATCGAGAAGCACTTGTTACAAAATTTTTGCCATCAGATTTGAAAATAGTTCTGGAACAATGTGTTAAAATGGTTAATTATATCAAATCAAGACCATTAAAAAGTAGATTATTTAGTAAATTATGCCAAGCTATGGAAGCCAAGTACGAATCCTTGTTACTCCATACAGAAGTAAGATGGTTGTCCAGAGGAAAAGTTATATCTCGTGTGCTGAAATTAATAGACGAAATGAAAATATTTTTTGAACAAAATAAAAATTATGAATTTGTTCATTTGTTGGAAGATAAAATATGGTGTACTAAACTGGCTTACTTATCAGACATTGTTATTTTTAACAACATCAATTCAAGTATGCAAGTGCCTAATGAAAATATCTTAAACTCAACCCATAAGCTGGTGGGATTCAAAAAACAAATAACTTTATGGAAAAATAAAGCTCAGGAAGGCAATTTAGAAAAATTTGAGTCAGTCCCTAAAGACAGTTATAAAACTATTAAATTAATTGTTGATCATTTGACAACATTAGAGGAGAGAATTATTCATTATTTCCCAAATTTAGATATTAAGAAATTTGATTGGGTTCGTAATCCATTTCTCATAACGTATACTTCTGTATTTGACTTAACTCTGAATGAAGAGGAAGAACTCATTTTGCTTTCCAATAATCGAGATTTAATTTTAAAACATTCAGAAGAATCAATTAATTCATTTTAGATTAACATCAGATGCGATTATCCAATGATAGCCAAAAAGGCTTTAAACATATTTGTGTGAATTCGGATTTTCAGCATTAGCCAACATTAAAACTAAAAAAAGATCAAGATTGTTAAATGTAGAAGACGATACGAGAGCAGCATTGTCATTTTTACGACCAAATATAAATGAAATTATCAAAAAACATCAAGCTCAAATTTCGAATTAAAAATATTTTTATTATTAGCTTGTAATTAATCCCTTAATAAACGTTTAGTTATTATTGTAGTATATATTAGTTTATTTCGTATATTTAAAATTTTTGTCATAAACTATTTATGCAGTGTGTTGTAGTAAGTAAATAATTTTTATCTTTTTCTTTGTGTGCCGCCAAATTTTGAAATCAAATATGTGCCGCAACAAAAAAAAAGGTTGAGAATCACTGGTTTAGAGGATTCAATTGGATTACGATAGTGAAACATTGCTGCTAGTATTCGATGAAGGAATCTTAGTAGGTTAATATACTTCTGAAGAGATCAAAGTACTACCAGGTGATATATTCTACTTTAATACCGCTTACACCAAGCGTTAGTTTAATAAAATTAGTTTAAGTTAATGAAAACTAATAATTCGAGTTGCGTGTATTTCTCAGACCTCCTATTCCGGTAGAACTTTTTGATATTGAGCGTAGTTATTGTGATTAATTTAATACTTCGTAATTTAATTTAATATTAAAGGTAAATCCCTTTTGTTTGACGTAGACATATAAATACTATATGTCATTAGAGTTTTTGATATTTGAATCAGGTGAATAAATATAAGTTATTTTTATACAAATGGCGTCTGGTCATTCTTTGCCTCAAATTACTCTTAGTGTCCAGGTTGGAAACCTGTGGGGTTCCCACATACTCATTTCATTCAAGACATAGAATCATTCATGACTCAAAGTTTTCCATGGACTTTCGTCATGGGAGATTTTAATGCAAAGCGTAGTTCCTGGGGATGCGATGTTGATAGCTGGATAGGAACCTATTTGAGAAATCACATCAGCCGATCGGGCTATCACGTCCTAGCCCCGCCCACTCCAACGACATAAGGGCATATCTCCGCCTCTACGTTAGATTTTGCCATAACATTGAACGTTGATTGGCCGTGCACGGTCGTGTCTAGTTCGGAGCTTAGCTCTTATCACAACCCGGTCACGTTCGATTTTCTTACACGAACGCAATTCTTTTCTTTCCCAAATAAGAGATACACGAACACAAAATTTAAAAAACACTAATGATTATATCACACACCATAAGACATTGACACGCTGGTCTCCGCCTTCCCAAATAAGCTACTACTGACTTATTACAATGCATCAAAGGCATTAAAAAAGAATAACACCTTTTATATAAGCAGATACCTCAAACAACTATTCAAGGATAGGAATTGTGCCAGAGAAACCTGGCACTACACGAGAAGTCCTGCTGACAAAAATACTTTAAATATTCTGCAAACGAACATAAAAAAACTATACAAAATAACGACCAAAGACAATGAGACGAGGTACTTAAATTCCTAATGGTCGAGGACGGCTCTCTTTGGAGCACCGCTCGAGAATTCAAGAAGCATGCTCCCCCACTACCCGCCTTTAAAGGCTCAGCCAAGTTTGCATACAGCGACGCAGACAAAGTGAGGTTATTGCAGACTCGATTCAAAATTAATTTAAGTTAAATAATATTACAAACGATACGGATAGGCCAGTAACACATGTCGTTCACACCTACCTGAATAACGAAAACAATTTTACTAACATTCCTCCAACCCTACCCCATCCCCTGCCGAGTGAAGTCATCAGTTATACTAAAAAGTCAGCGGAAATGGATCGCATAACATATCGTATGTCTCGCGGATCCCAATCTTCAAATTAACAAATATTATTACAAAAATAATTAAGCTCGGTTACTTCCCACTGCAATGGAAAACCGCAGCAGTAATCCAAATTTTAAAGCCCGGGAAAGATCCAACCCGGGCGGAAAATTTCAGACTAATTTCATTATTTCCAATTCTCAGCAAAGGGACTGAGAAAATAGTACCGAAAAGCTTGTACCACCATGTGGATACAACGAACATTCTATTTCAGACACGGCCTTTCGACCTCTTACCAACTCTTAAGAGTGTTGGAGACGATAAAGTCGGGTTTCATGAAACAAAAATTGACCGTTATGGTTTTCCTCGATATACAAAAAGCATTCGACAGAGTATGGCGTGAAGGCTTGCTTTTCAGACTAATCAAATATGAACCCCCTTCCCTTTTTATGATTAAATTAATTTCCTCTTATTTGACTGACCGAAACTTTTCTGTCAGAATTAGTACTACTTACTCTACCCCCCAGGGCCACAGAAGCCGGGGTAGACCAGAGGACTTTAATTCCCCCCTCTTATTTAATATTTATGTGAACGACATTCTGATATACGACAACACAATTTGTGTATGTTCGCAGACGTCACCGCAATCTTAGCTTTCGACACAGAGCCAAAGCTCACTGCCAGATCTCTAAACAGACACCTCTTTGA
This sequence comes from Trichonephila clavipes, assembly GCA_019973935.1. Taxonomy (NCBI): domain Eukaryota; kingdom Metazoa; phylum Arthropoda; class Arachnida; order Araneae; family Nephilidae; genus Trichonephila; species Trichonephila clavipes. The sequence continues at coordinate 749,602 of BMAU01020360.1, read as the reverse complement.
GTTGGAAGACTGGTTCTCCAAATGGAAAATTGCTCTTAATGTGTACAAACGGAGACAGACTTCTTCACTAAGAAAAAATCTCTGACTCACCAAAAATATTCTTACACGACGAACAGATTACTTGGTCTCAGCACACCAACTACCTTGGTGTCACTTTGGATAATAAACTCACTTTTAGACAACATATAACACGCTGGAACTTTGTTAAAAATTTTCACTCGTTGACCCCTCTAATTCATCGAAGATCTAAATTAAGCAGATCTAATATTTTTTTTTTTATTTATTTATACTTTTCTTCTAAGACCGATTATAACATACGCCTGCCCAGTCTGGGGATTCACAGCTAAAACTCACACATTTAAACTAGAGCGAATACAAAACATAACACTGTGACAGATCTTGTGTGCCAAATGGTACATGAGAAATACCGCCTTCAAAAACGCTATTAAATTCAAAACTATTCGACAGTTCATTCAAAAGCTGTCGAAAATATTCTTTACAAACATAGACAATTCAGAAAATGCCTCGATCCAAAAACTCAAGAAATATACACCATCACGAAACACGAACAGACCCAGAAACATTCTCTTAAATTAATTCCTACAACTAAATTTATTAATTCCCACACACCATTAAATCTATCTAATCATTTTATGTAAAAAAAACACTCTTCAAAAAAATCTGCATTTTCTTTTCTAACAAAAATCTTCTGATCTTAAGTTTCAGATACTCATCGACCAATAGGAGAGCTCCTTTGACCGTATGGAATCTGGAAGCTCTCGCACCCGGAACAGACGACGGTACTCCTCCCGGGACCGAAGTCACCTCTTTAACACAACAACCAGTCAAGGAGCTCCTTCTCGCAAACGCGGGAAAGGAACAAAGATCTCAGTACCTCTCACTCACCCAACACTATACGAATAGCTGCTACCCCATTAGTCAGGCATTCAGATCTGCCGAGGCTCTCATTGGCCGAGAGAGTTGCAAGTAACTTGTAGATTTTCTGATCGAAATAGCTTCATGCTTGTATTAGTAGCTTTAAAAAAAGCTGTTTCTTTAAAATTATTAGTCATTTTATTACCAAGTAAAGTAATTTTTATTCTCTATAATCTTTTTATCCTTATAGTTATCTTAATTTTAAAATTCTTAAACTCTTTTTAAAAATGGGTTAGTAATTAGTTATCTCATGTACAATCTCAAATCACCAGACAGGAGGTAAAAGCCCTGACGGGCTAGGTGCTCCATCACCCAAAACCAGCTAACATATTAAGGAGAGGAATATTGCTTCTCATTCATTCAAATATTGTTAAGAAAGATGATTGTTAAGCAGAAAATTAAATTTTCACTGTAGGAAAAAAATTAAAATGTTCTAAATAGGCTATACTAACATAACATAATTGTTATTAGTTATTATCGAATATCTTAATTGTTATCTGCATCTTAAATCGGCATCAATAGCGCAAAAAAAAAGACGACCGAAATTTCTCCCTATAAGTATTTTATACCCAAGGATGTTTACATTCTTTTTAACAGTAAAATTTGTAGACAAAGGTTAAAAAGGTAGGAAATACAATATGTTTACTACATTTTTCACACGTAAATTAAGTTTTTCTGTTCTTTTTACAAGGACATTCAGTACATTGTTTATACACTCCTTAATCCTCGTCGTGAGAGAATGCGATGTTCTCATTGGATCTTAATTTATTTTTTTTTACTAAACATAAAGGAGTAAACTTCTTTATTCTTTCAATTGAAATTTTTTTAATTTCTTTTTTATTTTCTTCTCATCTGATAGTAGATAAGATGTATACTAGTTGTCTCCTTTAAATTTACCTTCTTCCCAAATGTTTTTGTGTTTCTTGATAGAAAACATTTATTTTCAACAGTGTCTCCCTCTTCTAAATCCGGATCGATTTCAGCGGTACTTTCTGTTATACTCATAATCCTACTTGCTGTTATATTCTTTATCATTTGATTCTTCCTCATCATAACCACGAAGAGAATTTCTTCATCCGAAAATACCGTTGTACAATAACTATATTAAGTACTGCATGTATTAAATTACTAAATATTACACTTCTTCATCATAACTTCAATAATACACCACATAAAATATAAGATTTAAAACGTGATCATGCATTCAGAACTGTAACGGCGATACACGCTCAGGGTATGACAATCCCGAAAGGACGGTATCCAAAAATATATTTCTAGAATTAGCCTACAAGCTAAAGCCCCTCAAATGACATGACCTTGAAATCAGCTATACGAGAAACTATCAATTTCCAAAAAATGGTATAGATGGAGCGTTGAAAAAGCTACATGGAGGCTATGACATACCCCATGCGAGAAGAGCCGGTTAAAAAGAAAAATGCGAATCAAAATATATACATATAAGGTTAAGATAACTTTAAAACCCTGAAACAATTATCACATATAAATACCATATTAACAAAATATTATCGGCGAAAATTAATTTTTTTATAAATCACAATCTGGAAAAATAGCTTTATATTTAAAATCGCTTTCAGTATTTTAATACGTGAATAGTAAATTAAATGAGAAATAATATTTATTAAATATTTAAAATACTTTATACAAAATGCTTTTTTAGATGAAATGTAGTAATAGTTAAATTTGAAATAAATTGAAAGTAAATTTAATCAGTATTGTCAATAATAAAGAACAAACATTAATATATTGAACAAGTGAATTTTTTAATTTCGTATAGTTCTTGTGTGCGTGTGTGTTTAAAGTTATATTTTCTAATTAAACTTTCTCTTTATACAAGACATTTCCATTTCAAAACGAGACAAATTGCTAGACGAAATTAATTTTCTTTTTTTTTTAAAGAAAATAATTATTTTTCATCAGAAACATTAATAATGTTCATTAGAAAGTAAAAATATTTCATTATTAAGAAGAAATTAATGATGAAAAATATAATATTTAAATCACTGAAATTGTTTAGGCGTTTCAGCATTTCTTGCGTAACTTTTAAGCATTTTTGTTTCATTTACTTTTGCTTAATATTTTGAATAGGTTATTTTTAGAGAGAATAAAGTTTTATCCAAAAGGTCTGATTTAATGAATAACTTTATAATTTTTTTCTTGTTAATAGTCTTCGATTCTTTCTTCTTTCAGTTTGCATAAGAAAAGTGTAAATCCAAAAATATTCAATAAAATAATACATCATTGAGAACTGCAACTAATTAAAAAAATATAGAGCTGTTCATTATTATTTTGAAAAGATATTTCAATATCGAATCAGAATTTTTCCTTAAATTGTAATGAAAAATATATCCAGTAAATTTCATTCTCGCGTAAAATACAAATATAAATAAAAAATAAAATTGGGAAATATATGTAATTTTTATTTCAGATTTAACTCAAATATTATACATACATTCATAGTAAGGTAATTAATAAACCATATTACCTGCTATTTTCCATAATATTTGGCGTCTAAGAATTTTAATAATACACTCATGTCCATAAATTAAGGATAATTCAGAATCACACAGAAATTGAACTCTAAAATAAAAATTTCTCCTGTAGAATTATCACACACATCTTAAAGAATATGCAAATTACAGGAAGCCACCAGATGCCCCGGATAGTACGTCACAATGACGAGAGTGTAAGAGAGGGGCATATAAGGAATGGTACTAAAGAAGTAAAATTTTTCACAAGCGCTTTAAAAGCCTTTCATTGCAATAACCGCATAGTTATGGCACAAAGGAAGCATTTGGATGTTTTTTTACGTGGTAGAATTATTGGACGACTAGAATGTGGACGTACCCAACTGGAAGTATCCGAGGAACTTGGAATCGCCCAGAGTTTCATCTCCAAGCTTTGGCAACGATTTCAATATGATGGTAATGTGAGTAGATGTTACAGCACAGGTCGCCCCCAAGTTACAACGCCGAATGAGGACCGGTATTTGGCAGTTGCTGCCAAAAGAAACAGACAGAGCACAGCATCAGACCTGTCTCGTCAGCTCTCTTCATCTACCGGTACGACAGTTTCAAGGCAGACCGTGTACAGACGCTTAAGGCATATAGGTATATATGCTCGTAGGCCTGTCAGATGTGTTCCACTTACCGCAAATCACTGTTGCATGCGATTAACCTGGAGTAGAGAGCATGCATTGTGGAAACCACAATAGTTGCCTTGTGTGTTGTTTTCCGACGAGTCCAGGTTTAGTTTCAATTCTGATTCTCGCCGGACATTAATATGGAGAGCGCCGGGTACCTGTTACCACCAAGAGAACACCATTGAACGACACCGTTACGGTGGTGCAGGGTGGCTCGTTTGGGGAGGAATTATTCTTAGTTCCAGAACTGACCTGCATGTTCAGAGTGTAACGATGACAGGCCACATCTATCGGGATTTAATTCTGGAACAACATTTACGTTTTTTTCGGTGCGCCATGGGTGCTGAATTTCTGTTTATGGATGACAACGCCAGTTCTCACCGTGCAAACATTGTTGACGAATGCCTTCAATCGGAGGATATCACCCGTATAGATTGGCCAGCATACTCACCGGACTTGAATGCAATAGAGCATGTGTGGGATATGCTTAACCGACGAATTACAGCCCGTCAACCTCCTACCACCTGTCTACCGGAATTTCGAAGGGCATTGCTTGATGAGTGGTGTAATATTCCCCAAGATCAGATTAATAATTTGATACTCAGCATGCCTAGGCGTTGTAAGGCCTGTATTGCATCGTCCGGGAGACATACTCCGTATTAGCCATCATACTAACCATGTTATACTGCTTTTTGTAAGTAGGTTATTTTTTGAAATTTGCTGCAGGTAGTAAAAATCGCAATTTTTATTAATTATGTAAAACATATAGCATCTTTTTTGCTCTATACCTTTTGTTTAATAAATAGACTTTACAAATAAGTCAAATTTGTTTTGCTTCTGTCTCTTTCTTTGCCTGAACTTCATTATTCTTAATTTATGCTCATGAGTGTAGTTGCTTAAATTAAAGAGTTGATAAAAATCGAAAATTAACAGTTAGAATTATATACTAACATTTAATTTTTTTTGTTATTTAAGTATAGAAACATGGTGTACTATTAAAATTAATCATCATTTTTCAGGAAATTCAAATATCTTTTTTAAAAATTCCTAGACAAAAAAAAGCACAATGGGTGTCTTTACGTGAATATAACAAATAATTTTATTTTTTAAACATTTTAATCATGTTAGCTACTAATTACTTTATTGAATCTGCCTCTCTCTCTCCCTCTAATTGGTTTATGAAAAAATTATTTAAATGATTTTTAAAATTTATTTCCTTAGTTAAAGTAATTTAAGGTGCTCTATTTATTTATTGAAGTAAATTTCTTAAAGTACATATTTTCTCAAGTACTTTATTACTAACCTCCAGTATTCATTAAGTCTTTTACTGAACATTAACCAGTTTTAGAACCTCTTGGTAAAATTCTATATATTACCTCTACTTCTTAAGTTCAAAAGTAACAAAAATCCTACTTTTTATTTTATGTAAATGTTTTACAAGGAATAACTTTAAAAAATCATTTTGAATTAAAATGCGCCAATGTAGATTACCCACAGATCTCTGAACTATAAAAACAGAAGGGAAGACTATTTATTTACAAACATCTATTTGTTTCTCTAATTAAATAATTACTATTGCATTTGTTTATGAGAATTATTAAATACAACAAATAACATCAAGAGTAAAATACTTAAACAGAGATATATTTTTTTAAAAAAAGATCATTGAATACGACCCTATGATACAAATTATTTTAATAACAAATATATAAGAAGCCATAACAACGTTAATACTTCATGGAAATCTCATTAATATACCTTTATTAAAAAAGGTATTTTTTCATATTTAACACATCAGGTATTTACATCAGGATTCAAAAAAATACACCTCAGTGAACTTTAATTTCTTCAACGAAGCAACCCTTTTTTCTTGGTATCAACTTCAACCATATTCAAATTTAAATCATGTTCATTAGTAAATTTCAAGATTTAAAGCGTAACTTTTAACACACATATCTTATATTAATTTTGTAACTCGATATGTCATATGTCGAATTAAGTCGAATAAACTAAATTTAATTGCTGCTTGTTATCAAAACTCTTGTGGCGAAATTTACCATGCAAATACTTGTCACTCCTACGAGGGAATTAGAATTCCTCCTACGCCAGAAGTAACGGAGCGTTAATTGCAGTCGTACATTTCGAGCAAAAGCACCTCATTAAAACTGAATAACTGCATCTATTTATCATTTTTTGAACCCAGTTTGGATACTTTCCACTAGATACAACGAAAGAGAAGTATATTTTCGAGGGCGATATCCTTAACATTAACCCTTCTTAATTAATTCTACATTAGTTGCAATTATTTCAATGTATGTGTATATATGTCTATGTATGTGTGCGTGTTTGTGTATACATTTGTGTGTAAATCTATGTATGTGTGCGTGTTTGTGTATACATTTGTGTATATGTCTATGTCTGTGAGCGTATATGTGTAAGAATTTGTGTATATGTGTGTGCGAGTGTGTCTGTATGCATGCTTGGATGGGAGCTTTTTGAGCGTGAGTGGGTATGTGTATGTGTGCGTGTACATGTGTGTATGTGTATATGTTTACGTATGTATCTTTGTATGTAAGTGCATGTGTGCTTATGTTAGTGTTGTGTATGAAAGTTAAGAAAACACAGCACGATTCAATTGACAATAATCGATCAAAAAATCAAATCGAATTATTTTAGCTTAAATCATTCTTTATATACTTTTCTATAACTTCACAAAATTAAAAGCTCTTAACTTAAGAAACACAGAAATATAATAGCTTTTGAGTTTGTTTTTATTCACATCCCTAAGGAAAATCAAAACACTTTAAACTGACATATCTCAGAAATATAAAACAACTAGGTTGTCTACATTTAAAATGCTACGGTTTTTTTACTATTGTGCCTATTGCTTTGAATTTTTTTTACCTATTGCTTATTGTACATATAACAAAAGTTTGTATGCATTTTCGAATCAAATCAATACTCATTTTTTTTAAAATAATTAAATTCAGAATTTATACATATTTTAAAGCATTTTCCAGTAATGTTATCCAAAAAAACATACCAACATTTTTAAACATAGTTTGATGTACTTGTAAATCAAATTTCATGCATGCACGAAAATTTTGTGTAGGAGTAGCATTTTAAAATCACTTCACAAATTTTAAGTTTTTTCCTTAAAAAATTTAATGGCTAGCTTTTTATGAAATTTTAAAGACAAAATCTGTTTTACATAATATACACACGTAGGACGCAACCAAAAATTTTTGAGAATCCTTAAATTAAAAAGTTTTGCGTAAATTGTACCCTGTTCCTTTAAGGTATCCGACTACGTTCGGAACCGTGATATTAAAAAAGCACATGAATGGATAATTTTCATGATATTTAGTGTCACTTAGATTAGATTACATGCATAAAATTGTTTAAAGGACGTTTTGACAAAAGTATTATTTAAATACAATATTTTGGCAAAAAAGTAACTTAGAATAAACTTTTTTTTAAAACGTTCTCCTTTTATAATAAATGCTTCTAAAATAATAATATTTTGTTTATATAAAGTAAATACTTCTCCTGAGAGTTTAAAATATTTTTTTAAAAACAAATTCACATTATTTTCAGAGTTACAACCAATTGAAAAAAATATCGGCGTTTTTTTTTTTAAATTTCTCGCCTCTGTTGTCGTAAAACATGAATAAACCCACTTCTAAGTTATATATTTCAAACATTCTAGTTGAGCTTCGGTACAGATGTCTGAGCTATAGACAGGCAAAATATTATTATAATAGAAGCATTTTTCAGAAAAGGGGAGTATTTTAAAAATGGGTCATTTTATGTTCATTTTTTGTCAAAAAAGTGTACGTAAATAATTTTTTATTGTAATAATATTTATAAAACAATTTTATATATATTTCTAATATAAGTGACACTAAATATCTGAAATATTATCCATTTATAGGCTTTTGCAAAATCACGGTTCTTAACGTAGTCGGATATCTTAGTAAACCAACACATTGTCTACAATTATTTAAACACTACAGAATAAATTGTAATGACTTAGATTTCAGCTGATTTTTTTTAATTTCATTGATAACAATAAGACGTGATAAAGTATCCTACTACGTTCGGAGTCACGGATTTGCAAATGTGGACAAACGATGTTTTTATAGTATTTAGTGTTACTTAGATTAGAATACACATTAAAAACTTTTTTAACAATTTTATTATTTAAGAGGATTTGGTACCCCCAAAATCACAAGCCAATCGTTTTTTTTTTATTTTCATTTAATCTTATTCTTTGCATTATTATCTTAAGATTGATATATCACTTGTGCATGTCGGAAAGTTAGACGTTGAATAAAACTTCATTTGAAAACAAATTAGGCAATTCAGCCACACCCCCTTTTTAGAAAAAAAAGCTAAAACATGCGTTATGATAAAAAAAAATCTATTTTATAAATAGAAATAATAACTATAAAAAAGAATGTGTAGTATTAAAAGCAGAATATGTCCGAGGCAATACAATAATGTAATTTTTCTTCCTTGTGAAATGTATGCATGTAAAATTTTAAATTAAGGCATTTTATATTAATAATTTTATAATTTCAGTTCTTATTCCTGATATATTTTTCATACAAATGTAATACTTTAATATTATAAAAAGAAAAACAGCTAAAATTTCTGTCCTGACAGGAAAAAAAACTTTTTTAACGTTTTCTTGAATTTTCTTGAGAAATTAGTACTCTCTAAAAGTTGATTATTTATAAAAATGTGTGGGTTGAAAAATATGAAAATGCAATTATTTGAAAGAAAAACGTATAACTAATATCTTTAAGTGGTATTTTAAGTTTAATTAAGCTTATAATAATAATTTTTTTCAGAATTATAAACTTTAAACTGGTTTTCTCAGTTTGTGTTTTTCGAAACCTTAGTGCATTCAAAATGCTACTCCTTCGACAATTATCTACCAATCACTTCCATTTTTTTTCCTGCGTGTTAAAAATAAAGCATGTAATAAAATTAGGGATCCGTTTTTCTATAAACTGAATACTTTTTTGAAAAAAAAAATAAAATGTAAGACATGTTGGCTTTTTCGTTGATTTTTAGCCTATATATCAACAATTTATTTTTGTTCTCGAAAACGAATGAAGTTATTCTAAAATCGATCCTTAAAGTTGCTTAGAGAACTTCCATAAGAATATTATAAAAAAAATTCAGGTCAAAAAATTAATTTTTACAAAAGGATTAGGATTTAAAATTTTTCCAATTTTCTTCAAAAAATTTAAATTTTTAAAATTGTGTGGATATAATATGAAAATTTTCATCTGGTAACATTTTCATGAATAGAAACATTGTATAAAATGCTAAAACATAATTTTTAAATACGTAAATAAAGAAGTTTGCTCAAAGGGTACCAAGTCTGCTTAAATACAATATTTTGGTAAAAAATGAACACACGATTACCTATTTTCAGAACATTTTCCTTTCATGAAAATGCTCCTATAATAATAATATTTTGCTTATCTTCAATTAAGACTTTAATGCAGAACTTGAACTAGGATTTTAAAATATTCACATTATTTTCAGAGTTACTACCAATGGCACAATTCATGTGACGTCATAGTCACATGATAGTGAAAGCCACGTAATTTTAGCCAAGTAGTTCAAAAACTCGTGTGACGTCATAGTTACACGATAAAACTTATCTTGTGTTGCCAGCTAATTAGTTCACGCGCACCGGTGTTGCCAAGTTTTGCTTTTTGCAGAAACTTTCTCTTAAAAAGTACGTATGTAAAAAATGCCTTTTAATTAAAAGTATAAGCATAAAATACGATTTTTTTTCAATTTTAAGATATCTTTTGTGTGTGTGTGAGAGGAAATTTTTTATCTTAACATTTAAACATCTTTACCGAAATACGAAATTTGAAATTTTATTTGAGTTTTACTAATAGAACAACAGGTACAATAAGTTTAATGTTTTTTTTTTAATGCAATGAAAAGCACGTGTTTGTTTTTATCATGTGGCATCATGAACTGAGCCCATTAAAATAATAATTGGAGTTTCTTTGTTAACATTTCTTCACTTTGATGTATTAAAATATGAATAAATCTACTTCTAAGTTATGTAATTCAAAAATGCAAATTCATGCTTTCTGAGCTATATAGAAGCAAAATATTATTATAAAAGTCTTTCTCATAAAAGAAGAATGGTTTGAAAATAGATAATTCCTTGTTCATTTTTTGTCAAAAAATTGCATTTAAATCATTTGATTTGCAATTATTTCTTAAAATAACTTTATACGTGTCCCCTTATCAAAATGACGCTAAATATTAAAAAAGTATTCGGTTCAAAATTATGGATCCTAAGTTAGTCGGATACCTTAAGGTTCTCAAGTTTACGTATTAAATACTCTTGAATAAAATTAATAAACTTAATAAAAATATACAGTTATTCAATTTGCAGTAAAATGAAACATTATTTTCTGGCATGGATTTACCATAAGGAGGGAGCACCAGCAAATTATTGTCTGCTGAATTACGAAACTTCTCAAAGTTTCAATATTTGTGACCCAATTTTCAATTATAATTTTCATCGCACTCCCTCCATACTATAACAATGCATTGAATTTAACAATAACATACTTCGATGCTAAAGCTACAATACGACTTTAATTATAAACCATACAAAATATCAATATATTAAATTTTGTATATAAAATTGTATATGTGATACGCGCTCATGGATAAATTAACTTATATAAATTTAAGCACCATTAGATTAATATTGACGAATTGATGATAAAATACATTGCGCTGTACTGATATATTTATACTAGCCGTTACCCACCCGCTTCACTGGGTATTTCACGATGTTGTATATATGTATACTGTTAACATATATATTAATTATTGATATCTAGCATTAAGAATCCGATTGTATTGAAAAATATATTTATAGCTGTTACACTCTCACGCCTTGATATAAAAAGAACATAAATTATAATATTTAATTTTTATTTATATCTAAAATAGAAGTAGAAAGAATTTTTTCACTCACTTAACCTAATAATCAAGTGGATATCCACCAAAGCAACTTTCAGTGGATCTCTACTCCATAAAATAAATATGCGTGCTAAATTTCAAGTCTAAATCTAACAGAGCAAAAACGGAATTTTTATCACCAATACCTCGTTGAGAGCATTCTTAGCGGATTCCAATTCAACAAAAGAAGCATGCAAACAAAATTTTAGTATTATAGTTTTATCAGTTAAAAATAGGGGAATTTTGTCTATCAATACGCCCCAATAACTCTCCCCGCTTCCCCCTGGAGTTGATTTCCGTAAAATCCATTCTTAGTGGAACTCTATTCAACTAAAGAAGTGCTCAACAAATTTCAAGTAAATGAAATGAATTCAAAAACAGGAATTTTTCTATAACACGCCTTAATCCCTCGCAACCCCACTCCTTTGGGGGTCCGTTTTCACAAAAATTTGTAAAAGGAACTTTATTCCATGAACGGAACATACCTTCTAATTTTCAAGCAGGTGGTTCTATTAGTTGAAAAACGGAAATATTTATCTATTACGCCCCTTAATCCCCCTCAGTGATCCTTGGGGATCAATTTTCCCTAAAATTATTTTGTAGTGGATCTCTACACCATGAAAGGAATCCACTTATATACCAAATTTTATGACAGTACGTCTAACAGTTTAAAAATGGAAATAATTATCTATAACGCCCCTTAAGCCCCCGCAACGCCACTTAGGAAACGATATTCACAAAACCCATCTTACGGCAGATCTCTACTCAGTGAATGGAATCTGCTTACTCAATTTCAAGATTTTGCGTCTAATAGTTTAAAAAAGGAGTTAATTGCCTATAACGCCCCTTAATTCTCCACAACGCCACTTGTTGTCGATTTTCACAAAATCCATTCTGTAAGGGATCTGTACTCTATGAAAGGAATCCGCTTATCAAATTTCAAGACTGTACGTCTAATAGCTTAGTAATGGAAATAATTATCTATACTGCCTCTTAAACCCCCGTAACGCCCCTTGGGGCTCGAACTTTGTAAAATCCGTTCTTAGCTCTCGTCTACGTCATGAAGGGAACCTACCTACCAAATTTCAAGGCTGTAGGTTTAATATTTCCGGAGATATCGAGATTAGTCAGTGAGTGAGGGAGTCGCTTTTCTCCTTTATATGTATACACTGCTGGACAATTGCTAAGGACGGATAACACTATCATTCATAGCAACCACAAAATGAAAGGAAGCAAAATGTGGAAAATTAGAATAAGTGCTGGATATTAGTAAGAAGAAGTATGAATATGCAAATTTTTTTTCCACGTCTTTTCATCACGTGATAGCGTTCATAAGAGCTTTAAAGGTTTTGACGCGTGTGGACAGTTGTTGTTTCAAGTCAAGGTTTTACAGAAAGATTTAATAGACGAACTTAAAATTTTGGCATGTCTTCCCGACATCACATAGATGATTTTATGCATGGCCGAATTATTGGAAAGATCGAAGAAGGGCGAAAAATAACAGATGTTGCCAGGGTGTTCGACATCGCTCACAGCGTTGTTTCACGGCTGTGGAAGTCATTTAAAACTACTGGAATGTGTGGTCGACGGCACGGGGAAGGTCGTGTTAGAAGTACGACGCCTGCAGAAGACAGATATATCGTCCTATCAGCAAATAGGAACAGGCGCACCACAGCTCAGCAGGTGGCAAATCAGTTCCTTGCTGCCTCAGGAAAGCAGATCTACCGAAAAACTGTTGCCAGACGTTTGAGGGGAGGAGGACTATACGCACGCAGACCTGTTGTGTGTGTCCCATTGACCAGACAGCACCTTACTGCCCGTTTGCAATGGTGTCGTGAGCATCACAATTGACTGAACAGGACTGGGCATGCGTACTATTCTCAGATGAGAGTAGGTTCATTCTGTCATCGGATTGTAGACGCCAACTGATCTGGCGAGAGAGTGGTACCGCTTATCGTCCAGAAAATATCCAGGAAAAGGACCGATATCCGACATGCAGTATCATGGTGTGGGCCGGCATCATGATCAATGGCCGCACGCGCCTACATGTGGTTGCGAATGGGACTATGACGGGCGAACGATACATTGATGAAGTTCTACTTCCTCATGTTCGTCTTTTCCGTGGTGCTGTCGGTGATAAATTTGTTTTTATAGACGACAACGCAACATGCCATCGAACACTCGTTGTTCAGGATTGTCTAGACAGCGAGGGTATTCAACGTCTCGTATGGCCAGCGCGTTCTCTAGATCTAAACCCCATTGAAAATGTGTGGAATGCTTTGGGGAGGCAAGTTGCTGGTCGAAACTATCCTCCGACAAACAATAACACCCTCATCCGTGCACTCACAGAGGAATGGGATAAATTGCCTCAACAGCTGCTGGATAATGTTGTGCAAAGTATGTTACGACGTGTGGAACGTTGCATCACACTCCACGGTGGGCATATCCCGTACTGATACCTTTCTTTAAGGTGCCTGCTGACTTTTAGATGCATTGTTCCATTTCTCCGTACGAAGATCAAATGAACATTTTTTTCTCTTTCAGATGTTTCACAGCTTTTGTACTTTCCAGAATAATAAATATTCTTTATTCTAATGTCTGAACAGGGTGGCAACTATATTTTATCCTACTAGGCCTCATGTCTCGCTTAATGTTATGCTACATAGCAATTTGTGATCCGTCCTTAGCAATTGTCCAGCAGTGTAGATTATATCAGTGTAAATGTGTATTTTATCTATTATGTCAGAAAGTATTTTCTTTTGCGTCCTTTCGGTAAATTGATATTTTTTAAATAATGTTTTATTTTCGAATTTTCAATATGCGTGCCACTCTGGTAGGATTACCCCCTCTAGGAGGGGATAATCCTACCATTAACAGTTTGAAAAACGCTGCTGTACATCAATTTATTTATTTTTTTTAAATAAAAATTCATTGTTTTTGTTTCATAAATAACTAACCTGCATTTTATTATTTCTTTTTTTGCAATTTTTTTGAGAAAGTATTTAGAGAATTTTCATATTAAACGAATTTTTAAAGTTGTTGAACATATCCTCAAATTTAGTTTAGGGTCGTATGTATTTTTTGCACAATTATTTTTTGTGCACGGTTTTTTTAAGGAAAGTATCAACCGTGTATAGAGGAAAAAGAATTGGGTGTATTTACATTCTAAGCGCCAACTTTATATTACAAAAAAAATAAAGATATACCGTATTTACTTGAGTCTAATCTGCACTATTTTTACATTATTAATGCCACTAAAAATCAGGTGCAGCTTAGAATCGAATCCAAAGCAACTGTTGGATGAGGGAAATAGAGTCTTCCCCTTGCAAAAGAAAAAATGTACTCGTCCGTTCTGGCCACTTGCATCAATGACATCCCAATCCACAGTTTATGTCCAGTATTCAGTCTATTCTAAACATCGTTGTCTGCCCGTATTTTGGAATTTATTTCGTATACGCTGTTTTTTAACCACCTAAACATCAAAGATATCGGTAAGAGTATCAAAATAAGTTCACTATGATGAAAGTATGAAAAGGCAGGCAATTTTATTTGTAGAAAAAGAAAGGAAACTCAGCAGTGGCCGTTGCAAATTTTATACGCTTGTAAATGTTCAAAAGTCTTTGATAATTGTATTTCTTTTTCTATAACACATTGGTTTAAAATGCATTGGATGGCACGAAAAACGACGCCTACACCAATTCTGAAGTCAGTTGTGACAATGGGAGTGACGATTCATTTTCGAAACATTTATTATTAAAATGTAAAAAGAAAAAGAAATTCTAAAATATCGAATGTTGATGAAAATTTTAGACAATTTATTATTTTTTCTCAAAAACTTGTCAAGAATTGGGGGTTGCGGCTTAGAATCTGTGACAAAATTTTTTCATAAAAACATTTTGATAATTTTGAGGGTGGCTTAGATTCGAGTACTAATTAAAGTTTACTAATTAAAATCACACAAAAACTGCGTTTAAAAACTTTAATTAGCATGTAAGACATTTCAAACAGTAAGGGCACTTTGTTACATTTAAGTCTCCGACTACTTGCGACAACTTTATTTTTTAAAAACGGAGATATGGGGATAACATAAGCAAAAAATTACATAAGCGGAACCCATTTTGTACAAAAAGTATATGAATAAATTTTATTTTTTTCAATTTTGATCTGTTGTTTTGTTATTCATTTTTAAAATAACCTTCAGAATAAAAGTTATTTTAGTTTTTACAAAAGCTAGAATACTTTATCTTTGTTATTATATGAAATTGCTTAAAAACAGTGATTATATTCACATATGGGACTGTAAATTTTGTAATAAAACAGTGATTCACAAATCTGAAGAATAAACACTTCTACTATTTAACAGAACATACACAAAAAAATTGAGTTCATTATTTCTAAAACTTTTTGAGAAATCTTTTTGTCCCCGTTTGGGGGCCGCGGTAGCCGAGTGGTATAGGTATCGGATCGTGGCTTGCCTAGTCAGGAGTTTGAGCCCAGTACCACTAAAGACCCGCCGTCTAGGGCAGCAATGCACGTTAAATCTGTCGAGAGCTGAAACGTCCTCCCGTTGGTGTAGTGTGGTAGTTAGGAGAGGGGGTGCCAGCTCAGGTGTCGTCCACATCACTTGATCATGGTTCAAAATTACGTGGTCCGTCGCCAAAAGCCCTCGTGTAGCTGAATAGTGTGACGTTAATATTCAATCAATCAATCAATCAGTCCCCGTTTGGGCATTTTCAAAAACACACATTTGGAGTAAAACGCATTTAAAATCATGGCATCTTGCTTAAAGTAATGACAATCTGCTTTTTACTAAAACACTTAAAGATTTTGATCCAGTGAATGGAAAATAATAAACTTGACATTTTTATAAAACTAAGATGGCCTATAAAGCAGTGGTTCTCAATCTTTCACTACTGGGGATCCAATTTTCAATCATACTTTTTATCGCGCCCCCCAAAAAATAATCATGTATTGAATGCAATAATAAGGCACTTTTTGGCACTAAAGCTACAATACGATCATAATTATAAACCGTACAAATTAACAAGATAAGTATTAAATTTTCTATATGTTACTTTTAAGTAATATACATTTTTATTTTTTACTTTTTTAATTCCATTCACCATAAAAGTGTCTTTTTTTGGTTTGTTTTTGAACTATAATTTATTTTGTAATTATTTTTACTATACACGATAAAAATCACAATTCCAGTGAATAATTTAATTAAGAGACTACTTTCAAGGACTTTTCAATTTTCCTTTGATAATTTGAGAAAAAATCCAATAAAACGAAAGAAAATGTTCCAAATGTGCGTGTCCTTATTAAAGGACATAAATCACAGACACTTTTCGCTAACAATACAGGAACGTTACTTTCTAGCAATACTGTCATATTTTGTTCACGTTATTGTAGTGTAGTTTTGCTGTCGTGTGGTGATCTACAAATAGCATTTTGAACTTTTTCTTCCTTGTGTCTTTTTGACAAGGCGAAGTACTACATTTATGGCTTCATAGTTTTCTTCATACAGTTATTTAGGCAGCATTTGAAAATTTCAATTCAACTGAAACGTTTCATGTCTATCGCTTTTCTCATACTTACTCTTTCGCTATATATATCTTTATTAATATACATTATTTCAGCAGGTTCTTCAATTACTTGGTCAGTTTCATCTTCCTTCAATAGAGATCACAGATGCCCATTTTTTTATATATTCTGCTCATTTACATTTATAAAACATAATAAGTGGTACAACACAGCAATCAAAACCACAAAATTGTTCAGGGGGGGAAGCTCAGCTTGTTCATAGAAAATATTTTTGAACAAAAGTGGTCGCGCAGGAAACTCGATCGAATCTAGTAACTTGATTGTAAAAAAACGCTTGCCACTCTCAAAAAAGAGGCACATTTGTGACAAATTCATTTTTGTTCCCATTAAGAATGTCTAATAGGAGGATACTGTTAAGGTCACTGTTAAAGAATAGAGAGTTTTCCCCGAATTAACGATTTCGTGAGCCTGGGTTGATTCTGCACCTCATACTACCGCTCCCATGTTAAAAGTGTATTTATTCAATATTAAAATATCGGTTTCAGTTCTAAAAAACTGTGTAAAACGTTTTTCATTATGCATTATATGTTTCAGAATACTCATAACAATATATCTTGGCCCAATAATCCTTCATAGTATTCAATATGCTTATCCATATATCATAAAATTCATTCATATGGAAAAAAAGCAACAGAAAAGTATTACTTACAACTTTCCTAAAAGAAAAAGCAACTGAGTGAAACATACCAGTAAGTTTTTGAAGGACAAATACATAATAATCAAAAGTAGTAGTTTAGGGATTAAAAGAAACGTAATAAAAAAATCTATCATTTTGGGATTACAGTAAAGCAAACAAAATGTCTTTTTTTATTTGGTTATAGGATCAAAAAAAGCTAATGAGCGTTTGAAGTGGAATCTTTTGTTTTTGATGATCACCAGATGATAAAAATGAATTATATCAGTGTAAATGTGTATTTTTTATTATGTCAGAACGCATTTTGTTTTGCTTCATTCCAAAAAATTATTTTTTTAAACCTTTTATTTTCAATATGCTCGCGCCCCCTCGCAAGGTTACCGTGCCCTCCCAGGGGGCACGCCCCACAGTTGGAGAAACACTACTATAAAGTAAAATTATAAAAATATTTATTAGTTTTTGGCAAAATTCACATTTTTAGGGTAGTCCAGTGTTTCTCAAAGTGTGGGGCGCCCCCCTGGGGCGCGATGACCCTACAAGGGGGCACGAGCGTATCGAAAATGTAAAGATTTTTTTTTAAAAAATAACCGGAAAGAGAAGTAAAACAAAACGCTTTCTTCCATAATAAAAAAATAGACACAACAACACTGACATAATTTATGTTTATTATCTGGCTTTTTTCCGTCATCAATAGCTATCTTTGATCCCAAAACCAAATTAAAGAAAAAAAAATTGTTTTATTTGCTGTATTTCCTCAATGAGAGATTTTTTTTATTACGTTTTAACATAAAATATTACTCGGTAAAAGAAAAACGAAACCCAGACCCTGAGAAAAATTCTAAGATAAACAATTCACCACTGTAATTATTATTGAAATACTGTACATTAGTTGTAGAAAAGAAAAGGAAGTCATGATTCACTTTTCAGCAAGGCTGCATAGTACGTTTGCTAATCATTTGATTGACCTTCAATCTTATGGTATGGTTATTATCAATATTAGTTCCCTCCCATTTTTTATGCGTTTCCTTTTCGCTTAGGGAAATTGTAAATAAATGAGTTTTGCGATATTTGGAAAAGAATTGATTGGTTTAACATTTCTGTAGGATAATTGAAAAGTGTCTGATTTGCATCCTTTATTATGGTCTTGTACTTTTGAATCATTTTAGTTCAGTTTTATTGGATTTTTTCTCAAATCATCAAAGAATTGAATAGTCCTTGAAAGAAGGTAAGTATACTTTCTATAAATTAAAATATTCACTAGAATTCCGATTTGTATCGTGTACAGTAAAAATAATTCTAAACAAATGATTGGGGTGACTGAGTCCCCCCGCACTACCATTAATGTTAGTATCGAGTACTCGCCTGCTCCCGGGTTAAAACATTTTGAAGTCTTCTCGCTTTAAATGTTAAAAAGTAACACAATTATTCTTCATCGGGATTTTATATTCTTTTTCGTAATTTAACATTAATTCTAAATGCTAATTGTGTGAGGTTTAAAATTACAGTTCTTTTAAACAGTTATTTACAATTATAGCATTTATCTAAAAAAATCATTCTACATTTTTGTATACAATGTCGTGCACACAGTTTTACTCTCCTTACAGTTCAGCAATTATATCAAGAATAATGTTTTATTTTTTAAAAATGAACTCGTTGCGAAGAATCGGTGTTTCAGTCAGTATACGTTTGATGTATCAGTACTGAAGAAGGTATTTTATAAATAATTTCTTATTACTGAATTTGGCCGCGGTAGCCGAGTGGTATAGGTATCGGATCGTGGCTTGCCTTGTCACGAGTTCGAGCCCAGTACCACTAAAGACCCACCGTGTAGGGCACTGATGCACGTTAAATCTGTTGAGAGTTGAAACGTTTTAACGTTGGTGTGGTGTGGTAGTTAGGAGAGAGGGGTGCCAGCTCAGGTGTCATCCACGTCACTTGACCATGGTTCAAAATTACGTGGTCCGTCGTCAAAAGCCCTCGTGCAGCTGAACAGTGCGGCGTTAATATTCAATCAATCAATCTTATTACTAAATTAAGAACAAGTTTAATAATTATTAGAGACTTCCACGGGCTTGTCTTGTAGAGGAAAGTTTTTCAAAGGAAGGTTTAATATCAGAAATTGACACTTTTAAGAGTTATTTTTCTATATTTAGCTGAGATCTATATTTTGTCTTCAAGGCATCCACTGCAGAAAATCCGGTTTGAAAAAGGTAGGATGTTGAAAATGGTAATAGTATACGAAGTGCTTTTGTTTTCAGTACAGATAATTCCTCATCCACCTCTACCCCAAATTCAAAGAGCGATTTATTACAAAATTGCCTTTTTAATTTTTCACTGGATGTGAAATCTATGAAGATTTCTTCTTCGGAAGTTGAGAGCCTTCTGGAGTATCTTGAAATAGATCCCTAATGCACTCGTAACTTGCTACCAAGCTGTCCTCATCCAGAAAATACTTTTTAAAATTCTTTGCCAACATAGCTAAATGATTTTACATGTTTTAAAAACAACTTTCACATGTTGTTCTACAAATTTGTAAGTTTTAACACATATCGAGCTGGGGCTTTTTTTTCCATCATTTACTTCAGTAGTGGTAAATCCAAAATTTAAGTATTTTTGAGAAGATCGCCTTGATTTAATTTTCGGAACCATGCTCGTTTGTCTGTGTAGTTGATTCTTTATTATGGTCGAATGTTTGCTTACGACTTAAAAATGTATGTATGATATTGTTTTAATCTACTGCCGTAAATACTTAATTACCGTGAATTACAATTAACGTGGAAATTAAAAAAAAATGTACATTCAAGCTAGATTCGGTAGCTATAGGAGTATCGAGTCGACCAAAACTGACTGGAATTGAACGAGGAAAAGCATATTTACATGTTTGGCGCAGACGTCCGATAGTTTTCCCAGACTCACGCAAACGTACCCTATAATGCCAGATGTGATGGATATGCTAGAGAGCGACATTGATTAGACTATTTTTCTAATGACATTTGTACCTTGAGAAATGAATGCTGAAGGAAATAAATCTTTAATTAAATACATCATTTTGCGATCTGTTCCAATTTAAAAATTAGAGAAAGAAAAATAACATAATTCTAAGTAATATATATTTTAAGTAATTTTCTTAAAATATATATTACTAAAAGTTACATATACACAAAATTTAATATACTTATTGTATTAATTTGTACGGTTTATAATAAAGATCGTATTGTAACTTTAGCGTCTCTCTCTCAAAGTGCATTTTTATTGCAGTAAATACATTATTGTTGTACAGGGGGCGAGACAAAAATTATGATTGAAAATTGGGTCGCCAGTATTGAAAGTTTGAGAAACACTGGGGTAGTCGGATAGTTTGACTACCATATAAGACTTTTCAAACAGTAAGGGCACTTTGTTACATTAAATAAAAGTAAGGGAGTGATGCAAAATAATTCAGGATTCGTTCTTAGACACAAATATCAAACTAGATATTTAACTGAAGTTTAAGCTTGAAATGTTTTGGAAGAGCGCACATTGAAAGAGTGATGTTGAGCAAAATCAAATTAGAACAGAAACTTCCATAACTACAAGCCTTCAGGTCCAAAATTTCAACGTTAGTGATGTAAATCACTCTACTTGTTCATTCGCAAACGTCAAGAACGGGTAATGGAAAATGAAAGAGTTTCAGTTGTTGCACACATTTGAAAGGCTTCAGAGAGTTTGGATTAAATGTTACAGATTCTGATGTATTTGGAATTAAATTAAAAGTTTTGTGATATGTTCTGTGTTAATTGTTTGTGTGAATGACGAAGTTAGATTCTTCAGGAATTGAATAAAGTAACTTAAATGACAGTAACATTTGAAACGATTTGTGAATTATACTATTTACAAATTGCTCAGGCATAATATAAAAACCCCACAAGGTAGATTATATGAAACTTATTACATACATACATAACAATTTATTAAAAGCCCACAAAGTAACACAATTATAGATTAAATTTATATAAATGTAGATATTAAAAAAACTTAAATAAAAGGGAAAACACATAAGCTATGATGTAATTGTATGTAAAATAATGATTTTCCAAATTAAAAAAAAAGTATTTTTAGAATGATGGTGAAGTTTAATAAACATGCACTGAAAAAAATCGAATCTGTATTTCTGTATACGCGCAGGTGTGCAGAAAACACAACTTAATTTAAAATTAATTTAAATTCTAGTCTTAGATAATTTACCATGTATCTTAGTTACGAAAACTCTAGTCCAATTGTATTTCTCTCATTCAGAAGATTGCGTTCTGTTTTGATTTATTTCCCTATCGTAAAAATAAATAAGTAGCTTTCCAGCAGAAAGCTAGTAAACGTTTTTCTCTAAAACTACCTAATTATTTTTTTTAAAAATCCCAATTATTTCCCTCCACTTAAGCTCGGGTTTATAAAACTCCTGCTTTATTTCTCTGAGCTTCCCCTCATCTGAATGTAAGTGAAGATTCTATTCTTTCTTTTAGCGAGTGTCACTTGTAGCAGAAGACAGTATAAGAATGTATTTCTCTCTCTCTCTCTCGAACCTAACGACTAAAATATGTAATTAAATTATTTGGTCTCTATTTGACTATTTCTTTTTCTTATCACGACTACATCTTAACAAAAATGAATTAAACACACAGATACATATACGAGTTAGAATTCGAAAGTTTCTAAAAACACATTCTCCCTCGAAATAAGACCCTTGGGCAACAACTCACCTTTGCCATCACTTGTAAAGATCATCGAAGTATTTCTGGAATCCATTTTTAGCCTAGTCCTTTAATACCGCCTGCGATGCACCTTTAACTTCATCTGCAGACTGAAATCGATGACCCTACAAATGATATGCCAGTTTAAGAAATAGGTCGAAGTAGTCGGAGGTGATATCTGGGGAGTAAGGAGGTTGTGGCAAAACAGTTGGGTACCGTCACACGTGAATATCTGCTGGAATGATATTGAAGATGGTCTGGCTCGTAAAGACAGCCATTAAGATTCTAGACATGGTGGTTGTCCTGCTTTTTCAGAAACTGCTACCCGGGTCAAATAAGATATCATTTCCTCTTGGAGGCAAGCCACTGTACATGAGGGGTATGAAGAAAACTGTCCTGGTGCTGCCTTGCTTAGGACAAGCAGCACAGGCGAGATGAAACTACTTTTGCTGGGGGAGGGGGTTACAGGGGACATGCTCAAGTTCAACCGCATGTGGTGGATCTTAAAGTTTACCTTTCTTGTCAAGTTGCAGTGTGGCTCAAGCCGCTCCTGCCCACATCGTGGCTTGTATTGGTTGCCATAACAGCCAGCTGTTCTCAAGTCCTGCTACAGTTCTTCACTGTTTAGTAAATTATCGTTTTAAAAAAACTAAAAAACATGCTTTTATGTTTAATCGAACTAGAAAGTAATTAACAATTCTTAATATAAGAATAAAATGAATAACGAGAACATTAATGTCATTGTGATAAAATCGTGGGGTGCTCGCATTCCATTGTTACACTTTCTTACTGGTTCTATTCTGAAAAGCAGAAATAGTGTGAAAATGTAGTACAAAGCATCCCACGCTTTTACCACAATGACATAAATTTTCTCGTTATTCATTTTATTCTTGTATAATAAAAGCTTCTTTTATTTATTTTCTTTTTGCTCAATTTACTATAAAAGCTTGTTTTTACTTTTTTAAAATATAATTTATGTTTCATTTTTAGTTTGCCGCAACGGTATCGCCGGGATGATAATGTTCTTTTACAGTCTACTTTTAGGTGAAATACGTCCCACCCACGAAAGCGACACGTGATGTATAGTCACTTCTATTTGGACGTATTCGGTGAAATAATTCTTCTATTGGTCCAAGTCCCCTTCGTGCGGGGTACTTGGAAACCGGTGACTGGCTTGGGAATTGCGCCGGCACCTTACTGTAGGCTAGATCCAGGGAGGTCAGAGGTTGATTTCGCTTAGGACATCAGCGCCGAGGTGTCCACCCTGGGATACTTTCCCACGAGAAACCACTTATCCATTGAGACGTCACTCGTACCCGATGGGAAATGGGCCTTTGGTGAATACCGCCGCAAGTTCAATCTACAACAGTGCTTCTCAAACTTTCAATACTGGCACCCCCTTTTCAATCACAATTTTTATTGCGCCCCCCCTTATACATTAATAATGCACTTTGACAGTAAAGCTACAATACGAGATCTTAATTATAAATCATACAAATTAATAACATAAGTATTAAATTTTGAATACTACTCTTTTAAGCAAAAAAATAAATTAAGTAATAGGATAATTATTATGTTATTTTTCCTTTCTCTAATTTTTAAATTGAATATATTGCAAAATGCGGTGACTGCTTAGAAGACAAATATAGATATCTGCTAAATATAGAAAAATAACTCAAAGGGTCAATTTCTAATCATAAGCATTCCTTATAAAAACTTTGCTTTGCAAGACAAGCCCATGGAAGTCGTTAATACTTATTAAACTTGTTCTTAATTCAGTATTAATTAATTAGTTATAAAATTTTCTGTGCAGCACTGATACATTAAAAGTATGCTGGCCGAAGTACTCGCTCTTTGCAGAAGTTCCTTTATAAGAAAATAAAACATTCTTGATATAATAGCTGTATTGTAAGGAGAGTAAAGCCAAGTGCGCGACAATGTTTACAAAAATGTAAAATGTTTTTTTAAATGATTGCTCAAATTATAATGAGTTTTTAAGCGAATTTTAATTTTAAGCCTCACAGAATTAGCAATTATATTTGATGTCAAATAATGAACAATAATATAAAATTCCGATGAAGAATAATTGTATTATTTTTAATATTTAAAGCAAAAAGACTTCAACATGTTTTAACCCTGGAGCAGGCGCGCACTCGATACTAATGGTCCAGCGGGGTTATTAAGTCACCCCAATCCTTTTTTTATAATTATTTTTATAGTACACAATAATCGTAATTTCAGTAATAATTTAATTATGAGAAAGTTTACTTACCTACTTTCAAGGACTTTTCAATTTTCTTTCGTAAAAATAAACAGTTTTGCCAGAATTAACAATTTCGTGATCTGTGTGTCCCGCGCGACCACTTCGGGTAAAAAGTGTATTCATTATGATAATATGTATGTTATTGCTAAAAACAATTGTTATGCTTTATATGTTTGAAAATACTTATCTTGATCTAAGTCTTCGCATAGTAATCGATCGAAGTGTGTGTGTGTGTGCTCTCCGTTGTTTTCCAAATATCATAAAACTGTTTTGCATGGAAAAAAAAGCAACACAGAAATACATTACTTACAACTTCCTTAAATGAGAAATAAACACATAAGAAAGGGGTCATAACTAACTGTACCAATAACTTAGAAGGTCAAACAAATTACAGCTATAATGTGCAGTATTTCAAAAATAATGACAGTGATGAATTTTTATGTTCCTAAATTTTTTCGATTCTGGATCTGGGATCTGTTTTTTTACTGAAAGAGTATAATGTTAGTTTTAAAAAAGAAAACGTAATAAAAACTCTCTCATCATGGGATTACAGCAAATTAAATAAAATATTTTTTATTTGGTTATAGGAACAAAGATAGCTAATTAAGTATTGAAGAAGTTTTTTTTTGATGACTTAATATCGCATATAACTTATATCAGAGTAAAAGTGCATTTTTTTATTATGTCTGAAACTATTTTGTTTTAATTCATTCCAGTAAATTAATTATTTTTTAAATCTATTATTTTCGATATGCTCGCGCCCCCTCGTAAGGTTATCGCGCCCCCCAGGGGGGCGCGCCCCACAGTTTGAGAAACACGGATCTACAATAAAATGTTTTCGCTTTAAGGTTATACCTTAATCTCTTTCATGCGTCAAATATGAAATTAGTCGTCTAATTTGGAAATGGAAAATCGTTAATCTTGATGACCCTGATCAGGACAAGGAAACAATTTTATTAAATTACTGTATTGTCACCAGTCCTTGACAAGTGTGCAAATTTTCGAATTAATCTGACCATTTAAATTGGGTAAAAAATCGAGTTCAAAGATTCCGTTACATACAGGTAAAGCTAATAAGAGCATGTTAAAAACGCACGGATTCGTAGACTTGATCTAGATGTTTCCGCCGATTAAGTAGGACAAGAAACAACAACATAATTTTCTTTCTTGCTATATTTACCCCTTTTTGCTCGTGATACTCAAAATTCTATTGATCTCTTATATTCCAAAATATGATTTTTCCTTTTTTTATGACTTTTTGTGTGGGGTTAAGACATAAGATTTTTTTTTCAATGGCTGTGTTGTAGTTTTATTCAACGAGTGGAATTTTGTTTTGTAAGGTTTCTTTCTACCAAATGGAGATTAGGTATTCGATGTTTTCTGTATTTGCCTTCATGGTAGATTTTTCGATGATATAATATTAAAATTAAATATTTTTCTTATGTGTGTTTACACATGCTTATATCACACATGATTCTTATGTGTGTTTAATTTAAAAACTACATTTACTGTGAAAAGAAATTTTCGGTATTTGATGTATTAGGCAAGGGAAAAAAATACCTCCGAAATTCATATCTGACTTTTTTGGATTAATTACATTATTTTCTTTTCTCATTTTTTTTCAAAAAGGAAACTGATCTTTGTGTTTGAAGTGCTCCTTGAATTTAAAATTTTCTTAAAAGAACCGATGCTTCAAATTACATTTCTTACAAAAAATTCAAACTGAAATTTTAATCTTTTTGACAATTCTTTGTTTTTTCAAACTTTCTTAAATGAAAATGTATATACACCGCTTGTTGTTTAATAAACGTTTATTTCAAAAATGGGTTATTTTCTTATTGTTATAAATTATTCATTTTCCAAACCACCTGCGTCTTACCTTTTGTTTAATGTTCAAGTATAAGCAGAATTTTTTTTAAAAAACTTCGGTTTGAATTTTAATCCACATAGAACATAATAATTATACAAGGAAGAGAGAGAAAAATGCTTCAAAAAATTTGATGTAATACCTCTAAAGGATAATAATATTCTTTGTTCGAAAAAACTTCATGTGTGTGTTTGATGTAAACATATAAAAATATACTAACTTAATTAAATTTAGATTAAATAAAATGCATATTTTAATACTTTGATTTCTAAGTCCCTTTAAATCATTTTTAATTTTTGTAATATTTTTACATTGAGTATTTTTGGATAAAAATCATTTCAAAATAGATTCAATTTCACGTAATTTTAAATATATGTAAAAATAATAAGTTAAAGTTAGAGGCTTTTGGAATTCTTAATTATATAGATTTGCTTCTTCTATTAATATTTTATCCATATTTTTAAAATCATTTCTAAGGTTTATTTCTTTCGTTTCCTCTCCTACAATTGTTTCTTTTAATGTTTCAAAAAGAACGTGCCGAATGTTGACAAAAACCAACGAGACATTTTTTGACGTATTAATGAATTCAGGGTAAGAAAAATTTCAATTACACTTAGTTGATACTAAAAACCTTTTAACAGTTTCAATTGGAAAACAACTAATAAAAAAATTCAATTCAATTCCCACTTAAGTCAACAAAGAAAATTTTTATTTTAGTTACTTTTAATTAAGTAATAACAATTAATATAAATATGAAAAAAAAATCACAATGTTTAGTGGCAAAACACTTTTTAAATCACCATTAAAATATGTTTAGCCATATTGAATTTGTAATTACATGTTTTAATAAATAAAAGTTGAATATATTAGGTGAGAATTTATCTTAAAATCCAGTTTAAAGAGAATGCTGACGTCTGACTAGCATATGATTATTCAGGTTAAGCTAAATCTTCATCACAAATTGAATAAAAGCTGTTTCATCCAATTATTCTACACTCTAGAGGAATAATATCGACTGAAATATTTCTCTTAAACTATAATTGATTAATTAAATTTCATTAATAAAATAAAATCAGTAATTTTAACATAATAAGAACAAGGGAAATACTTTTATATATAATGAAGGTTTACCTAATGACCAGACATTTGATAAAAAATATAATGAAGGGAAAGGACACAGAATTTTAAAAAGTGGAATATCACATACATGGTGGTGTGCAATGCAGAATATCTAAAAATATTCTTATTTACGTCTAAAATTCTGTCTGCTATGCATTGTAGTATAGAACCTGCAATAAAAATCAATCCAAGAATCATATGATAACTACTAAATAAAACGTTCACTTATTGTCTGAAAAAATATTTATACGTTAGCCCAATTGTTATGTTTAAAAATGTGATAGTCTTGAATTGTGAAACATAAGCATACATCTCATTTTTACCAATGTATGCTTTTAAGAACAGCTGGAGCTTCATTTTCCACATCCACGCCATGCCAAAGGGAAGACCTCATTTTCACCATCCACGCTATGCCAACGTGAAGACTTCATTTTCATCATCTACGCTATGCCAACGTGAAGACTTTATGCTCTAACAGATTTAAAGTGCATCAGAATCACTACATGAAGAGTCATTAATGACATTAAGATTCATTCTCGTACTTTTACTGAAATATCATCGGATCCAATCTAGGGATGATTTTCCTAATTCCGTGTGCATGATGACATGGTACTGAAGCCTTGTATGTTTTCTTTGAGTGGTAGATATTTTTACAATATATATATCCAAGAATTTATTCTGAGATCCTTGTGCAAAAAGAATTAGAATCTCATATTTATGAGTCTAATTGACTTTTTTAATCGAAGGTTTAAAAAGTTATATAACTATGTTACATTTATTTTGTGTTAACCCGGCAGTTCTCACGCAGGGTACGTCATGAAATGGAAAAGTCGATACGAGCAGCTGGAGCCGTGCTTGCCACGCAGGCTGGCGCAATCAATCCACAACAAATGACCGTGAAATACGATAGGTTCGCACTATATCGTCGACCACGTCTCAGAAAAGTCTTCCAAACTCTGGCTACTCATCGTCTGCCGGCACAGTCTTCGCTCAAAGTGTCATGCACGAGTAAAGAGCCATGAATAGAAGTATATGAATAAACTGAAGAGAAGATATAGGTAAACAATATAGAGAAAGGAGGTGCTACACAGAAATATTAAAGAGGTCAGAGCAAATTTTCAAATGGAGATTAACATAAAGTCTACTCAAAGCAGATCAATTAATTCGACGTCTACTTTTCAGAGAGTTAAGATATCCGACTACGTTCGGAACCGTGTTTTTAAAAAAAGCGCATAAATGGATAATTTTCATGATTTTTAGTGTCACTCAAATTAGAATACATACATAAAATTGTTAATTAAAATTGTTTCTTAAAATTGCTCCACTCTGTTGTCGTAAAACATGAATAAACCCACTTTTAAGTTATATATATATATATAATTCTAGTTGAGCCTTCTGAAAAGAGGTCTGAGCTATATACAGGCAAAATATTATTCTAATAGAAGCATTTTTCACAAAGGAGAACATTTGGAAAAAGGATCATTATAAGGTAATTCTTTGCCAAAATATCGTATTTAAATAAATTTTTTTTATCAATATGTCTTTAAAACAATTTTATGCATATATTCTAATCTAAGTGAGACTAAATATCATGAAAATTATCCATTTATGCGCTTTTGAAAATCACAGTTCCGAACGTAGGCGGATACCTTAAGTTTGATTTGTATTCAGAAAATATATATCTTTATACTAATGGAACAAAACGAATTCATTGCAAAATCAGAGAAGAATAAATTTAGTGATATTGTTATTATAAATAAAATCTTTACTAATTAACTGTGTGAAACAGAGAAAATTATTGAGAAACAGAGTAAAATTATTGAGAAAAGCCCCTTCAATAACCTAATCTTCGAGAAACATCAAAGCAACTCCACAAAATAAGGTAGTATAGACAATCAACAGTTAAGCAACCTTATGTGCTCGATAACTTAACACACAAGCACATACAATTAGTCTCTCGAGAATGCGATTTCCATTAAAGGTAGCTGCTTTTGCAAGGAATGGCCAGCTAAAATGTTATAAAAGATTTCTGAATACCTTTAACTATTAATGAAAGTTCCTTTAATAATGGATTCCGTCTGGAGATAGGAGAATAATTGTACATTTCCTCAAGAAAGTAGGAGTTTTAATGGGTGAATAAATATTATGAAGGTTTACCTTTTTTATTTACCTTTTTCGTTATTATAAATAGATTCCTCACTCTGGTGTGGCATTTTAATGAAGACTATTAGGTTTTTTTTCTTTTTCTTTTCCTTTTTTTATAAAGAATTTTATAAATCTTTTACTAAGATACATAAGAAATATCGTAAAAAATTATGTTTATGCTACATAATACAAATGAAGGAGGTAAGATTTAGTACGAAATATATATAAAGTTTTATTAGTTATTTTAAATTTAAAAAATTGATATTTTTAAAAAGAAATTAAATGGTTTGTATAAAAGGCAATGTGTTTTTTTACTAAAGTTCGAAAAAAAATTAAGATATCCATTGTTAAAAACTTTACAGGAAAACCCAAATGCATTTTTATAACTGAAATTGTTACCCTTTCCAGCTATTGTATTCCATCGATTCTAAATTCCACTATTGCTAAAAATAATTATAAGAGATTTTAAACTTTTCTAGTATTAAATTTTAAATTTTGAGACCAATCGAAAGCGTACAATTCGAATTATTCGTATTTAAGCTGGAAAAACAATTCTGTTTTGCCATGGAAGTATAAGTAATTGAAAACAAAAAGTGAGACAGAAAATGTCACAATATTAAAAAAAATATCATACAGTAATGAAACGGGAGAAGTTTTATATTACGTCCGTCTAAATCTACATTTCTGACAAATTTATTGCAAAAATGTTATTACTAAAAATATAACACTTTTTGCATTATTTTTTTTAAAAAAATAACTCATTACTTTTAGATTATTACTGTTTCCATCCTTTACATGTTATGGCTCGACTCTTAACACTCTAAACAGACAAAATAATGATTCACTATTAGAACAAATATTTAAGGTATTCGACTACGTTCGGAACCATGATTTTAAAAAGTCGCACAAATGGAAAATTTTCATGATTTTTAGTGTCACTTAGATTAGAATAAATGTATAAAATTGTTTTAATGACATTTTGACAAAAAAAAATTATTTAAATACAATATTTCGGCTAAAAATTAATTAGAATAACCTTTTGTTCAAAATGTTCTCCTTTTGTGAAAAATGCTTCTATTGCAATAATATTTTATCTGTGTATAGCTCAGATCTCTGTACATTGGCTCAACACTACAATTTTGGAAAATTCACATTATTTTCAGAGTTACAAGCGTTTGATGTAATTATCGGTGATTTTCTTACAATTTCTCCCCTCTGTTGTCGTAAAACATGGATAAACCCACTTCTAAGTTATATATTTCAAAAATTCTAGCTGAGCCTCTGTAAAAAGGTCTGAGCTACATACAGATAAAATATTATTATAATAGAAGCATTTTTCACAAAAGGAGAGTATTTTGAAAATGGGTCATTCTATGTTCATTTTTTGTCAAAATATTGTACTTAAACAATTTTTATTGTTATACTATTCTTAAAACATTTTTGTATACATTTTCTAATCTAAGTGACACTAAATATAGTTAATATTATCCATATATACTCTTTTTCAAAATCACGGTTCCGAACGTAGCCGGATACCTAAGCAATTCACCATATATATGATTGACAAAACAATATAAATTTTTGTAATCCAAAATATTATTGTTATTAAAATTGTGTTTTGAGCATTCTTAGCAGAAATGTTTGAAGTGATATTGTATACACACACGCACATATATATATATATATATATATATATATATATATATATATATATATATATATATATATATATATATATATATATTTGGCCTAAGGCCAGGAATTTGTCTTTATACTGTGTGCCTACTTCCTACTTTTAGTTATCTTAGGTTTATAACTATATGATTATTTATATATTTTTGTTTATATGTATATGTATATGTGTGTATAAATTTATATATATGTGTATGTATATGTATATGATTATATATTAAAAATTCTTATATTGGATTATATATATATATATATATATATATATATATATATATATATATATATATATATATATATATATATATATATATATATAAAATATTGGCCGAGTGTGGTATATTTGGTGGAGTGTGTTTGTAGATTTTCATTAAACACATCTTCGGTGAACAGACATCATCTTTATTTTGAAGCACACATCAAAGCTTAGGACAAATTTTCGGTATATTTCCGTTGACGAGACACACAAACTTGAGACGATATTAAAGCAAAGTGGACAGGAGACAAACAATAGCAACATCTTGGAGGGCGCAACACAAAAACACAAAGAGCAGCTATGTACAGGAGAGAAGAAAGAGAGATTACACAAGGTTTCGGCTTTTTATAGTACAAGTACTTATGACGTAATAACAGCTCTGATTGGATAGAATGGGCGGGATTGGGATGTCTGATGCAATAAGAGTACTCGATTAAGATTAAAATCAGGGTGTTAGTGTAGAACCAAATAATTAAAAGATTATTTCAATATTATTAAAAGAGTTAATAAAAAGAATGCTAGAAGGAATTATTGCATTTATATATACATATATATATGTATAATCCAGAACATAAAAATACACAGGTAGTTAGAACCAAAGATAACTATACTAAATAGGCACAGTAGTACTATAACAAACTCCTGGCGTTAGGAACCAAGATTGCAGATATATATATATATATATTGAGAATAATACATTCAAATAGTTATAAAACTAAGTACAACTAGTCAGAACAGTAAGAAATATTAACCACAACTCTTGCCAACTGTTAGCCTAAAGAACCAAGAATGCAGGTTTAAACATATTTTTGAGCCTCAGCCAACCTTCACCTTTAATTTGCTTACATTACTCTGCCATAGTGGAAAGAAGAAATATTATAAATATGTCATTATTATAAAATAAAATACACACTAATATTAATTTAATATTATATAACCGAAAATTTTAATCAACTCTTTACTAGCATAAAGTTAAAAAATATTTCTATTAAATACTGAAAGATAATAAATCTTACCACGTTAACAGATATATATGTATATATATTTCTTTTAGGCAGTTTTACATTATTTCGTCTGGAAAATATCTTAAATTCTGCGATTAAAAAGACAAAGAGAATATCTCCCTTCTTCTTGTCTATTAAAACATCCTAATAAATATTCAATAATATTAAGGTCTGGTGACTGAAGGCATGGATGCAACTGCTTCTCTTAATCCTTAAGTTCACTGAATCAACTTCCAATGCATTTTTCTGTGTGTATGGTTTAAGAATCCTTCCTCAGAAAAAAAAAAACGCATGAGGGAAACTTGTATGCATCAATGAATAAAAGGGATTCTGGATTCCGTGACAAAGTGTTAGGAATAGGAATTGTAATATCGGACCAAAAGTTCAATACCGGTATTCGGAGATTTTTAGATCTTATTACCGGGATACTGGTTTCAATACCATATTAGAAATTTTACAAAATGAAAAGAAACACAAGTGTTTCTTTGTTTTATTTGTTAGTTTTATATAAGAGAGTGTAAATATCACAAAAAATGTGTAACTTATAAATTATAACAGTATGTACAGAATCACAAAAATGTAAAGGAACATTTTATTTTTTTAAATCACAAAAAAATAACAAATATCACTATTCAGTCTGATGTGTTCTACGGTTTTCATCATATATATAATGAAACGAAACCGAAGTATTATCAACTAATTTACTTACGTTCTTTAAAATTATTCTTATTCATTATTATGGGTCCTTATTTGTGAATATATATACAAATATATCTGAGAAATATTTTGAACCCTTAAAGTATGATATACATATACAATGTGAATTACAAATTCGCCAATTTAAAAGAATATTGAAATATATTATGCACTTTCTTCACAAATAAAACCGTGTTTTCATAGATACGAATATGAGAATCCTGCGCGTGTGCAGTATCGCTTTGAACTGTTATAGAATAGTTTTGGCCCGTCTCCTTGGATGTTTCACATATTTTATCACTTCTCTTGATTGTACGATGCAACTTTATATTCATAGTTTAATTAATTTCGGCCAATAAAGTGACATAAACACAAAAACGTACACTATTTTGCTATGTTGGCGAACATTAATCATATAGTGCAGACGATTATAAGAATTTCGAGTAAATACCAAAAAACCAGTATTTAAACTTGTGAATACCGGTATTACAAAATTGTGCAAACAGCTCAAAATACCGGTATTCGGTATCTTGGTATTCTGGTATTGCACAATCCCTAGTTAGGAATATTACCCGATCATTCAGAATACTTAGTTCTAAGGAATGTCAAGAAATAGTCTCCAATAAACTTAAATACTTTACTCCATGCTCTACTTTTGGAATCAAGCAGTCTAAATGGAGTTCTTGTATTAAATGTCAACTAAAATATGACCTTCTTGTGGAGGTAACTGAAGTGAACCAATATTTATTACATGGTCAAGGTTCCGGTTTTAAGGCATTCTTCATTGTTGTATATGTTCCACATATTGGCATCTGTTCAGAGGTCTGAGTTATATACAGGCAAAATATTATTATAATAGAAGCATTTTTCACAAAAGGAAAACATTTCGATAAAAGGTTATTCTAAAATAATTTTTGCCGAAATATTGTATATAAAATAATTTTTTTTTTTTTCAAAATGTCCTTAAAATAATTTTATACATGTATTCTAGTCTAAGTGACACTAAACATCATGAAAATTATCCATTTATAAGCCTTTTTAAAATCACGGTTCCAAACGTAGTCGGATACCTTAACATATTTTGGGTGAATAATTAGTCTCATCGCTTGCAGATTCATCTCTGATAATTTCCTTTTGCATCAAAATCTTTCCGCACTAAAAAAGTAGCAGCGTTTTCTTATAAACCGGTTGATCAGAATTAATATGACCAGGTTCAAATCATCATAAGTTTTTATTGAATTAAGTAATTTACATAAAATTTTCCACGTGAATTCCTTTAGCACAGTACATTTTACGCAAACGTTTAGACTAAACCAAAAGACCTTTTTTGACTGTTTTTGGAGGTAATTTTACAAGTTCCTCTTTGATTGCTTTTAAAGTCCTTGTACTATTCTTACTTTGAGTCTAATTAATTGCTTTCTTAAGTATACCCATAAAAATAATAACAAAAAACACAATCAAGGGAAAGTGGTAGGAGGAATTTTTTTTTATCTTTCAGCCATTTTTTTTAGTTTGTTTTGCAGTACGGCTTGGTGAAGAATCTTGGTGAAAAACAAAGCTTCCTGGAGGGTAAAGACTTTTACTTTCTTTGATCATGTACTTCAAAACTTTATTCTGATAGTATTTAGCATCAATTTCAGACTATGATTCTACAAAAAAAGTTTTGTTAAGCCTTGAGAGGACATTTTCCTTTATACCATAGCACCTGACGGCCACAATTGGCTTTTTAAAAAACAATTACCGTTAAATCCTGTGTATAACGCACAGTTTTAACACTAAGAATAAGATCGAAATTTACGGGTGCGCGTTATACACCGGGTATAAAAATGAGAGCTTGAAAAATGAAAAAAGATGAGCAGAGAAAAAAATTAAATTTCTATATATATCAAAAGACTGTTTTTTTTTTTTTTTTTTAAAGAAATGGCATTTCTTATGAACTTAAAGGGTAGTATTTCCAGAAATGTACTATTTTTTTCAAAAGCCTGCAATCATATCTCGAATAAATGACTTCAAAACATGAGAGCACTGTGTAAGTACATTTCAAGCTCTTCGTAAAAAAAGGGGTGCGTTATACGGCGAACGTATCTTAAAATTAAAATTTGCAGTTCTAAAGAATAGGTGCGTACTTCTTTGTGACATGTAGTACTTTTTTGTGACATGTTTCGCCTGAAATATGTTATATCTTCGTTTTTGCAGTTGTAAATGGCAGATGGAAAATTGCTTTATCCCAAGTTATCCATGTTTTGTATCTTCATTTGGGTAACATTAAATTAAGAGACCAAGAACGTTTTTCTACTGCCTTTAGTGACCTTTGATGACAAACTGGTTTGTTCACTTTTTTATAGCCACTTTTCCTTATCTGACGACAAATTATTGATTACAAACCTGTAGTTTCTTTGCTATATTTCTATGAGGCAAAGGATTTTCTACGGCGATAAATTTTTTGATCACTTTTTTTCCTTTCTAACCAAGGACTTTCTTTCATCCACATTTTATTCCTGGAGCTTTAAATTGCCAGCCAAATTTTATTTCTTTTCAAAGTTTACGTAGTAGTTAGTTCATAAGGAAAATGCCTTTCCTGTTTTTAAATGCTCTACTTATAATAGGATTTGAACAATTACCCTTCACATTCTTGAAAATTCTCGCTTCGGGTATGAGAATCTTATTCAAGAGCCGTATATTACTCCCCTTAAAAAACAGTTAGATTGATAATTTAAACATTTTATTTTAGAAATATAATTGGTAATAAAGCAATTAAAATTTACCATAAATAATTACATGATTTTAAAATTTGTAACATTTATTTTGAATCAATCTGTGCCTGGTCATAATTTATAGTTTCTCTTACAATTTTTCGGCTGTTTGTAATACTAAGACACTTACTATGGGAGCCCCAGGATACAACATATTGTATTCAGTTGATTTTCCATCCCATTCTCACATACCGAAAATAGAGATCCTCACCTTACATTAAGAACTACGTAAAAGCTCCATGTATGTTTCTTTTTCGAAGGATATTTTCTTTATTTTGTCAACTATTTGTATGTTCAAAGCAATACAGTAATTATGAACATAATTTGTTTAATTTGAAGTACTTAAATTTCCTTTAGGGATCCAGGACATCATACACATTCAAAAAATCAATCTTTTTAAAATTTTAATATTAAAAAATAGTACATATTTTTTCTGAATCTAAAAATTTATAACACTTATATGTTCTTTGATAAAATAACCTTAAAGTACGAAAACAGTAATCGAGAAAAATGTAAACAAACGTTTACAAATATCTAGTTTTCTCACTTTTTCTCCGAAGCAGAATTTTTTACTTTTAGGTACACTTTTATAAAAAACTATGACAATATATGGTTCCAAATTTTTCATACTTCTATACAGGATACATGTGTATATAGTGAACCTGTTTTTTTTTAGTCGAAGTAGTACATATTTTTTTAAGAAAATAGTTTTATGTGTGTAAAAGGGGAAAGAAACAGAAATATACAAAATTACAAAGTTTTATAATTTTTTTAAAGAAGTGAACTCAGTGGCGCAATAGCCATGAGAGCCAAGGCGCAATGTGCCGATTTCGGTTTAGGTGACTTTAGGCACTGGAGTGCATATGCAGATGTTTCGGTCAAGTGGTCAGTCTGACGCGAAACCACCAATGTTAAGTTCCTAAGCGTTCCTAAGCAAGCTTTGTACTCATTTATAGACCCACCGTTTTTAAAGAAACTATCTTAATATTTTACTAAAAAATAGTTCACCATATTTTGTGTATTAGTTTATATGTGTACAAAAGATATTTTACATATTTTGGTGATACTTTTTTTAAAAAATGGTACCTAAACATAAGCATGTATTATAAGATCTAAAAATGACGTCCAATTTAAATTAAACAGAAGATAAAAATATAACTAAAAAGCTATTTTCGTATTTCTACAGAATAATCAAAATATCTTTAATAAGATCACAGAAAATCTAAGCTCTATTGGAAATTTTTAAAGATATATGTCTCATAAACAAAAAGTCTTATTTTTGACATTTTACTATATCCAGCATTTCCTGGTACCCTTAATAAGAAAGAACACACACAATCCTTTTATCTAGGTATATATTATAAATGCGAAAGTTTGTGAGGATGTTTGGGAGTCTTTCACGCAAAAACAATTGAACGGATTGTAATGAAACTTTACAGTAATATAGCTTATACATAATAATAACACACAGGCTATAATTTATAGCATAGGCTATAATTTATAAAGATATTGTGTGAAGTGTCAAAAATATAACGACATTTGTCAAGTAAGTAGGAAAAAATTCTGCCATTTGCAAGCAATTCTGGCTTGCGCTGCAAAAAAGCCCATGACAGCATTTATCTATCTTATGATTGTGAAGAAACTCTTTTCGTTTTGGCTACACAAGTCGCTCGCTTCTAATTAATTACTGTGATCAGCATAATCCCTAATTTTTTTTTATTTCAGAATAAAACTAAGTTTTAAGGCCAGAGATTGTTATAAATCTCTCTTTATTTGAATGTTTTTTTTTTATGATTTTACTATGCACAATCGGTAGTAAGAAAAATTTATCTTTTTTTCAAAATAAATGCTTTTTTATCAGTTCTGGTACTTAAAGTAAATAAACTTTCTTTTTCACACTACTTCATTTGGACAAATTTTCCAAATTTGTTTCTGGTTATTAGTTAATTATAACGCTATAATTTTAATTGAATAGGCGGATATTGCATATTTAAGTATAAAAATAATTATAACTACTGTACTGTATTTTTTGGAGTAAGTGAGTGAGTGAATAATAACGTCGCACTGTTCAGCTACACGAGGGCTTTTGGCAACGGACCACGTAATTTTGAACCATGGTCAAGGGACATGGACGACACCTGAGCTGGCACCCCCTTCTCCTAACTACCACACCACACCAAATTAGAAGGAATATTCTACCAATACTTAGCAGGAATATTCTACCAATACTTAGCAGGAATATTCTTTGAAATCCACTCTTCCAAGATATATGGCAGCACGGGTTCTATGATGAGTATTTTAGCGGGGAAGCCGAATAGTTTTGTAGCAGATATTGCGTTTTCAGCTGACAGCGCTTTCAGCGGATTGCAAAGATTATTATTTTTGTCCCGAAAAAATAGTTTATGTCAAAATTTAAGTGTCTTATGGTTTTTTATGTTAGTGAAGACCTTGGAAAATGATTTGACTACTTATTTTAAGTGAACGGTGTATATAATTAATTTTGCAGTGGAATATCTTTAATTAATTTATTCGCTCTAACGGATTAAATTTCTCAAAGTTGAGCATTTTGTTTATGTATATTCCTTAATTTTCAATATAGTGATCTAAAAAAAATATTGTATGAAAAAAACTGCAGTAAATCATAATGCGGTGGATAAAGTATTAAAGTGCAACAAAGTGGTCTAACAAAGCTCTAATAAAGCCCGAACTATAAAAGTAGCTAGACATTTGCCAAAGTGACTCTATCATTAACATTTCGCTGTGTTTTTTATTGAAACGCCATTATAGCATTTACAATTTAAGAAACGGCGTTGCTTGCGAATATTACAATTTTAACATAAAATAAATAAAATAGTGTAATACAATAATGTGCAAAGTAATATTAATGTTTTACTCTTTCAGAAACAAATTATTTACACTATTTTAAGCGTTCATTACACAAAACTTTTAACAATGTGTTACTTTTAGTGAGCAGAGATCAGCTTAGGGAGTTATTTTCAAAAATCAATCCTCAAGAGTGTTACGGGGAGTTTTAAATTTTAAAAAAATCCTTTTTATGAGCTATTAGATCTACATACTTAAAATTTAATAAAGGTGTATTTTTTTCTTTCTTTATTTTGTTTATCTGATATATGCAAAAATCTTTTTTTATTTAATTTGGAATTCACGTAAAATTAACTCATTAAAACCTTCTTTATCCTTCAATCTGTGTTGTTTTATTTTTCAGTTCACCCGTGCGAAGAACGGGTATACCAGCTAGTAATGATATATTTCATTACTTACTTTTCAAGTATGCTTTCTTCAACATAGCATGAAATAATACACTTAAGATTCTTTAAAACTATGCACGTACGGAAGTAATATCTTAATGCGAATTTATAATCTCAAACCATACTCCCCGCACTTTAAAATAAATGCGACACGCATATTAACTAGGCAACTTGAAAGATAGAAAAACAAAAACTTTAAAAATGTATATAAATTCATTCTTAAAAGAAAAGCACTCTTTAACGGACCTTTGTTGACTTTCGTAAGTTATGCGTAAGCAATTCAATAAGCAAAATCACAATTTATCTTAGCACGGTTTCACCCCAAGCATTCTTTGTCACGCATCGTAAGGTAATAAACTAAGTGAAGAAGATTCGGGGCTTTTCTAATTCGATAAGCATAACTTTCGATAGTTCTTGTGGTAAGATTATTAAATTAACAAATAACCAGGTTATTTTCTTCTTTCTTCTGTGTTCGTTGTAAGGAAAGTTATGTTTCCCTAATAATATTCTTAATTACGGTATCACAAAAACTAAACATGTGCTAACAGTATTGAGCATGAGGTACAATGTGACTGTATAATAAGCGTATAAATGATATTTACCTAGCAATAACACGTAAAGGAAATGAATATTTTCTTACCTGTATCTTCCATATGTTTCATAGATTAGTTTAATTGGCTTATTATCATGATATTAGAATATATTTACATGTTGGTAGTAAACAAAAAAGAATTGCGGGAAATAATTAATTTACTTATTAATTTCGACCATTTTGGAAGATTCAAACCAGAAATTAAGTGCGTTCTATCTGTTTAGTTACGATCTTTAATATAATTTTAACATTAGTAAGAAAAAAATCCTTATAAATATATATTTATTTATTTTTGTTTTCTGACGAAATTTAATTAGGTCTAGTTAAAATTGCATGTTCCATTTCAGATATGTTTTTTTTAAAGTAGATTAAGATATATATCATGCATTATTCAAAGCCCATTTTTTACGTTATTAAATCCAAAATGATTTTCCAGCATTACTAAATTACTGTTTAAAAATTTCTAAGGAGAGCTATTTTTAAATTTAAAATTTATTTCAAGGAGAAAATTAATATTTTTTGATCTATGAATGAGCTCTTGTGTGTGTGTGTTTGGTGGGAATGCGCTAAATAAAAATTAATGTAATGGTAGTCTGAGGTGTTTATCGGTTAATTTTTAATCATACATATAAAAATATTAGTAGTAATATATCAGCTTAAAAATTCTAATGCAAACAGTGCCGGTTTATCTAATCGGCGCTTGGGGTAGGGCTCCCAGGGGTCCGGAATCTGCAGGTGCTCGGAAGGTCCCAGATAAGATGGATTTAAACAAATTTTCTAGTTATAAATTTCGAACAATTAGTGCCAAGGGGGCCTGAAATGAGCTTAAACCGGCACTGAATGCAAATTTGAATTAATGAAAAGATGTTAGTTGAACTAACAAGGGAAGAGCATGACTAAGAAAATTTGTGGGGGGACGAGTCTTCATGTAATAGTATAGCATTTAGGGTTTCAACCCCAAATGTAATAGCCCCGAACGGCCAGTCAATTTAGAGAAAACAGCCTTCAAAATTCATGCTTAGGTTTTATACACTTAAATTTCAATTATAGCCAGCGATGCAAGGGCTTGCCTGGAAAAGAACTTGATTATACCAAGTGACCGGCCAAAATTCGAGTCCCGTGAGCGTTTTCTTTTTGCTTTTTAAAATTAATTTTATTGATTTTACAATTAAGTAAATTTATTTAAAAAAATATTCATTAAATATTAATGATATTATAGAAAATTATTTTGTATTTTAAAAAGTAAAATAATTGCTGCAATTATACAAACATTTACATTATATTTTATAAATATAAGTATTAATAAGTAATATTTATTATAAAAATATATTATAATAAATATTAATTGATATTTTGTATAAAAATTAGTTACAAATAGTTTTATAATATAAAATGCAATATATTATAAATAAAATATTGTAAAAAAATAATAGTATAGAAAATATATTGTGATAGTTATTTATAAAAACAATTATTTTACAATTAATATAATAAAAATAATTTATGTTATATATTATTAACTAGATTATTTTATAATTATATGAAATATTTAATAAACCTTTTTTTTAAATAAATGTATTTAATTGCACATATATTTAAATAAATTCAAATAACCAAAAAACCTTTCGCAGTGATTTGAACCTTTGCCGGTCGCGTGGTAAGCAAGTACCAAGCTACCAAGCACGTTGCTGGAGGTAATTAAGATTTAATTGTATAAAAGCTAAGCATGAGTTTCGAAGGCTATTTTCTCCTAATTGATTGGCCCTTTGGCGCTATTACATTGTGGGTTGATCCCATTTAGGAATACTACTATTACACCAAGTATCGTCGCCCAAATGAATTTCCTAAGTTGTATCTTCCCCTTGTAAGATATAGTAATTGCAACGTTGGGGGACATGGCCGGTTTCATAAACGTTAAAATAAACTCTTCCTTCCACACACATTTTGAAATTTCTCTGTAGAGTAGATTTTACCACGCCTCTGCAAAAGTTCACTTGCATCACTCACATGCCGTTTGGACTGTCAAGGGATGCTTCGAATTTTAAGAAAGCAATACATATTATCTTAAAACCAGTGATAGGGCGGTTTGTGAGTGTATATATGGACGACGTCATTATTTCTTCACCATCATTTGCTCACCACTTTAAGCATTTAAGAGAAGTTTTTCGATTGCTGCTTAAAGCAGGATTAACGTTGAATAAAGACAAATGCAAATTTGGTTCTGATAAGTTGAAGGATTTAGGTTTGGTGATTAGTAAAGAGGAGATTACAACGGATGAGGCTAAGGTTAAAGCAATAGTGGAGATGGGGCTCAGGTTAAAACAATAGTGGAGATGAGGCCCCCTAAAAATTCTAGACAAGTGTTCGAATTTTTAGGAATGTCCCAGTGGTACGCGAAGTTTATTAAAAATTATGCCGAACTATGCGAGCCCCTTTATAAGCTTGAAAAGATATTTAACAAATTTTGTTGGTCACTAGAGACGAGAAGGCGTTCCACGCCGTAAAAAAGGCGATTACGGGGGGCCTGTATTAAAATTGCCTGATTTTAAAAAACTATTTGAATTATTTATTGATGCAAGTTCAATAGGCATAGACACTGTACTCAACCAGAAGCAGTGACTAATCTTGTATGCCTCCCGCACGCTTATTAGTGCGGAAGGAAATTACACGGAGATAGAAAGAGAATGTATAGCGGTAATTTGGGCTCTAAAAAAGTTAAAGACGTACTTAAGTTCACAGCCAGAAAAAGTAATAACAGATCATGCAGCTCCGACGAGATTGAGAAATGGTAAAAGTTTGTCAAGTAGAATGATAAGGTGGGTTTTAAAATTAGCAGAATTTAATATCAAATGGAAACACCGTCTGGAACTCAAAATGCGGTAGCGGATGTTTTGCCTAGGAACCTGGTTGGTGGAAAGTACATTAGGGGATAATGCTGATTGTGCCATAATTAGAGATTTGGTATCTTCGTTTCGGTAGCAATTAATCGAAGAGCAAAGAACAGACCCTGAGTTAGGTCATATATATCGATATCTTGAAAACCCAGAGGATAGCTCGGTTAATACGACAATCTGTGAAAACTGGTCTCGCGACTTTCGATTAGTTGAAGGCTTGTTATTTTATTCGAAATACGCAACTACTTTAGAATAAATGAGAGTATACATTCCGCAATCATTAAGAGGAGAGATAATGCGTGAATTTTTCCTCATGCGTGAATGCCTCCTCATGCCACGTATGACAACAGTACGAATTAGATAGTTACATTAGATTTATTGGGTCCGTACCCTGCGTCGCGAGTTCGACGAAAGCGCTACGTAAAGAGTGTTTTTTAGAGGTATAGAACTTTAAATTGCAATAAAACAACGATGTATTATTCGATTGACATGAATTTTTTTTATTCGAAAGATAATCTTGTGGCATTACATTGTAAAGATGATTTCTGGCATATGACTGCCACGGCTGGCTCGGATGTAGTCCAATCTGGACGTCCAATTTTCGATGACTTTTTCCAACATTTGTGGCCGTATATCGGCAATAACATGGCAAATGTTGTCTTCCAAATGATCAAGCGTTTGTGGCTTATCCGTATAGACCAATGACTTAACATAGCCCTACAGAAAATAGTCTAGAGGTGTTAAATCACAAGATCTTGGAGGCCAATTCACAGGTCCAAAACGTGAAATTAGGCGGTCACCAAACGTGTCTTTCAATAAATCGATTGTGGCACGAGCTGTGTGGCATGTTGCGCCGTCTTGTTGGAACCACAGCTCCTGAACATCATGATTGTTCAATTCAGGAATGAAAAAGTTAGTAATCATGGCTCTATACCGATCACCATTGACTGTAACGTTGTGGCCTTCATCGTTTTTGAAGAAGTACTGACCAATGATTCCAACAGCCCATAAAGCGCACCAAACAGTCAGTTTTTCTGGATGTAACGGTGTTTCAACATACACTTGTGGATTAGCTTCACTCCAAATGCGGCAGTTTTGTTTGTTGACGTAGCCATTCAACCAGAAGTGCGCTTCATCGCTAAACAAAATTCGCTTATGAAAATCGGGAACAACAGCAATGTCGTTTTGGGCCCATTCGACGAATCTACGCCTTGCTTGATGATCGTTTTGATGAATTGCCAAACCAAACTGAGAATAAATCACTTGACAGC
Source organism: Trichonephila clavipes (assembly GCA_019973935.1). NCBI lineage: Eukaryota > Metazoa > Arthropoda > Arachnida > Araneae > Nephilidae > Trichonephila > Trichonephila clavipes. The sequence goes on along the minus strand of BMAU01020360.1, from coordinate 705,709 downwards.
TGTTAAATCGGTCGCCATCTTGGAAGGTAATGCCAACTTAAACTTCTATACCTGGAAAAAAACACGCTTTATTAGTAATTACGGACCACTTTCCACAGTAGCTAAAGTAATAGCAGATAGTTTATTTGATAATTTTGTATCGCGTTATGAAGCTCCAATTGGGCCTACAGCATGTGAAGACAGCTGTGTATAGATCTCAGTCCAATAGAACTGAGTACATGAATCGCGATCTTTTTGAAATGATTGCCAGTTATGTTAATGATAACCATGAAACCTGGGACCAGCTCTTACGTAAGTTCGCCTATTCGATACGAACTGCAGTGAATGAGACTACAGGAAAGACCCCAGCAGAATTGTTTTTAGGTAGAAAGTTGATTACCCCATTTCAAAAATTAGTGATGGTATCGGACAGAACAGAGTTTGCAGTAGGAGATATTGAGAAATTACTTGATGAGGCGAGAAGGAATACTAAAGCTAATCATGAAAAGTGGGCGAAATATTATAATAGACGGAGACGAGACGCTCGGATTAGGGTCAACGACTGGGTTTTGTTGCAAACACATCCCTTAAGTTCAACAACGAAAAAAGTGGATGCAGAGTTTAAGCCAAAGTTTGGAGGTTCGTATAGAGTATTAGATGTGCACAGTAATAATTTAGTAGTTTGGAAAGCGGGAAAGAGAGATTAATGGTCAACATAGATCAGGTTCGATTATATCATCAAAGGAAAAGTGACGAGAACGAGATACGAGTAGGAAATTTGGATAGCAGCGGTTCAAGGTATCAAGCGGGTAATTTTGAGGGAGTGTGACCTGGATCAAATTGGTAACAAAAGAGTAAGAATAGTGGGTCAGGTGAAAGACGAAAGGTAAAGGGATAAGTGACAGGTCTTAAGGAGAATTAGGGTGGGGGCACACAAAGGTTACCAATAAGCGTAAACCACAGATAGGGCCCTCTAAGGAATCTTTGCCACAAATGAACAGAAGGTTAAAGAAGTGTAGGAAAGAGGTAATAGGATATAAAAGATCTATTAACACGTCAAGCTCAGGGGGACCAGAAAGAAAACGTGGCAAAGTGCAAGTTAAATGAGGAGATAAGACAAGCACACCAACATCAACTAACAGTTTCAATAATTATAGAAAGAAAGTCCGGAGTGAGGAAACAGCGATGCCAGAACGAGATACAGGCAGATACAATTTGCGGCACAGGGGAAAAGAAATAATGGAGTCCCGACCATCCAGTGAACAGATACAAGACCAAGGAGGACCAGTCCGCTCCAGAGGAAGAAGATACCAGGAATACAGACGCTACACTAAAGATCCAGGATACAAGCAGCAGTCCATAAGCCAGAGTTGTCAGGAGATTAAGAGAGGACGGTCAGGCGGTCAGAATTCAAGAAGAAACAGAGGAGTTCGACAGCAACAACGCCAGGAAATGGGAGGAAAATCCAACAGCAAAAGGACGGCGTTGTTGGAGGTTCTATTAGGAGACGTCAACAAAGAGACACATTAACCATGTTGTATCGTTTCATTATATATATATTTTTTTACTGACATGCAATCAGGAAAATTATTGCAAGATGCAAGTCAAATGCTTATTAAAAATGTTTATATGATTTACAAAAGTTAACACTACATTGAGGTGCGTTTTTCCAGATGTATGAAAAATGAACTTTTGTATTTATAAATTTCTTCCAAAATGTAGAAAACAATTGTATGTATACATTTGTTTACTGCTGTTTATGACTTCACTGAAATGCGATAATTCCTTGGGTTGTTTGTTTAAAATGATTATTGTAAAAATAATTGTAATTGTATAATGTGTATACTTATGTATTGATTGATATTAGTGTACATCTGGTTTTGGGAACGCGGCTTAGATAGAACAATTATCATAACACTAACGGCGATGCGCAATTAGAGGGGAATTTTGCTTAGAAAACCAGATGAGGTGTATATGTTGAAAAATAATTGTGATTTGAAACTTTGTGTACAAATTGTAAAATATATGTAAGGTGTAATAGCAATGTGTGGAAAATTATTGTTGCAATTTATTTAAAGAGTTCTCATTTCAGGGTGGCTTACCCTGATGTTTTGAAGAAAAGCAAGTTTTTTTAAGTAGTAACTGTGTGCAGATGAACCTAGGAGATTGTATGGGAGTTCAAAAATTTTGAAAATGAGAAAGTGTATAAAATATCGAAGTTTCGGTTTGTGTACGGCCAGGTTTTTATGGCGTGCTGTTCAAAAGCCCTTTTTTTCCTCTAGGTCGGTTGCCCAAATGGGGTACACCTTCATAAGTTATGCACAGGTTTATGATCAAAAATGAAGACATTAAACATAAGAATTTCGGTGTAATTATTTGAGTAGAGTTATTCTAGCTATTTTAGAGTCAGAATTTTAGACGAAAGTTTAAAGATAAAATTTGTTAACGTAATTTCTTTCGGGCCATTAAGACCCTCGAAAAAAATCACGTTTTTCTTTTTGGAGGGGTTTGTGACGGGGCTTTTATCGCGATTTCGTTTAACTGTCCTCTTGGGATTTCTTTGAGGCCGAAATCTTTCCAACCAACTCAAGAAGAAGAACGTGTATATGTAAATTAGGAATCATATATATATATATGGGAAGTTTAGCATTCGGGTGGTTGCTAAGTGGAGTCGCTAAGTGTGGTTGCTTCGCGGAAACGTAGTCGCAAGGTGATATGAGATATTATCTAGAAGAGGAATCTTAATCCTGGAAATTAGCCTAACAGTGCCGGTGAAGATTAATAAAAAGTGGGTCCAAGCCCAACAAAGTATAGCCGGATTAAAGCCAAAATAAAAGTTATAAGGACCGTAGCTGTTTATCTAAGATATATCGGTAAGCTTGATAAGTTATTCTTTAAGTATAAAGCCCTTACTATTGAGATAGTATTTAATCCATAAAGTTAGATTCAGTGGTTAGTTGCGCTATCGATTGGTAATACGTGTTGCTTCTCCCCATTCCTGATCATCTTCCTTAGATTACTCTTGTTGTTCAATTGTGTTTAAACTAAGATCTTAATAAACAGATTTTAGTATGAATGCCTTTAGTAGTTCTTCGTTCCTCCTCACAAACACAGGTCGTATGGATAGTGTAGAATGGAGGTCCCCATCGGCGGCGACCTTACAGTATATATACGCCGGTAGCAATAAAGAGGTTAAAGTCGTAATGTAGCTTTATCGTTAAAGTACAGTA